>JAHLMG010000012.1:1200000-1582725 GCA_019914985.1 Auriscalpium microsporum | reverse complement strand
TGAAGGGGCTCCCGAAAATTTCATAGCCGCTTTGAAAGCCGCGCGTCGAGTCACTTGCATTATTTGTCAAGCTCTTCTCCCTCGGATTCTCCGAGTCCGCATCTTTGGACTTCTACAATTCGTCAGGCCATAACTGCTTCTGCGAGAGGAACATGTCAGCGACAATCTCCAGCGGAGTGGACGGTGTGCTCCCGAAGGACAGCGCGACTTTGATCCAGTCGTCTGCCGTTGAAGTCCTTCCTTCCGATTTCTATGATGCCTTTTCTCAAAGATTGCGAGAGAGCGCAAGCCCAGTCCCAGTGCGTATACGTCTGCTAAAGAAGCTACCATACCGCTGATCCGAAGCGGCAGTCCGCGGTTTATTTCCGCTCGAAAAGACTCCGGGAGTGATATCTCTCCTTGCAGGAAAGCCCAACGCTGCCACTTTCCCATTTACATCCCTCCAATTCAACACCAGACTGCCATCCGATCCATCCAAGGAAGTCCTCCTCACCGTCGATAGCGACGTGCTATCCTCGGGTCTGCAATATTCTGGTACCGATGGCATCGCGCCCCTGCTTTCTTGGCTCTTTGACCTCCAGGAGCGTCAGCACAGTCGGAAACGGGGGGAGGGGTGGCGGTTAAGCGTCACAGCTGGTTCACAGGATGCGATATACAAGGTGCGTGTCGATGCAATGAGCTTGTTGACATGGTGTATTGATGTGATGCTTTCCAGGCGATTCAGGCGCTCGTTGACCCTGGCGATGCGGTTCTGGTGGAGAAGCCTGTCTATGCGTCAGTAGTGTGCTCTCAGTCTAAAAATCATATCTGAAGTTTCTCACAGAGGCGTAATCCCGATTTTTGAATCACTCCACTGTGAGATGGTCGGTCAGTGCGTCTCATGGTCATAACTTGTGCTATGTCTGAAGCCCTAGGCAGAGGTTGAGACGGATGGCCAGGGTATTGACTCGAAGTCCTTGCGGTCCATTTTGGAAAATTGGCCATCTACAAAGGCCAGGCCGAGGGTGTTATACACCGTTCCTGTATGTCTGAGCCTGGTCTGACCATACCAAATATCTCACATGACTGGCGCAGTACGGGTGCAATCCCACAGGAATGACTGCGACGCTGGAACGCCGCCTCGAAGTCCTTGAGCTGTCGCGCAAGTACGATTTTCTGATTTTAGAAGGTGCGTCGGCAATCTCTCTCTTGGCCAACATGCTAAGCGAGGTGTACTGTTTAGACGATCCCTACTACTATCTGTACTTCGGCGACGCGCCTCGTATACCCTCTTACTTCACACTGGAGACACAAACAGGCGTTGCCGGCCGCGTGCTGCGCTTCGACAGCTTCAGCAAAATCCTGTCCGCGGGCATCCGTATAGGCTTTGTCACAGGGCCGGATCCCTTGCTGCGTGCAATCGATATGCATGTACGTCTGCTGCTGGCGATTGCCATCGCCACGAGGTGCTAACTTTCGATTCTCAGACGTCATCGGCGAACCTGCAGGCATCCTCGTTCGCGCAATCGATCGTGTTTACGCTGCTTGATGCGTGGGGATACGACGGCTTTCTCGCACACACGCATACGGTGTCCCAGTTCTACCGGCAGAAGCGGGACGTCTTTGAAGCTGCTCTACGCCGTCAACTTGGTGGTCTTGCAGAATGGGACACGCCGGAAGCGGGCATGTTTTTCTGGTGGGTCCGACATGCTACTTGTGCTTGTGGACCCACGTACTGACACACATCCAGGTTTAAGCTGTTGCTCAGCGACAACTCAGAGGAAGAAGTCGATTCTGCCGCCATCATCCAGACCAAGGCATTCGAGGGCGGCGTGTTGGCCTTGCCGGGCACAGTCTTCTTACCCAACGGCGCGAAGACAGCTTACGTGCGCGCCTCCTTCAGTCTCTTGGGGAAGAAGAAGTCAACGAGGCGTTGCGGCGATTGAGAGGGGTCATTCTGAAGGAGCGAGGGTGATCGTAACGTATGTGCTACTGATACATGTACAGCGAAAAGCCTTGTATATTCTCTGCCCGTGTTTCCTGCATGATTGTGGGTGTACCCTCTCTGCTGACGGACCCCACGATTCTGTCGATCGCGAAGGAGGGGCATCCCACGACATAAGCCCTCCCGTGCAGCGAGGGACTCCGTTATTTCGAAAGCGAGATCGAAGAAAGATCGAAGGCTAGCATCACGGTGCTCGTTCCGACTCGTGGTCCTGCTACACATGTTGCTGGTGCTGTTTGCTCGTAAGCTGAGCGGAGCCGAGATGCAGGCATCTACGCCGAGCACGCATGACTCGCAGCTGGGAATCCCATGAAACGTCTTTCACTCTAGCTCACAATTGCCTGAGTGCGCTTCACAGAAGTTGTCGGTCGTGTTCTCACTTGCCGCATCAAATGAAAACCAAGCTGAGACGTCTCACAATGCCAGTTCTCATGGCCACCGCCAGCGTTAATTCTAGGAAGTGCTGTACAGTACAGCACGTCCCTTTTCTTGCATCGTTGAGAGTGACCGCACGGCACAGCGACTTCGATATCGGTAACCTCGGTCGTTTCAAAATGTGAACGCGGCAAACGCGCGGGCTGATGGACATTATTATCCTGGATCCGGCAGATTGATGCGGCCCTGCGCAGGGCGGCCGCCGGCAGCGCCACTGACTCTGAGCTGCATTGCTTGCGCTCCTTTGCTACAACCCTACTTATGCATGCTATATCCACCGTCACCGCGCCTTTATCTATCGGTTGCGCTCACATTTCGATCGCGCGAGGACCTGAGACTTGGCGCACAACCGGCGTAGATACAGCCTCTGCTGAGCCTCGCGCCCGGCGCACAGCACTCAGGCTGTGCACTGCATGTACTCTTGGCCCTTGGGTGCTATTCACTTACCCTGAGTAGCCCTGGGTCCTGTGTAGATGATCTGAACACGTAACGCCCCCCGTCTCAGCTTTTTATATAAGTTGAGGTTGTCAAAAGGACAAAGTGCCTGCGACCACTCACTCCACCACCCCTGCTCCAGTCCTCAGTCTCTCGCTCCCCCTTCTCTCACCCAGTCGATCTTTCCTTCGAGCACCCTCCCAAAGATGGGCCACCACTTCTGCTGCTGCTTTCCCCTCCGCATGGGCGTGTTCATTATCTCCCTCGTGCAGGTCATCATCTATGGCCTTTCCGCAACAGGCGCATGGATCGAGATCTCGGGCCACTGGCGTACGCCCTCTCCCCAGCATTCTATGAGGTCGTGAATCATGACGTCTCTGCAGCTGCCAATGTGGGGAAGACGTTCAAACAGGTCGCCTGGGTGTTCGCCGTGTATTGGACGGTGATGGCCCTGCTCTCGCTCGCCGGGTACGTCTCCCACGTCTGATGCCACCATGAGCTCGGCGCCTCATCACATCTGTAGCTTCATCGGCTCCATACGTCGCTCTATAGGCAGCTTGAGGCTATATGCTCGAAGCTTGGGCTTCGCCTTGATCGTGTCACTCGCCATCGATGCCCTGTACATATGGGCCGCCTTCACCACCCACGCGGACGTCGTGCAGCGTTGCATCGACGGCTCCAGCGACCAGAAAATCATCGATGCGTGCGAAGACAGGCACGCAGCCATGTACGCGAAAATCGTCATCATCATCAACGTCGTTGTAAACTTGGCTGTCCAAATCTGTGAGTTACGCAGACCACATCGGCTGATTTGCATGACGTTGATTCGCTTTGGCAGGGGCGGCCACGATCACCTCGCAGTACGGCGACAAGCTGCTGGAGGAGCAGGCGTGGAGGGCGAACTTCGTGGGTGGGCCCCGCAATGTGCCGGTGCCGATGACGGGTACTGCGGGCAAGTACGCGAGCGCGCCTTTGGATGAGGCGAGTGCGCCGCTGACGGGCGCAACATACGCGTATCCGTACTCGGACGGCTCCGGCCAGGCGTACGACCCACACCACCCGCCTCAGCACAGCGTGTAGGCGGGCCGACGGAACGATGATTGTGCATGTCTTGAATACAAGACGGACTTTTTCAGTGATATATACAGCACTGTACCTTTCGAACCTTGTTGTCACGATATGAAGTCAGTATGAGCCCGCGTAGCGCATTCTGACCCGGTAAGACTCTCAGCCAGGTTTGAGGTCGACGAAAACTGATTGACAGAGACATGAGGGGAAGTTCAAACATTACGAGAAACCTAGTCTCCGTAGCTTGACCTTGTAATAAGTAGTATCAGGAGATAGTCGTTCTGAATATAAGGTCTGCTTCCAAATCTGTGGGTCTCGCGGCGGGTCCCCTTTCGCCTTTTGCCGAAGAAATTTTGGGTTGCTCACACTACGCAGTCACTACGCATGCAAGCAATGCGAGAGGATTATGCACTATATCATAACAAATAGCGGACTTCACTCTGGAAAGCCTTGCAATCCTCAGGAAATCAGAACTCGTGTCAAAGTTGTATGTTGACATGCCACAGTCACGCATTTCTCTAATATCACAGCTCATGCATGTGCTGGTGTGATAACAAAGACCTCGACGAAGGTAAGGTTGCCTCATTCCGTGATCCCTCTGGAGTCTTGCCTGCCTGCGCGCGCTAGAGCGCGATGCGGGGGTGCGGGGGTGTCGACCAGGGCGAGGAATCAATCAAGCATTCAGCATGCCTGCATCTGAGAGGGTGGCACTTGTGCGGGAGGTGAGTATGCCCCGCGCGAGAGCAGGGGCTTGGCGGCGATCTTCTATGTGGAGGGTGCCTGTGTTACGAGGGTGAACAGCCAGCGCTGCGCAGGTCATAGAGATACACACAGAGTTAAAGACATAGATTCTTGTGGACTCGTTTCGCTGACATCTGTGCGGAAGAGCTCCAGCGAGGATTGGCGCGACGGCGTTGACCTGCGCCACGCCGTGACGGGTTCGTCCCACGCAGAGCATGCTCTGCGGCATTCGCAGCATTGCTTGCGAGTGTGAGGGCAAGTGAGGTCACGGTAACGACGACTGCCGGGACACAAGACTCACCGGCACACTGGCCCCATGGCCTGTCAAGTCAATACGTCTTCACGCGACGGTTCGCGTCTTCGAGGAGAGCACCGCAAGCTAATGTACATAGCACTTGCTGCAGAACGCAGGAGGCAGACTAGCTCAAGTCCGCCGAAGCCAAACCGCTCCAACTCGGCCTCGCCGGTCTTCGGCATCCCACTGCCTCGCACCTCATAATAGGGTATGACACTGACCGCCTGCAAGCCCGCTGCCCACATTTGGTACTGAACTGACTCTGGGCAACGGTGGGGTGGCGAGCGGCGGCGGTGGTGGGTGGCACGGGCACCGCGGCGCGGGCACGTCGGGCGGCAGCCTCCGAAACGTTTTCGGCCCCCGCTCCGACTAGGCCGGCTCAACGAGTTTGCGATCGCGTCAACGCCACAGTCGACTGGACAGTCATGCACAGCGCTCGACCAGAATACTAGCGCGGAGCTTGCATCTACACCGGAAATGCACAGATATGCTGTAGGATGAAGGTCGTTTGGGTTATCGTGTAGCTCCTTGCGGGCTTCGAGGACTTCTTGGTATGCACCGCCGCAGGCATGTCCCGCCATGGCACTGCCGGGATAATGTCAGAGCCTCACGCAACCGCAGCCTCAAGGCTACATAACTCCTGACAGTCTCCTGTGAATACAATGCTCACGCACAACAGCCCCCTTTCTTCCACACACATCATCCTATCCTGAGCTCCTGTGCGCAACGCGCTTTCTGCTCACCGCCGGCCTAGTCGCATCCTCACCTCCGCTCTCGACTGGAAACAAACAAAATGCCGCATCTCGGAAGCTTCCACGTGCCGTGGCGGTTCTTTGCGTTTGCTTCTGTGGTCATGTTGTTCGCAGAGTCTGCTATCATTGGAAGTGTGATGTGGCTGCAGCTTTCAAGATGGCGTACGTATCTATGTCCTCTTTCGCTGTCTGTCCTGACAACTGTCGCTCCGTACAGCAAGTGGCATTGACGAGAGACTGAAGGGCGTCACTATATTCTCTGGGATTTTTTATACCATCCTCCTGTCGTCCGCTGCTCTCGGGTCAGTCTCACGAAGTCAAATGTACTCTCAGCTGATCAAACGCGTAGGTTATTTGGGGTAGTAACCCGCCGAGCGCTTCTCATCGGCCGCTATGCCTTCGCATTACTCGTCGCAATGCCCGTACATCTTCTTGTCTCAATACTCCGCCTATGCATTTTCTTCTCCGTGCCCAGCGGAACCCTCCTCAGCCAATGCCAAACCATGCCGAATAGCGCCATCCACGACTGCTTCCGGGCTGCGCACCCTACCGCATCGTGGGTGCTGCTTAGCGCCATCGGAAGCCCAGTGTTCCAGCTCTGTACGTGCGCGCCGTTTCTCCCCGCCCCTGTACGACCTGATTTGCTTCCAGTCGCGTACATTGGCCTCCTTGCGTACAGCAACAAGCTCTTGGACGAGGAGGAGTGGACGGCAAGGGCGCCCCTCCCGCGCCGCCGCCCGTCGATGATGTCAACGCTGAGCCGCTTCGGCTCGCGCCGCAGCAAGGTCACCGCCCCGGTGGACCAGGACAGCCTCGACAGCGCCTCGGTGTACTCGGCAGAGGATACAACGCCGATGCAGCATCGTGATCAGTACCAGTATGTGCATGTGGATCTACACACGGCGCCGCAGCCGATCAAGGTGCCGACGGGGATTCTGTACGGGAGTACGGAGCCGAACCGTGTTCGATGGGAGCCGGGCGTGTAAGCATGGACTGTGAGTGTGGCGTTGTATACTTATTATGTGACTTGGACTATTTGGACTTCACAAGCCCTGTACGAGTACGGACCTCTGTAATTCTGCGCTCGAGCTCATCTGTACCTTTACTCACCCCGAACTCTCGCCAATATTCATCGAACCGTAACATGCTATGTACTACATACATATCTTATCCTACCAAAAATCGCTTTATTTTCTTGCGCCATTGTATCTTCTCTTCGACGACCTAAACAGAAGGCGAATCTACCTTTCCAAGTAGGTACGCGATGGTTTGGAAGGCGGCCCACGGGACAAATTCTGAACATATGCGTGAGGAAAGCTACTTGGAAAGTCAGGCGGAAGGTATACTCACGCGGGGTCATGTGTCCGCTGTAGAAGAACTCCACATCTGCGGCAGCCGCAATCATATTAGGCACGTAGTCAATTGAAGGGCAAGTTTCGTGCTCACATGTGAGATTGCGCTCCTGGTGCATGTTACCGTACACGCCCATATTCTTGACGCTGAATGTCTCGGGCTCAATGGGGGTCTGGAAGCCTTGCAGGCCGCCCCACGTCATGTTCCTGTGATTTTCGTCTAGAGTGAGATAAACAAGATGGATGGAAGGAAGATTGGCGCGCACTGGATAGCAATGCGCGTGCCTTCCGCGACCAAAATGAAGTCCTATAGAGTAGTAAGGCGGAGTGAAATCAGGTAACTTGACTTGACAAGCTTACCGCCAAACCATGCACGATGACGGTCCTCTCGCTCTTCTCGATGACGTTGGGCAGCACGCTCAGCGTCGACGGAACGCTCAGGTCGTTGCCGGGCCGCCCTGTTGTAGGGTTGATGTACACGTTTCCGTTGGTGCAGTCATCCCAGGTGATATGCGGCGCGTGGATTGCGTCTTGAACCTGCGGCACCGTGCGTCAGCCCAGGATGGGTTGACTTTCGACAATGGTACTCACATCTGTACGATTGAAGTAGATAAACTCTTGCGTAGAGCGCGGGAAGCCGAGCACACTCCCTGCAGTCGTGGTCAGAGTTTGAATAGCCACAATGAATGGAGCATTTCACATGGAACAGGCCAGGTCTCTGTGACTCGGTAGACATCGAACGCCGGATTGAGCCTGCATTCAGAAGTGGAGTGAGACCATGCCAATAACCCGCGCACTAGATGCATACGCACAAAGTGACAGCCCTCTCGATCGGGCTATGGATGCGGCAGCTCGCAGACACCGAGCCAAAAGTACCATTGATTACACCTGCTGGGAATGGCAGCTGACCTTTTGGCGGGTACGTGACGAAATTGTCCAAGTAGTCCGTGTAGCCGCAAGTGTCGGAAATGTTCTGCAACGTTGCGCGGAAGGACGCGTTGAATGGGAAGACGTTGGCGTTGGCCTGGCGGACGTTGCGCGGTCAGCTGGGTCAGTGCTGTCATGCGTTATGCGTTGAAGGGGCGTGCCTGGGCGAAGCGTAGGGCGGGAATCTCTTCCTGGACGACGCCGTAGGAGAGCGAGGGGTCAGCGATCCATATGCCTTTGAGGGCGAGGTCAAGCCCCGGGTTCTCGTAGATGTAGTTTGCGATGTATGGGACGTCTGGGTTCTAAATTAGTATCTGAATAGAAAAGCAAGCCTTGCACGGTACACTAACAAAAGCCAGCATACTGACGAAGACAGAATGAGTGACGAAAAATAAATCAAAGGTAAGCTCACGCTCTCGCCCGTTACGAAGAAATTGCTGCCCTTGAGCTCGCTGAAGACTTCTAAGAACTGTTGGAGGAAGCCAAAGACCTCGGCTGCCAACTCGTCGTCGTTGGATATGTCGGGGGTGCCTTGACTAAAGCCCGTCTACAGGTGCCATAGATGAGCCTCTACAGTACCTTAAATGATGAGGTGAGCAAACTAACTCCAACCGGCTGCTCGACCCACACCACATTAGACAAGTTTGTCCAGGACCAGGGGTTCCTGTATGGCACGATGAGATGATGCGCGATATGAGCTAAATTGACGACCACGTACGGCGTGGGCTGCGACTGTCCCCATGACCACGCTGTGTTGCTGAATCAACTGAGTGCCCCGAGATATCACAACAGTGGGTCCATGTACGCACATATGGGGCCATTCTCTTGCAAGAAACCCTCAAGTGACGAACATCCGGGGCCACCTGCGGGCACGTCAGTCGCCGCAGAAAAAGAACCGTCGTGCTGTATGCACCGTTAGTCCAGAAAGTGAGATCGTTTTTGTTGGAGGCATTAGTGGTCGGCCAAAACCTACACGTTCTGAGATCAGTATCGTCGTCATCATGCACCCAATTTATTCCCACCAGAAGAAGAGCTTCCGAGTCTCGTTCGCGTTACCGGATATTGGTAGCAGACCGGCCCAAGAAGGGCCTGCATCAAACGGAACTGGGGGTGTGTTAGTCCAGGATCGCATCGTATTTCATGAGCCTCACCATCAGGTATTTTGGTACCGTCTACGAAGAACTCTCGAGAAGCCGGGTTGGCGAATGAGATGACGGACCCGTCTTGCCTCTTCACGGTACCGGCTTCGGAAAAGCCGTCTTGTATCGGAGGAGCGAAGACTTGGTGGAGCTGCTGGAAGTCCTCAAACATTTCGCGCTGTAAATCGAGGGACTCGCGCAGGTCGGCGGTCGTGGACGGCAGGAGCCATGCAGCGGAGACTGCGAAGGTGAGTAAAGGAAGCTTCATGGCGAGAAACTGACGAGGAAAAACCGCTGCATGTTCGGGTTTTATACCGCATGCTGCGGAGTGAGGACGTCCGTCCCGGGTTCGACGGGAAGACGCTCATGAGATGTGCAGCAGATAGGAGGAGGTAGAAGCAGTGCACATGGTACAGAAGAAGCTCCGTTCAGATCCTAGTCCGTCGGCTCCGCGTAGTGGCATATTGCAACCTAGTATGATGTACTTAAATCGCAACGCAAGGATGTGATGCTTCTCCGTTAATTGCACAATTTGAACAGAAAACTAGACCTTTGAGGACCAGGATGAACGTGCTTTTACAGGAAGAAACCAGCGAGACCTCTCGGCATAGACACAGCACCATGTGGGCGAGGAAAAGATACAGTCACGGGAGTGCCAGCGCATACTGAGAGGAAGCCCTGCGACGATATCGGGAGTGGGAATAAATGTATTCGTTCGGGAAGGGAAGTCGTCGGTTACGAGAGTCGTAGCACAGGATGGTGGTTCTCGAGGAAAGTCCTGTTGAAATCATGGATAGCATCTCTGCCTTGTGTCGCAGTGTCGAGATAGGCGTCCGAGTCCCCCGCCATTCAGCGCGTGGGCGCACAGTGCACAGTGCACCCGCGCGCACGCTCTCAGCCTGATACCAAAACCAGGCCGGTCTCTCGATCGCCCTGTTTCAAACATACTTACTTACTTACCAGTTGGACTCTTGAGAATGAATCGTCCTTCAAAGACGGGATGGCCGGCCGCGGCGAAGGTCGGCGACTCGAGCCGAAATAGGCGCGCACGGCTGGTGCGTCATCGTGGGCTCGTGCCAATTCCAGCCACTATCCCTTCGATTCACTCCTATCATTTACCAGCACACAAGGAGGTCCTCGTCGACGCGCCCATGGTCCTCAACAAGAGGACAAAGACATGGTCAGCTGGCGAGCACGTCCCGGAAGACTCCAGCGCCGACGACTCCGCCTCCACCTCGGACGACGTGCAGCGTCTGCAACATGAACTTTCGCAGGAAGTAAAGGACGTCAAACACAACTCCAAGAAGGTATTAAAGCCTATAAACACGCGTGACCGTGCTTGCTTCACTATACGCTATGTTTGACCCTCCCCATTCGCAGCTTAACCGCCACTTCTACGCGTCGCGCAGATTCCTGTTCCCGCTCGGCATCCTTCGTGTGTCTCTCTCGATTTACACACAGGGCCTTACTGACAACTGTTATAGTGGGAGTCGTTCTCGGGATCATCTTCATCGAGCCCTCAGACCTGCAACTTGTACCGACCCAGCTTGCATTGATTTTCAATGAATACGAGATATCGTTGTCGCTCCCGTCACTTCCCCAGTTGGATCTCACGCGAGTCGAGACAGAGTGGAAACGACTGATCAGCCAAATTCCTGAGCCTTGGAAGCTCAACAACGACGGCCGGGAGTTCCAGGTTGGCGACGCGTTGAGAGAGCGCGGGCTCACTGCGAACTACCCTGTCATCCTCATCCCTGGCATCATCTCCACCGTGCGTACATTTCTTTAGTCTTTTTTAGCGTACGCTAATGGGCCGCATGCATGAAGGGTTTGGAATCATGGTCCACTGCGCCCGAGTATCGGGCATTCTTCCGACAGAAGCTGTGGGGCGGGTTTCATATGATCTCACAGGTGACGTTCAACCGCGAGAAATGGATGTCTGCTCTGCTCCTCGACCCAGTCACGGGCCTTGACCCAACTGGTGTTAAGGTGCGCGCGGCAGAGGGCTTGGACGCCGCGAGCAGCTTCATTCAAGGCTATTGGATATGGTAGGGTTTGCGCGGCTGGAATACTATATTTCGGGCTCATAGCTAAAGGTCGAAGGTTATCGAAAACCTGGCGGTTGTCAACTACGACACGAACAACATGCTCCTGGCGCCATATGATTGGCGGTTGTCCACATATAACCTCGAAGAGCGCGATGGGTATTTCTCAAGACTCAAGAGCGTCATAGAGGGGTTCAAGTTGGTACTGATTCTTGGGGAAATGGTGCGCCAGTCAGTTGATTCATTCAACAGGAGGCGACAAGGAAAGAAAAGCGTTATAGCTGCTCATTCAATGGGTGCTACGGTGTGTATCACTGCCCTCGTACTGTGCGGGGGGAAATCCTTATGTCGAACTAGGTATTTTTGGTAGGACGATCCTTCACAGGTAGTCAAAGGTCATCTGAATGCTGATCGACTTATTGCTTCGCAAGTAGTATTTGTGAGTTACGTCCATTTTGCTACCTCGTATTCGTGTTGACGCACTATTTATAGCCTCAAATGGGTGGAGTCTCCCCAGCATGGTGGCGGTGGGCCCGATTGGGTTGAGGTGGGTATGGGACTATACTTCGTCGTCAATTTATTGACGGAGCGTCGTGGCTTAGAACCATATCCAAGCATACATAAGCATCGCAGGGACTCATCTTGGAGTCGTTCGTATCTCTTATCTTATGCTAATTGCGTGACTAACATTCGCATAGGCGAAAGCTATGGCTGCCCTGCTCTCTGGCGAAATGAAGGACACCGTGCAGATGAATCCTGCTGGCGAATATGGTTAGCACAAAGGTGCTGTGCCGGCGGGTTCTGTCTCATGAAAGTATAGTCTTAGAGCGATTCTTCTCCAAGAAGGAGCGGCAACGGCTTTTCCGCAGTTGGGCCGGAAGCGCCAGCATGTGGCTCAAGGTTCGCATAATATTCCGCATCGTTCGAGGATCTTCTGACGTGCGGCGGGCACGACAGGGAGGTGTGACTGTGTGGGGTAACACGACGCACGCACCAGACGATGAGGGCGACCATCATCATACCCATGGAGAGCTGATTTCATTCAGAGACAAGGCCCCCATCCCAGCCTCTGACGACACTGTATACACGCCTCCATACATGGTCGAAGCCAAAGCTGCCAACAATCGGAGGCTAGATGATTCCTACCCTGCTGCGAGCGATAGCTTGCCGAAGAACATGACCGCCGACGAAGCCACTGCGTGGATCCTAGAGCACACTCCACAGACTTTCCAGGTGCGTCTTCCCGTTGACTCGATGCGGCTAGAGACTGAACGGTGTATCACCAGAAAATGATTGCGAGTAATTACTCGTTCGGGATTGAGAGGGACGAGGCGGTGCTGGAGAAGAACGATGGAGATCATACGAAGTGGACGAATCCCTTAGAAGTTAGGTGCGTGGGGTCTTCCCGAGGCAATGATGGCTGCTCAACGATGTCGATCAGATTACCCAATGCTCCGTCTATGGAGCTGTATTGTGTATATGGGCATGGAAAGGAGACTGAGGTCAGTCAAACAAGTGCGATTGACGTTCTATGTTGCTCATGATGTGCCACTTGCACAGAGATCATACTGGTGCGCCGACTTTCTCTGCACTCCGTTCCTATTTGTTTGTTCTGACGCCCCGCAAGGTATGCTTCCGGTCCCTACGAATATGACGACAGCTACTCTCCTGCTGGCCCCGGGACATGTAGTAACGACACAGACTGCGCCGCGGTCTCCGTACGGAACCCGCTTGACCTCCCACTTTCACGGCGGAGCTGGATAGACAAGGACTATACTAATGAGACTACACTGCCCAAGGTACGCGATCTAAATAAGATATTCACTGGCGATAAAGCTGATGGCCCAGGACAGGTCCGTAATGGCGTGAAGATGGGCGAAGGAGACGGGACGGTCTCGCTGCTGAGCTTAGGCGCGATGTGCGCAGAGGGCTGGAAGCGCAAGCGGTGGAATCCCGCGGGCATCAGGATCGTGACTGTCGAGGTGCGCACCGGTCCTCATATTGGCGTGCGATGCTAGTGCTCACGTCGATGGCAGCTGCCGCATCAACCTGTGTCTACGATTCCGCGCGGCGGCGCGAACACGAGCGACCATGTCGACATCCTCGGGTCGACGATGCTGAATGAGATTATCGTGAAGGTCGCGACGGGCGCAGGCGCGGAGGTTCAGGATCGATACGTGTCGCGGATACGCGAGTACTCGCAGAAGATACGGTGGGATTAGATTCGACGGTTATACAGACAGGCATGATTTTCATTGGGCTCGCTACATACATATTCTTCAAATTTGGAGCCCATTCGTTTGCGATTGCCTCGTGACCTCGGAAAATGCAGGAAGCTGCCAGTGGAGAAAGCGGCTCTGCCTTCCCATTATCATCGTCGACCTTTTGATCTTCATCGGCCTGTAATATTGGTAGCTGCCTGTCAGAGCTACAGAGCTTTCGTCCATCGCGTCCTCATTGCTTTCTCCAAATAGCTGTCCTTCTGTGTCCAACTCGGGGATGCGCTTCAATATGGCTCTTCCTGAGTCTCTGGCAGAGATATAGTCTTCCGCCGTTGCTCTCCATATATTCAGCGCTGTCTGCCATCGCTTGAGCTTTTTCTTCAATGACTGGAGCTCTCTATTTCGTTGGTGGAATGTGCATTCCAAGGTCGCCTCTCTGTCATCTTGAAATCTAGCTTGAGGGGCCTGCTCATTTCGTCCCTCACCTCGGCCATTTCGGTGAGATCTGATCCTTATCCTCTGGTCATTCCCCTGAATACGTCGGATGATATTACGGATTCACCTCCTCGCCGAGAATCCTCCAGTCGATGGACGACTGGTACCGGCCGATGTGTGGTGAGACAATGGCTGATATTAGGGAGAGAGAAGGCATTTCTTGCTCTTGTGGCGGTCGGCGGTCGTCCACGTAACTGGATGTTACGAACTTGTCTTCACTCAGAAAGACGGGCCCCTTTTGGGATCCCAATTTCGAATGGTCTAGCAAGCACTTCGGTCCGTCATCCCAGATCGTGTAGTTTAGATCAGCAGCTGAAGCACAGAATCTCTTGATGTGATTTTGCAGAGCATTTAGTATCGCAGTTATTCCACATTTTCTGAGCTGAAAAACCGCAAAATTCCATACTCAGAGTTATGCAGGACTTCTTTGAACTGAGTGAACACATACCTGCTCGCGCGACACCGGAAAGGCACAAATGGCGTTGTCAATGCCCATGCGCTTTGGTTGGCCGATACGCGACGGGTCCTGCTCTAACTTGGCGGCCAGGTGGCCGACTTGGTCCATCAGGACGAAAATCACTGGCACTTCTGTAGCCGATTTGTCACTGGCCTGACTGCCAGTGGCGAGTGATGGTCGGGGGACAGACATCTGGAGCTATGAATGAAGACGCTATGCCCTGCGAGCAGCAGAGGTTTTATAGGCATCGGACTCGGGCACCAACGTATCGACAGGGACAAACGCTGCGAGTTGCCAGGTGAGAGACGTGGTTGACGTAGTACGTCACCGTGACAGACGACGCGATCACATGACGGGATGTTTGTTCAACATGTGGAGGTTCCCACGGTGGACTCGAACCTGATTGACAACGTCGACCACGCTTTGCCCCGGCGACGTGCGCTGCCTTGGAACGAGACTACGATGGCTCCCCTACGCGACCGGCCGCTCTCCAACTCCCCCGACCCCGAATGGCCCCCGCGTGCCACCACCCCGCTGCGCATCGCAAAACGCGACACGCCCCAGCGCCCCCATGCCTCCCAGATCAGCAGACGCAACTCAAACACCTACTCCAGGCTCACCAACAGCAGCCTCGTCTCCCAGTCCCCCTTCAGATCGCAGATTCCCGCCCCTTCACGGCCCTCATCCGTCAGCAACACGCCCACCCCGCGCAAGTCCAGCGGCGAGAAGCGGCCGCGCCCCAGCTCCATGCACGCTCAGGCGGAGAACGAGAAGCCCCTCGGCTTCAAGCGACGTCAGTCAAAGGGCTTTCAAGGTCTCATTGAGCGGGAGCCCGTCAAGAAGAGCCCTTTCCGCAACCCTGCTTCACAGCTCGAGGATCCTTTCCCCCCGCCTCCGACCCCGACCGTAGCCCACAAGTCCCATCTGCCCACTCCCACGTCTTCCAGCTCCCCTACACGCTCCTCACTCGTGTCGAAGCGCTTGCACGGCCCACGAACTCAATCCCACGACCAACCAATACGCCAGCGTCGAAAAACGGTCACGTTTGACGAACGTTGCGACGTTGTTACGTTCGAGCGCGACGAAGTTGACTACGATGAGGATCCGTTTTCTTCGGACGATGAATACGAGTTCGGTGGACGTGGGGACGAGGAGCACGAGGACGGTGGCGAAGGAGACGACAGCATCACAGGCCTCGTGGACTCGATGCTGGAAGACACGCGCGATGGCTCATTGGAGGTTCAAACGCCGCCGCACGATGGCAGTTTTCCCGACGACTTGGATGCGGAAGACGGCGTTCCCTACGGCCGCTCGCATCACGCCGATCGCGCTGCGGTCGCCCATCACCACGACGAGCACGACGAAAGGTGACCAGCTTTCGCCGCCAAATCTCAGCCCGGATGCCAGCGACTCGCCACCTATCAGTACGCCACCCAGAAACCGCGACTCGTTGGCTGAAATTACCAGCACGTCACCTGGCTCTCACATACCTCTCGGTCGCTCCACACACTCGGAGCGCATTCACGCTGAGCGAACACCAGAGGATTTGGAAAGGGACGTGCAGATGCTCCCACCGTCTCCTTCTCCTGCCAAGGGACGACCATCTGTTGGAGGCAACAAGGATGCTCTAATCCCGCGATTCGGCATTGATGTTCATAGGGATGAGCATCAGGTTCAAGCCGGTAAGCGAATATCGCTGTCGAAAATGAGCGAGCCGTACTCACGAATTGACTTAGATCGTCACTCTGCAGACCCTTTCGCCATGGAACAACACGATGTTCAAGTAGCCGACTTTTCGTTCATGTCGGACGAGGGGAAGGAGGATGGCGAGGGCGAGGGCGAGGTCTCTTTTTCGGGATTGGCAGCTGAGCTTGGCCTTTCGAGCTTGGGCATGGAGCGAAAGATAGACGTCAAGCACGCACCGTCCACCCCGCCATTGAACCTGAGGTCGTCGCTGAACTCTTCGGTGCGTTCTGGCGGGTCATCTGGCGGGCGCGAGCTCCCGGCTGTGCCACGCAGTAGGAGCGCCTCTCCATTTACTCTGCCTGTCACCGCCCGCATCAGCTCTCCCGCTCATGGGCGGTCGGGATCGCCTTCGTCACTCGCCAGCTCACCTGCTTTTAACCCGCGCATGTCCTCGCCTCTGGGGAATACGGGACGTGTAACGTCACCACCGACCTCGAATTCCGGCAGTATTGGAAGCCACGGGAGCATGGGCAGCCTCAACGGCAGGCCCAGGATCAGCAGGGAGGACGTCCACCGGCGACTTTTACGCAAACGCAGTGTAGAAAGCCCTCTGAACGAGGTGCCTCCGTCGGGCGATGCTCCGGGGGACGAAAGGGAGACACCTCGGACACCGCCAGATGCCATGGACTTGGACGACTTGCCACCGGCTGGCGCACGTTTTGGCACGCCGCTTCGACGCGGAGAGAATCCAACCTACGACGGCGTCATGTCGATCGATCCCGAACTTCAACCCACCGACCCGCCCCGCCCCTCTGCCATCACTCGCGCCTACTCTGCAGACGATGCAGCATCGGAGACGTTCAAAGGCATCAATCTCGACTTCTCAAATTCAGGAAGCGGAATGGACCTGGGCCTGAAAGGGATGGACTTCGCCGCCACTCGAGTGGAGATCGGCGATGTGAGGAGTGCGTTGGACCAGCTTGTCCAGGATGTGCAAGAAGGGTCCGCGCACCCACCTGCAAATGGCCGCCAACTGAAACTGAAGGGCAGCCAAGGCTCGCTCCGCGTCGAAGCTGTCACCGAGGGCGTCAAGGCGCGCCAGTTCCCCGCGCCACGCGACCTCGACACCACGATGGAGGAGGACGAGACAATGGAAGACGAAGGCGCGGACGCCAGCGGGCGCATGCATACGCCCGCCTCGTACTCCTCCGCCGGACACACGCCCGAGCTGCTCGCCGGTGGCGGTTTCACGAGCCCCCCGCTCAGCCGCAGCGCGAGTGGCGCGTCGCTCCCGCCGCCGCCGCCACCGAAGGACGCAATCAAGACGCGCGAGCAGATGATCCTGGAGAAGCGGCGCGAGCAGCGGCGCCGCGAGGACGACGAGAACATGGGGCGCCGCACGCCGCCGCGCAACGAGCGCGCGGCGCTGGGCGTCGGGCGCCCCGGGAAGCGCAGGAGCTTGAGCACGGGCGATGCCGAGGACCTCGAGGCGACGCGCCGGAAGGGCGAGGGCGGCTATCTGGACGTGTCGCCGTTTGAACAGGACGACGATCCTTGGGGGATGTCATTCAGAAGGAGCTGAGTAAGTTGAATGAGCCGGTGAAGGTGAAGAGGAGCGTGAGTGTTTTCCTCTGGGAGTAGTCGTGGTTGGTGCTGATGGGTTTCGTTGTCGCAGAAATACCATGTCAGGGAGCGCACGGAGACGATTTACGCGTCGTCGGATGCGGACAAGGTGTCGCATATGAGCGGGGCTGGTGATCTGAACATCGGGAGAGCTTGGCGAACAGTCCGACGGCCTTCCGATATGGTGCGTTATTCGTCATAATTCGCCTTTGAGGGCATGGCTGAGATTTGTGTGGTAGAACGAGTATGCGAAGCAGATCCGCGAGTTCCGTGCGCAGGAGAAGCCGGGCAAGGCGCATGGAAAGGTGTTTGTGCGAGGTGCGTATCAGTATTGATGGACTGATTTGTCGCTCATGATGTGTGCAGTTGTGGACGTGAAGGGCTTGATATTGCCTTTACCTCAGCAACCTACGGCGTTGACGTGCACTTTGAACAACGGAATCCACTTTGTCACGACCCCGGAATGCCCACTAGGGCCGGAGACGAGTATCGAGCAGGAGTTCGAGCTGTGCGTATATGCGTCTTGACGGCGTGGATTTGAGCTGATGTCGGACACCAGGATTGAACACAGCAAGCTCGAGTTTACGCTCACACTCAAGATCCGCCGGGATCCGCACATCGTCGCGCAATTCAAGGCCAACTCCGCTCCACCACCACCATCTCAACAAGAACCCCCACCTCCGCCGCCTGCATCCAAAGGTGGCATGCGCAGCTTCTTCTCATCGCCCAAGAAACAGCCCAAGGTCGTTCCGAGGCCCATCGCCCCGCCGCCTGCACCGAAACTGCAAGAGAACCTCGCGCGCTACCTGAAGCCAGACGGGACGCTCGCGCGCGTGTTCGTGTCATTCAAGGACATTGCGAGCCGATGCGATGGCAAGCTCTTCGAGACGAACTTCCCGCTCATCGGCCAGCGCCTCGAGGACGGCGCGAGGGCAAGCCCGCTCCAGGTCGGCGAGCTGGTGCTGCAGTTCTTCAGGTTGCCGGCAATGCCCGGGATTCCGTCGAACCAGCTTCCTCAGAGCCTCGAGGAGTGCCATAAAGGTCTGCGGCGCGTGCAGTGGCACAAGACAACTTACCATGATGGCACCTTGACGCAATGTGGCGGAGACTGTCCGGTATGTGGACTGCAGACTGACATGATTGTGCCCAGGCTGATTTGACTTTCATTCTATGTCTGCAGACGTGGCGACGAAGGCATTTCCGCGTCACCGGCGGGCGGCTCCTCGCGTTCAACGACGTCACGCGGAGAGTGACCACAGCTATCGACCTTCGCCAGGCCGTCGGCGTCGAGGAGATTCGTGACCCGCGCTCGCGCGCGATGAGCCCTGCGTCAGTGCAGACCACGCGATCCACCGCGCAGTTCGAGGAGTTCGACGAGATGTACGGCGTCCAGCGCGCGTTCCGCATGTTCTTCCAGCGAGACGAGCCTGTCGTGTTCTTCGCGGACACGGACGAGGAGAAAGACAGGTGGTCAGTGACTTTTGCTTTTTCGCGCTGTGCGTTCGGATCCTGATGTGTATTGCTGCACAGGCTGGAAGTCTTCCGTGCGCTCATCGGCATGATCCCGCCGCATCCGCTGTGGGCAGAGCTGCTCTGGCAGCGACAGGAAGACCTCGCGAAAGCGAACCCGCCCCCCTCCCATACCTCAGCCGCCGGCCCGTCGTCACGTCCATAGGGAGGTCGACGGACTGCCGGTGCCACCGCTCGCGATACCCGCCCCATCGTCGTCACACACCTGCTTTTGCATCGTGGCTTTGTAGTATAACATTATCCATGTCTATGTCCATGTCGCAGTCCCATATATGCATGTGCTGGTCGTCATGTCGTTTCGCTGTCACGTTTCATGTCCCTCCCTCATCTTGTGATATAGTCGTTTTCCGATGTTTTAGTCATTTTTATTTACTTCTGAATCGTCGTACGTTACGAGTCGCGTCTGTATGGTTAGCGCACATAGACCGTTTAGTGAAGAAGAATCAGAGCTGCTTTCTCTGCAAAGAGTCGTTTCGTTACTGGGTCGCGATGCGGCGTTCAAGGGTGTGGTAGCAACGTGGTAGAGCCAAAAGCAATTGACATTGCTAAACTTTATGGAACATAGAAATGAACGAACAGCAGAAAATCGAAGTAGATACGAAGAGAAGAGGAAAAGGAAAAGGGAGGCAAGATTCATGCGCGCGGAGGCCAGACACTGTGGAGCCATGCCTTCACTCGATTTGCAAAGCGGGGTGGGCGAACAGGCACCGGGTAGTCGGCAGTGACTGTATCCGCGCTCACCGCATCGAGATGAACATCCTCGATAGGCGGAGGCGCCTTGCGAGCACGTCGGCGAGGAGGAGGAGGAGGGTCGATGACAGGAGGTGCCTTCTGGACGGGCTGCCGAGGAGCAGGTGCGTCGAAGTAAGGTGGCGCCTTGCGGACACGTCGGCGAGGGGATGGCGAGTGGATGATGGGAGGCGGCGGCTTGCGAACAAGCCGATGAAGTTGTACGTCGAGACAAGGTGGTGCCTTGCGCAGAGAAGAAGAGATGTCGGCGATGAGAGCCTTCGTGTCAGGCTCCCGAGGAGAGATTGCGATGCAAGGCGGCGCCTTGCGGACAGGTCGACGAGGTGCTGGGTCGGCGATGGGAAGCGGGTCCTTCTGGAGATGGTCAAGAAGAGGGGGGAGGTGGAGGGAAGGCGGCGCCTTGCGCAAAGGGGGCCGCCGAGGAGCAGGCGTCGCGACGGCAGTGATTGTTCCGCGCGGGACATTCTCGATGAGAGGCGCCTTGCGCACGATACGCCGGGGAGCAGCGACGACGGTAGCCTGCTGCTTGGTGGGCGCGACCGTGGCCACGTTCGCCACGGAGTAAGGGCGGCCCTTGCTGCTGAACAACCCGTGGAAGCCCATGAAGGGCGGAGGCTGCGGTGACTCCTCGCGAACCTCGGGATATGATGAAGCCTCGAGCAGCGACGGCGAGACATAGGTAAACGCAGGGCAAGGATCTTCCCCGGGCGCGTACGGCGTGCCAGCAGGAATAACGAGGCACGTCGTAGGCTTGACATTGCGAGCGAAAGGAATATAGGGAGCAGGCGCCGTGTGGGCCGCCATCTGGTCCCAATTGCTGTAGCGAGGTTAGCAGAGATGGTGTGACGGATGTTCGATGGGCTTACATCGACTCGAAGAATGGATGGGATTTCATTTCGGTGAGAGTCAGTCTTTCCACGGGGTCCTTGTCAAGAACCTGCGAAGATCTTCTATTAACACGTCATGCAGAAGCAGGAGATGGAGAGGCTTACCCGCTGCAAGAAATCCTGGGCCATGGGATCTACGTCATCCCACGCCTCGAAGCGCAGAGGCTGATTGATGGTTGCATCGGCGAATGCAGCGAGATCGCAGATGTCGGGGACAGCGAAGGGCATCTGGGCGATGATGTGTGAGATGGATGCACCACAGACTAACACAACGACGTACGCGTCCGGACAACATATAGAAGATGGTCACACCCAGTGACCACAGGTCGACCTCGAACGAGTACGGCCGCCCTTGCCAGACCTCAGGCGCCATGAACCCAGGTGTGCCGCACGAGCCGTAGGTGAGCTGCGGGCCTTGGTGATCGAGTCCAGGAGGGAAAGCGGGCCCGGAGGCTTCGCCATCGCGGTGTGCGTCGAAGTTGCGCGCCAAGCCAAAGTCCGCGAACATGACGTTCCCGTCACGATCGAAGAGTATATTATCTGGCTTGATGTCGCGATGGACAATTCGCGCCTCGTGAAGCTTTTCCAGGGAGACGACCTGCAAGACGCGCGGTGAGTCTCGATCAGGCGCATCAGGAAAGGAGAAGCACGCACCAGCTGCGCAGACCAAAATCGCGTATGAGGTACGGGAATCTTGCGCCACTTGGTGATCTCCCATTGGAGATCACCCTGCGGACAGTATTCCTGAGATCGGAATCAGCGCGTGTCCATCGGCAGAAGAGTTCGGCATACCGTTGCCAGGTAGCAATTCTCGGTGTCTTGCCAGCTCGCGTGCAGCCGCAGGAAGCCCTTGCAGCCCTCGAATGCCACCATACTGTCTTTCTCGGCCAGAAGCTCCTTCCAGCCACTGCCACCGAGCTTCGCATCAAGCTTGCTCTTCGACATGACCTTGAGCGCGAGCTGCTTGCCCGAGTGACGATCCGTCGTCAGGTAAACTGTGCCGAACGCGCCTTTGCCCAGGATCTTGATGGGCTCGAAATCGTCCACACAAAGAGTACGAAGCCGGGAGGGAGTGGGAGTGGGAGTGAGGCCGAGATGCAGCGAGCGAGGGACGGGTTTGCGGCGAAGAGCGGGAGCGCGCCCAAGACGAGCGGCGGGCAGTGGGAATGCTTCCTTGACGGAGGTGGCTAAATTGCATGGGCGAGGTCCTTGGGCCCGTACCCCCTCCGGAGAATGCAGCCGAATGGTGGAAACTGAAGCCGACTCAGGGAGGCTGACCTGCCGCAGAGTCGGCACATCGAGAGCAGCCTCGCCGACGGTGGGCGCGGGCAGAGCGAGCGGCAGGGCATTGCGTTCGCCATGGACCTTCTGGACGATACGTAGGGCCAGAGAGCATATGAGCTGCTCGTGTTCGAAGACCTTGACGCGTGTCTCCGCAACTTGTGCCTTGCGATGGTAGCACTGTCGAGGCGGGGATGAGCCAAGCAATGTCGAGATCGTACAACGGGCTGCTCACCAAGACCTGCCACTGAACCCGGACGGCGAGTTGGTCGCCACGGTGGATGTCGAGGACCGCGACGTCGTAGAAGGCCGCCTGCATTTCGGCGAGGATATCTTCGTTCGAGACTAGTGCCATGTGGTAGATGTCTTGAGGGCGTTGACGATCTTGAAGATGGCGAGGGATGAAAGCGAGAGCGAAGAAGATAAGTTCGAGGCATCGCAGGGGGCATTGTTATATAGCGAGGGCGATGTCAGTTCAGACTGGTCGCTGAGACCGTTGGCAAAAGAGGTAGTTGTGAAATCGAGTCGGCCGGTCCAAACTGATATGCACGTGTCCGATCCATCCACATCTCATCCTTCCAGTGCACGAGCAGATGCTTGTATAGGATTAAGGGAGGTCCGGGCAGCATAGGTCAAGAGGCTGCGCTGGAGTAGTGGAGACTGTGGAGAGTTGAAGGTGAGGATGCGAGCTGCTCGAGTGGCAGCTACTACTACTTACCGGAGCATAGCCTGAGAGTATCTCATTGCAATTGTACACATTTTCATGGCACACACCGCACTTTCTAGTCGTCGGGAGAAAGGTGGAAGACATGTTAGGTCAGGTCAACTTCGTGCGAAGAGCCGCGTCCTTCCAAATAATCGATATCTGATACGATTTCTGATCTCCAATCATCATACAGTCGGCACAAAATACTCTTCGATAAACAGAACAGGATCGACATCCAGCTCTTCGTCCTGGTCTTTCACGATCACCATTTAGCGTAGGGCAGGAATTTTCCGCTGACATGACACAATCAGTATATGAACAAACTGCCTTGACTTCCACTCACTCGAACGTCAACAAAACGCGATCGCCTTTGGGGTCTGGCTTCTTGTCGACGTGAACCTTGCAGTCAATCATAGACATGATCCCATCCCCGAACTGTGCACAGTATCCCGGTTACTTGCTTATCGGTAGAGCAAACGGCGTGAGCACTGACCTTCTCGTGGATGACAGCCTGCGAACGGGAAGCAAGTTAGGTACATGGGCTGAGCACCCGTGTGTACGTGTATGCGCACCTTCAGTGCGTGACCGTATACCAAAACTCCCTGGCCGCGGTGCAGGGGGTCAGACAAAAACACAGACCCGTGGCTCGTCAAGACGGTACCTCAAACAAGCGATAGATGACCGGATCGGTGGGAGGAATGGGACCAAGGCCGCGATTCGGCCACCAATGCGCCCCCAGGCTCGCAGTCAATTGATCTTCCGGGAATCCGAGCACATTGGCAAGTGCAGCTAATTCTTCCGGTGATCCCTTAGCCTGAGAATATTGCTCCTTAGCGCGCGAGACAGAGAATGGGTGGGCCTGTATACCTGGCCATAGAAAAGGGCAGCAACCCAGACTTCGTCCTTGTTTATCTTCTGCGCGATCTGCTCGAAAGTCAGTCCTGCTCAACATTTCAGCAAGAAGTGCACGGATGTATGACGTCAGGGCGTACCCTTTCTGGCCTTCGCTTCGAGGAGCTGGCTGATAACTGGCGGCAGGTCGCTGTACGGGGCGTTGTTGGACGGGACAGTCTAAGAGAGCGTCAATGTATTATTCGTGCCAGAAAACGAAGGAATTTCCTTACAGCACTGGTCGATGCCATGATTGCGTGCGGATGAAAGCGATGGCGCTGGGGTGCTGTGCGGAAACGGAGACCCTTTTGTACCCTGTAGCTTCAGGGCGCTTAAACATGTCGGATCCAAGCACATGTGACTTGAAGCCTGGTGGGAGGCGGTCGGTGGGAAAAGACATATCACCTATGGGGCTGGGCGCATCTACAATCCTACTCAGAGGCACATGTTCACGGGAAGAAGAGAATGATGGCGCCAAGGACGTGCTCCCGAAGTCACACACGGGGATGGCAAAAGCATTGAGCAACAATGAACAGAATAATGTCGTGATAGCCAGGTCTTCGAAGTGGGAGGCGGTCAGGGAGAAATAAGATACCACCTATGGCGCCGCACGCATCTTCGATTGTCGATGGGCAGACGGGAAGTATGGCGCTCCCGGTGCACGCACGGGGCTGGCAAAAGAATGGAGAGATAATAGATAGAATAATGTCGTGATAGTCAGGTCGTCAGCGTCGTAAAAGATCGTGAGCGTGAGGATACAGTAGAAACGACGTCCAAAAATCCAAAAGATACAAACTCAGGGACCTCGGCGAGCCATGTTATTGTCCAAAGCCAGGCAAGGGCGGCAGGGGCTCGCCCACAAGAGCGACCGATTTGTGCCGGCTGCGGTCGCGCTCGCCACGAGACCGCGAGGACCGCCGATGATCGCTGGGCGAAGGCAGCACACCATCCGGACCTGACGTGGAAAACGCGTATGGCGAAGAAGTCGGGGGTAGGCTTGCAACGAATGCACGTGGCCGCGAGTGTGAACGCTCACGCTGCTCGACCCCGGACGGAGAGCGTCCCTGGGACGTCGAGTGGGCATTTGCTGACTCTCGCCGATGCGACGACCGCCTTGAGCGCTCGTCGATATCACCCTGCTCTTGCTGGCGCGGACGAGAGCGCGAGCGGGCCTTCGTCCTGCGCGCGCTGTCAGACGGCGAGGGAGGCGCAGGCGTGAACACAGGTGACACATGCCCCGACTCGACCGACACCGCGTGTGGCAATTCGCGCTCCGGCATCCTGCCTGCACCTACGCTCTGCGGCACGCTTTCCCACGGCGGATTCAGGCGCACCTGGGTGTGGTGCGACTGTGACGACGGCGGTGGGATCGCCGACTGTACAGAGTGGCTGCGCTCGGACTCGGGCAGGCCGTGCGGGAATAGCCGCCCGAAGAGACTGTCCGAGCGCACAAGGGGCGGCGAGTTTGAGGAAGACTCAACGATCGGCGGCATGGCGTGCGGGGCGTACCAGTCGGAGGACGGAGGTAACACTGTGGGCAATGGTACAGAGGAGAGGTCCCGCGAGCTGCGGCGATCGCGATAGGTGCGCATGATGGATGGCGGGGGCAGGTCGTCGTAAATGAGCGCCGGTTGCTCAGCAGGCTGACGGCGGGAGGAACGCGAAGGCCCACGCCGTGGGCTTGGCGAAAGCACTACGTTCGCGTCCACGTTGTTTTGCGAGACGCGGTCGTAAATTCGACGCCACCAGGAGCGGTGCCTGCGCACCGGCGCAGCATCTTCGAGGACACTTTCATCCAGTCTCGACGAGTTGTAGGCTTACACGGTGAAGTCAGAAGCTTACAAGTGACATGGGATCACTGTCACTCACCCTGCATTGAATACCCTCTTTTCGTCAGCTCCTTTTCGACCTGCACATTGAATGCCTCGCTGCGCTCCCGCCGTCCCAGTCCATAACCGTATTCATCGCCCACACCCAGCCACTGCCTCTCCCCGTTGACCTCAGCGACGCTGTCCACTGCGACTGCGACACCTTTCTTCTCCCCTGGGTCTCGGACAGGGCGCATGCGCGTCTTGCCAGAAACGTCCTCGAACGCTGCTTCGCGGCGCGCGAGTATGTCTGTCTCGATGCCGTGCATGCGGCGCCACATGTACATCCAACCGGCGCCCAGCTCGCGGAATGTGTCACGGAAGTCCATCGCATGAAAGAGGGAGCGGAAGCGCGGCGTACGAGGCTCATCAGCGCGCCTGTAAGGCTTGTAGGAGAACGCCTTGATATGTAGGAAGGCGAAAAGGCTGTGGTTGTGGTGAGCTTTGCAACGGAGGAACAACAGGTCGCTCACGTCATCTCGAATGTCTCAAGTATTGCTCCCCAACCGATGTTGATATCTTCCGCTGTCATGTATGGAGTCTGCCACATATGTGAGACTCATGTAGGTTAAACGGACATGCAACTGACGTCTTTGACAACACCGAACATGGTGAGCAAGGAGAGGAAGGTCGCTTGCCAGAACGTGAGGAAAACTGCATGAAAATAAGCGGTGGATTAATCCTGGCAGGACGACAGTACTCACCGACCGCCTTGACGGCAAATAGCTTGAGAACGGGCCGGTATGGCACAAGCTCCGTGGCGACAGAGAGGTAAAGCTGCAGTAGGCAGTACATTCCTATCGTGACACTGATGGAAGTGAGGCCTGTGATCTGATATGCATGTAAGTCTCACTGCCATTCGATTTCGACCTGATCACAATGCATACCCATATATGGCCCCATGCAGGAGACCAAGATGTCTCGCAATACCAGCCAATATAGTTAAGGACGACCGCAAAGAAGGTAGTGCTGAGCGAAGATCAGCAAGGTGCCCTCGAGGGTAACGTACACAAAACTTACACAGGCCGCACAACACAGTATTGCAGAACGCCGTACTTCATGAGCTGCAAGAAGTAAAGACCGTCTTGTGGTTTCCACTTGACGAAACTAAGGGGGAACACCCATATCTTCGGGGGTAGACCACGGCGCTCCCTAGCTTGATCGTTCTCGCGAGACAAACCTTCCCTGCGGAAAATCGCTTTCTGCTCGTCGGGGTTCGGGGAGATATATGTCAGGAGAAGGTAGAAAAAGGCGGTGAGGAGAATGGCTTCGTAGGCGTCACGGAGAAGAAGAAGAGGCGTGGAGTGGTTCTTGATAGAGATGAGAACAATCTTCATACTGTAAAAAATGAGATGCTTACCCAGAAGAGGTAGGAGGCGAGACTGATATTGGCGTAGATGGGGACCATGAAGAGAAGACGGACGATATCTAGAAGACATGACTATATGCGCTAAGGGCGTACAAAAAGAGCTTACATCTCTGCTCAGCTTTCTGCGGAGAGTTTTAGCACACCGTAGACACCTAAAGAAGAGACACGCACGTTCGTATACCACTGCAGGTGCTTGTTGATGAGCCAGAACGAAGTGACAGTGGCGATTATGGTGAAAAAAGCGGACACGATCCATCCAACGTCATGCGCTGTTCAAAGGATGAGATAGATGTACATAACTAAGACGCAGCGCCGCACCTTGAAAGACGATATTGCCGTGCTGAAAGAGTGGTGGGCCTTCCTGTGGGGCGCGAGGAGGAAAGCACTTGTGGGTCGAGTTCGCGGGGGAATCGGGATCGGACATGTTTCGTAAAGTAAGTAGTCGTTGATATGGTATAAATTAGGTCGTGATAGTCGTTGTGGTGAGATCCAGTGGCAGGATATCGCGAAGGCGAGCCTGGCGAGGTATGATCCTGCGCTGTTGGCGCTGGGCGAGGGATATGATACAGGGAACGTGGCCAGCGTGAGATGATGGTACAGATACAACACGACGAAGAGATGGAGGGCCTTCGAGGACGTCTGTGTCCGCTACTCGAAGCCTCCAGCAGTTGTCCCTGCGGCGAGAGTGAGCCGCGCGCTGAGAAGCCCACTCCTGCTCACTCGATTTCCTTTTTCGGGTGCTGGCCCGACCGCACGTCGCGCGTTCCCTCTCGTCCACTCGCTCGGCTTACCACAAAGGCCATTTCATCGCTTTGCTTCAATACTTATTAACTTCCTACAACAATATCTGAGCTTGCTCAGCGCCCGGAAGCGCATACTTATCAGTCAAGATGTAATGGGCCATGGCTCGAGCATCGCGACTGATAGCGGGACGAGACCCGATACACTTGTACATCTCGGTACTCGGAGCAATACTACAGCTTATCAGAAGGAACGACTTTACCGTTATGTAAGTCATCTAAGTTAGCTGGCGGCAACACTGCTGACACTGCTTCGGCGGTTGGGCAGCGTGGCAACGAGGCAACCGCTATGGAGCAACATTTCGAGGAAGGGTACTTATTGTACGCCAAATTGCAGGCCAAATATCCGGCAGCAACACACAACGCGGCCAATGGAATCGAAAAAGGAAAGCGACTCCTGTTGCCCCCGCGCAAACCGGCCGCGCCATGACACAGTTGAATGAGTCACATCTTCGGTATCCTCGCTCTGTAACCCCAAACGCGTCGTGATCGAATTCAGTTGAAGTCGAACGCTTCGGTCATCGGCCACGTCGTACCTTCCGACGGAGCCGTGCCCATTCAAATCTTCCCTCATGGGCGCACAAGAATCCTCGGCAGCCAAGGAGTCCAATGTCGTCGTGTTGCCGGACGTAACAAAACTACGGCACTAGACTAGCGTCTGGACGTTCCTTGCAGCCGCTCTGGTCGTATCGATAGTACAGTGAGTGGACTTGTTATCGCCGCCGGTCAAGCTCAAGTCGTGCTCGCCTCTGACTGATATTTGTCCAACTTCAAGTTCTCGCCTCGGCTTTAACGAAACCGCCGAGCTGCCCATTGCTTATGGATCATACGTTTGTATTGATTAGAAGACGCCAAGTGCGACGTACCGCTCGAAATCCTGCCGCTTGAGGCAGACGATCCCTCAGTCCCTATGTAAGTTCCCACCGCTCGTCGTTCCAGCATAAAATGCGGGTCAATCTGCATCACTGCCTGACGCAACAATGTCGCAGTACGCCCACCTCTCTGAAGTGGACCCCGAGTTCGCAGCTTTCCGAGCTGCGTACCCCACCCCGGACCCTGACTTCTCGTCGGCCCCGGCCCTCAAGCACGTCTGGCTCAACTTCGTGCAACCCAACCTCGCCGCTCTTTACAAGGCTCGCGTTCGCCCGGGTAAATTGACCGCCACCCGTTGATACTGCATGCGCTGATTTTGCTTCGTATTAGACGCGAAGTACAGCGTGAAGGACCACAAAGTACCGGTCGACGGCGGGGAGATTGTCGTCCGTGTCGTGATCCCAGAGACCGACGATCACGAGCAGACATTCCCCGTTCTGACGTGGTTTCATAGCGGCGGTAGTACCTCCCGCAGACTCGTCAGGACATAAGAGTGCTGATTCTTGTTCGGACAGGATGGGTCCTTGGAAACATCGACCAGGACGACTGGCTCCTGCGCGTGTACGCAACCGAGCTGCAGATTGTGACGGTCAACGTAGAATATCGCACCGGTCCGGAGCACACTTTCCCAGCCGCATGGGATGATAGCTTCGCTGCATTGAAATGGGTACGGCCTAACTCCTCGATCCAGCGTCTCCAGGACTGATATCATACATCGGCTCAGGTGGCATCGAACGCTGCCTCTATATCTGCGTCTTTGGATAAGGGCTTTATCATTGGCGGTGCGTCCGCTGGTGGTAATCTGGTTGCGACGACCGCGCACCGCGCACGCGACGATCCTTTCTTCAGTGACAAGCCGCTCACGGGGAGCTACTTGGCGTTCCCCGCGATTGTTCATGTCGATGCTTATCCTGAGAAGTAAGTCATGGCACATATATGAAGGCGATTGACTCACTCTGCGCAAGATTCAAGGACCAGCTCCTGTCCATGGAGCAGAACAAAGATGCGCCAAACATGAGCCGCGATTTCATGAGGTTCTTTTGGGGTGCGTCGACGGCTGCTCGAGGTATGGGCTGGTATACTTAGTCGCTGAATCTGCTGTGCGCTTGCAGACACAGTCAAGGCGCCTCCTCAGGATCCCAAGATATCGCCTCTGCTTTACCCTTCGCACGCCAGTCTCCCACCTGCATATTTCCAAATCTGCGGCCTCGACCCGCTGAGGGATGAGGGGCTGTTGTACGAACGCGTGCTACGCGACGTAGGCAACCGGACGAAGCTGGACGTGTGAGTGTCAATTTTCCGCAGTCCTCTACGGCGATTTATAGGTCCGCCGACAGGTATCCGGGCCTGCCGCATGGGTTCGCGGCGTTTAGCCCGACTATTTCAGCCGCGGCGAAGTACGAGGCAGACACGCTTGTAGGGTTAAAGTGGCTGCTTTCGGGCGGCAAGTAGGTGCTGCTATGGGGGCCAATTGTATGATACCGGTGACGATCTACCAAGGTCAAGGTACATTGCTCGCGAATCGGAACACCGACGGGCGCCTGCCGTCGTCCCGAAGCGCCACGTTACATTATTAATCCGGGACTAGGAAGAAGGCCTTCAAGTTCCGGCTCGCGAGTCGCCATGTCGCAGTATGCGCACCTGTCTGAGCTGGACCCCGAGTTCGCAGCTGCTCAAGCAGCACAACCGCAACAGGGCTTCGACTTCTCGGTGGGCGCTTTGGCGCTCAAGGAACTGTGGAAAACCGTCTTGCAGCCTGCCACATATACAGCACTCTACAAGCCTCGTGTCCGCAGAGGTGCGTGCGGCGCCCGTGGCTTTGATAGCATTTGCGCGTGAAGTGAGTCTGATGCCCACCTGACCTTTATCAGACGCCAAGTACAGCGTGAAGGACCACATAGTAGCTGTCGAAGGCGGCGAGATCATCGTTCGTGTTGTGATCCCCGAGCCCATCGAGCCTACCCAGACGTTCCCTATCCTTGTGTGGTTCCATGGCGGCGGTGACACTCCTTCTAGCTTGTCGCGCATCGAAGCACTGACTGTCTAATTGATAGGATGGATTTTTGGCGACGTGGAACAGGACGACTATCTCCTTCGCATCTATTCCACTGAGCTGCAGGTTGTGACAGTCAATGTAGACTATCGAACAGCCCCAGAGCATACTTTCCCAACGCCATGGAATGATTCCTTCACTGCGTTGAGATGGGTACGTCCTAGATTCATTGACTCACCGGTGTCCACTGGAACTGATCAGTCGGCGCAGGTGGCATCAAATGCTGCCTCAATCTCCGTGTCATTGGACAAGGGTTTCATCGCTGGTGGCTGGTCCGCTGGGGGCAACTTGGCTGCGACGTGCGCACACCGCGCACGCGAAGATCCCCTCTTTACCGACAAGCCGCTCACGGGGACCTACCTTGGGTCCCCCGTGATTGTCCACATTGATGGATACCCCAAGAAGTCTGTCACCTTGTAAGGAGGCAGGTCGAGAGACTCACCATACACAGATATAAGGACGAACTCCTCTCTTTGGAGCAGAACAAGAACTCGCCTACGCTCACGCGCGAAGCCATGAGGTTCACGTGGGGTGCGTCAACCGGTGAGATTATTCCATTAGTAGTATGAGGCTCATCAATTCTGCAGACCTACTCAAAGCACCTCCTGAGGATCCACTGTCGTCACCTTTGCTATATCCATCGCATGCAGGTCTTCCACCTGCATACATCCAGATCTGCGGCTTCGATCCGCTCAGAGACGAAGGGCTGTTATATGAGCGCCTGCTACGCGACGCCGGCACCGCGACGAAACTTGACGTGTAAGTCCCAACCAATAATTACGGCTGTGGTGGACGGGAGCTGACGGTGGTCGTGGACAGGTATCCGGGCGTACCGCATGTTTTCAACGTGTCAAATCCGGGAATCAAAGCTGCCACAAAGTTTGAAGCGGATACGTTGGAGGGGCTGAAGTGGCTGCTGGCAGGTGGGAAGCAGCTCTGATAGGGTGAAGAAGGAAGGAGTCATAAATGGATACACAAGAAACATGGACTTTACGATCCTAGCGTGGATACGCAGAGTTTTGGTGTCGGAGCCGGTCTTCCGGCTCCGTATTTGCAAATCTGCGGCCTCGACCCGCTGAGGGACGAGGGGCTGTTGTAGAGTAAGGACTGGATGGGTCTTATTCGATACGCGAGATCCGGCGCCTAATTACGGCATTCTGGCATAATTTGAGTATTCTGCGAGTTATAACAAAGTTATAATGTGGTATTTTAGGGCAATGAATATTGAAAACAAGCGTCGGAGATTCGTTGCGGCTGAGGGTGCCCTTCCCCGTGTCCGACAAGCCGTGCCTGCCGAGAATTCTGTATGCTGGTGTCCCTCATGAGTAGCTATTTTGTCAGCTTTCAGACAGATTCTGCAAGCAGCTATGCAGACGGTTCCTTATAATAAGAGAACGGCCCACTGCACATCGATACCGCGAACGTAGAACCTGGACGAATTCGTTCGGAAGTTGCCGGCCGATCGGACATTAGCGCGCGGTGCGCGCCCTGCACCGCTGCTGCGACATGGCGGTGCATTTCTCTTGACGGAGAACTATGAAAAGCAGAACATTACGCTTAGGGCATGAAGTCGAGTGCAACAGAAACGCCAAAATAATGTCAAGGTTGCTGCAGTAGGCCGCTAAGTGGCCCGTGCGCGGCGGGCAGCCTCACTACTGCTTTCAATCTCCGTTTCAGACTTGCGCAAAGTTTACATGACAAATTTGCGCAATTGGGACAGTGCACACGTGAGATAGTACTGAGAGATTAGCTACAATACGCGATATATTTAGTGTTTTGCACCGGAACATGTCCCTGAGCTCTAAGCGAGCTAAGCGAATAAGACCCATCGAAGCTGCACTCGCTGTTGTACGAGCACGAGCTACGCGACGACCGGACGAAGCTAGACGTGTGAGTGGCAAGTTTTGCAGCGATTATGGGGCGGCCGCCGCCAGGGCGTGCCGCATGCGTTCCAGGCGTTCTCCCCAACTGGCCTCTCAGCGGCGGCGAAGTTCGAGGCGGAGAGTTAGCCGGCGCCAAGTTGGCGCAACTGTATCATACGATAACCGATGACAATTCTCGCCGAAGTTATGTTATTCATGTCAATTCGTCGACTCGTATTATACGGTTATTCATGTCCATTCGTCGACTCGTATTCCCGTCCCTGCAGCTGGTTGCAAGGTTCGTCTCAGCGGAATCGAAGTCCTCCGACGTTCAGAAGATTTTCCCTGCGTTCCTGTGGTTAATCCGAGTGCCGCCGGCGTCTCGAGAGCGCGCCGACACTTGAACAGCGCCGCCCACCTCCGACATCTGTTCAATCCCATCCACATCAATCCAAGCCCACCACCACCACCACCACCACCACCATCTCGCCCAGCGCATCTCCACTCAGCCCCCAGGCCCACAGCACAGGCGGCAGACCTCAGGCTAACATTCCAGCACTCTCGACTCATGCGGTCACCGTGCCAGATCCCCTTCCCCGTCTCCCGGTCATCGTGCCCCTTGCCCCACACATTTCGCCTGTCGTCTCCGGCCCTCCCGCCGCCCGTGGTGGTGCCTCCAATGGTCGTGGACGGGGTGCCAAACGGCCTGCGGACAACGAGTCCGGTCCACCTGCGACACGGCGTCGCGAGAGTAAAAACAAGACGTGGCATCGCCCGGACAGCCGCCACGGTGACGCTCCCCCCCCGGATGCCGAGTTTGTGCTCCACATCGGACCTGTCAATGTCGACTACTCGCCCATTGTCCTGTACGAGACCCTCTCCGGCCAAAGTGACTTTGTGCCCCTGGCCATCCCCCGTGACGACGTGCTTTCTGTGCGGCGCGCCCGCCGCGACATTCTCGAGGTCCGCTTCCGCCAGGTCGGTCAAGCCGAACTATGGGTGGCCGAGTGGAACCGCCGTGTGCCTCGGTCGCTTGCGGACGTTCGCGTGCAAGTCGTGGTCGCCGGGTCAGACAGGAACTCTGAGCAGAGTGCTCGCAGTGTGATCCTGGGCGAGAAGTGAGCATGCGCTGCCCCGCCTGTGCGCGTGAACCAATGTTCATGTCATGCTGTGCCCAATGTATGATTAGACGTAGTCTGTCCGTCCTCAGTTGGAATATGAATGGTGGCTTGGCTCTCAAACTCCACATGCGTGTGCTGGCCGACTGGTTGTTCCTGCACGACATCGTTGTGCTGCAGGAAACCCACCTTCTGCTTGAACAGGAGGATTCATTGCTGTATCCCAGCTCTCACGTCTGCTACACTTTCTGTCGCCCGGCGTCGACGTCGATGCGGAATTGTCACGGCGGTGTTGCCATCTTTGTGCGTCGAACGCTCGCACACTGCGTCAACCACTCGCTGTCCGGCCCCGACCTTGGCGTGCTCGAGCTGCCGTCCCTCATCGTCATCGCTGCCTATCTCCCACCCCCCAGCTCACCTTGGTTTACGTGTGCAACTGTTCCCCCTCTTGCACGGTTCGAGGAGGTGGTCACCCGCTGCACTGCCGGCAGCCGTCCCCTGCTTGTGCTGGGCGACGCCAACGCTCGTACAGGTCGTTTATCGCCTTCCGGCACCGCGTGGCGTGTCTCCCTCGACGAGCGCCTCGATGCACGCGGCCGTGATTTGGCTCTCCTGTGCGAACATTCACTAGCTTGGAGAGAGCCAATGCAGAGCATGGCAGTACGATTCCTTCAGTACCATAGACTTATTGATAATTTATTTCATTCTATTGACTTATCCCTTTATATTAGATTTAATTTAATTTAATTTAATTTATCATTTAGATTGCAATACATTAAGTAAATACAAGCATGGAGGGAATACATGTGGGGTGAGCGAAGCGTCGGCAGCGCCATGTGACGTGGCGGTGAACAAGGCGGCGGTGGAGGCAGGTGAAGTGGCAGTGTGCGGGGGTGCAGGGCAGGCGCGGTGCAGCGTGGCAGTGTGCGCTGGTGCAGCACGTGAGGTTAGGGTGACTGGTGCGGGAAGCAATGGGTGGTGGGGCAAGGTCTTGCATCAAAAAAGCGGCGCGTGTAGGCGGGGGAGGCGGTGAAAAACTTGAAGTTGTTGTTGAGAGCACAAGGGCGTCATCATGGCGACGCCGAAACGGGTCGGGCGGCGCGTACGTGGGCGGCGTAAGTTGACGTGGCGGCGCGGGAGGTCCTGGCTGTCCGCAGAAGGGAACGTGGGTGTGCGAGGAAGGGTGCGCGAGGTGTGTAGGATGGGAGAAGATGGGAGAACTCACTGAACAAGCGCGGTGAGCTCATCTTGCATCTGGCGAGGACGTTGTGAGAGAAGGGAGGCGCGTTGGCGCGGGCCGAAACGAGCCGGGTGGGAGAAGGCGGGTAACCACCGGAACACGCTGGGTAACCAGAAGAGGTGTGTTTCAAAACTGATAGTAAAAGTCCAATAAAGACGATTACCTTCATACCTCAGGAATCGTAACCAGCAGTACTTCTGGAAGTCCAAGCTGAAGGGGCTCGTTGAAGCCGCGTGGGCCAAGTACTTGGCCGGTCTGCCCGAGGACACCAAGCCGATGCCTGAGCTCGTCTTTCGGAACAAGACGTGTCGCAAGCTGTTGGAGAAAGAATCAGAGGAGGAAGTACGCGCCGCAGTCAAGGTGGTGCGCGATGGAGAAGAGGGCAGCAATGACGCGGAGTTGAGCCAGGCGGCGTTGGATGCGTAAGCACGCGCTTGTTTTGTGGCGGGAAGCAAATACTCACCTTGGTCCTTAGGAATGCTGAGATGCTGCCTGATACGGCGGCGTTGGCTGTCAGCCAGATCAAGGAGCTGACGAACTGGTCATGCATGATGCTTTTTGGAGGTCCCTCACCCAACGGCGACGGCAAGATTGTTTCCTTCGCGTAAGTGGCAAGTCCATTCGGAAATTCCTATCGTACTCACCATCGTTTTTTCAGCCTCCATACATGGCTTGATGACGGTCAGAACTTTGCAACGATGTACCCAGGGTTTAAGGATAAGGTGGAGCAGCCGTACCGCAAATATCTGTGCATGGTATACAGTAAGTCGAGTCCATCCCGCGTGTGACGATATATGTACTTACCTCTGAATCAGCCACTACTGCGAGCGACAACGCATCATCTACGTCGCCTTCAGACCCGACAACCGCCACCGACACGTCACAGGCGTTGACTGCCGCCGACTCGCCGGCGGCCGTTGTAGGCGCGGAGACCCCACCGCTGTTGGTGCCTAAATTGTCCAGGAAGAAGCGAGGGCCTCATAACAAGAGCGCTGCGACGTTTGAAGAGAATACCTCGGAAGAGGAGCTTGTTATTGAAGACTTTGAGGCCGATCAATCAGATGACGAACCTGCGCCAGCTCCCGTCATCCGCGACAACATGAGCGCATACGTGCAACTACGTCTTGACGCTATCGCGAGGAATGCGCAGTTGATGAGAGACGCCAGTTTTGAACCAAGCGACAAGCCAAAGACGGTCGATGAGAAGAAGGCGACGGCAAGAGCTATCGAGCACGAGAAGCTGGCTGCACTGGCAACCGGCCCACCGCGGCACTATCAAGGCCAAGGAACCTGGAAATCTGTGAGTATCTTCACTGTTGATATGGGGCAGAGCGTTGATCACGTTTGAGCAGGGCTGAGGCTGCTGAGGTCGAGTCGCCTGTCGCCGACGGCGATGAACAAGACAGGCAATCCGCAACCGCGGAAGTCCTCCCTCCTTCATCTGGTTTAGCGCCCATGACTGCGCCTTCGCAGGCGACAACATCCGCCACCTTGTTGTCGACATCAAGCTCTCCATCCCAGCATGCCCTGTCCTCACCGTCGTCCATTGATTCGTCACCCCCTGTAACGGCAGCACCAACGTCGTCAGTGCCTGAGAACAAGACATCACTTCCCAGCCCTGATCTTTCCACTGTTGTTGTTGACACTGGCGCAGGCCTCCCGTCAGCCGTCGCTGAGAACATGTCTTCAACGACGCAGCCCCGTCTCCGCATCCCACCACAATGCATGACTCTGTGATGCTGGGTGACAAATCAAACATTTCGATGGATGAAGACGCGAGCGAAGAGACCAGCAGCGAGCGCAATACAAACAAAGACATTGCACAGTGGCCAGACTGGCTGATCAAGGACCACGGCTATCTTGAGGAAGGCGATTGATGGCAATGAGTGGGCGGCTTTAGTCGGACAATGGGTCGCAATGGAGGAGAAGATGAGATTTCCGTCTGGCCAGGTGCGTTCCATTCACATCTGTTCAATCAGATACTGATGCTGTCACATTCTCTTAGGGTAAGCGATTCCAGCTGTCGACCACCGGTCGCCCCGAGCAACTCTCTTGTTGGTTGTCATGCCGCAACTACTCAAAGTCCCCCGCCATCGACGATGTGAAGGTCTTCGCTGCCAGCTGGCGTACATGATGGATAGGGCTCCAACCTGATTGGTGCGGCTCCAAGTGGCCGTTGGTTAGAAAGGCTTGCCCGTCGGAGGAGTGGTCAGGTTGCATGAAAGGCAGCCATAATGGGTTTGCGATTGTGGTCGTCATGCTCAGCTGGTGGTATGGCGTGGCGGCGACGGCGAAACAGCACCGCGAGTGGGAGTCAGCCTTTGAGTATGTGTCATGGGTTGCGGAGAATATGGGCCAATTGTTGACCATGCAAGCCATGATGGCTGAAGATGATGCAGACAACAAGAATTGCACGGGCAAGAAGCATTCCGCGGACAGCTCTCTGACTGGCCAGCCGGCAAATAAGAGGTACGTTAGGCACATTCTGCATTCTCGTCCCGTTTCTCATGTCGATGTAGGAGCAAAATAACAACTCGGAAGCGTCGCTGATCACATCGTCCATTCTCAGGAGCGGCTCAACACACGCCTCCAGTCTGAGTCGGCACACAAGCAATACAACCCTGCATTTTTCAAGATTTTCCCAGCGGCCTTCATTGCGCACGGTGTTCAACACATGGACGGTGTTTCAACACACCATGAGGTTTGATTAGTATTTTATCCTTCCCTTTGGTGCTCAACGCGCCGCATCCATACATCTACTTCGGCGCTCAACGTGCTGCCTTCCTGTATTTTCTTTGGCGCTCAACACGCTGAGTTTCTTTTCATCCCCTTTGGCACTGAACGTGCCCACCTTGTATATCACGTAGTACATTGTTTCTTGATCGTAGTCTGTCCGCATTCCCTCGTGCGAATGACAAATAGAATGTGTGCTCTTATCTGTGCGCGACATGCAAGTCGACTTGGTAGTTTTCACTGAGCGATGCAAGTAAATACTACCGCAACTCTGCTGATGATTCAAACGAGCTCAACAAGTGAGTGGAAGTGAATACTATGCACAGGTGAATAACAGATCACGTGCAAAATAGAGCACGGAAAGGAAGTAAATACTTGGGGTTAATGGGCCAATGCACGCATGGCAGTACAATTACTCTTAATCATTTAGGGGAGAGGGGGGGAGGGGGGCTTGGCCATTCAATGTACAAAGGTGATCATTGTTCTCAATCACTGACAGCTTGGGCTTGGGGATTGTCTCTTATATTACTGGGTGGTAGCTCAATGTCCTTCGTTGTTCGCATGATAGGAGTCAAGAAGACCACTTGACTGGTCTAAACGCTACTGCTTGCAGCGCGGAGCAAGGTGTATCAATATATTACTTAGCCCTATCATATATATGATACATGATATCCTATAAAGAGCGGGTACCTAATGATCAAAAAGATCTGGACACAGGTGGTAGATAACTTATTATGTTTGCATTATTGTGTCTTTCATAATTCATGAGACTCCGCGAAAAAAAAGGTTGAGAGGTCCTTGACCCGTTGATGGGCACCCACAGGTAGTAGGGCGGTAATGTGTGTGATACCAGATCCCTAGAGCGCTGAAGAGGGTACCGTTGATGTGTGCGAGTGAGTGTCAGGGTCCCGAAGACGATCGGAGAGCGTCTCCGACAAGATGTGTGGTCGGAGGGCCTGGTCGGAATGCGCGAACGCTCGGAGAGTCGTCGATGAGGGTCCGAAGATGGGGTCGCGTGGTGCGAGCGACCGTGTGCGACTGCGAGCGACTGCAAACAACTATGAGCGACTGCGTGAGACTGGACGCTGAGTGCATGTTCGTCGAAGAGGATGTGAGAAGGGTGGCTCCAATGGGTGACGTGCGATTCGATGGGTGACGCGATGGGCGACGTGTGATGTTGTTGCGAGGTGGTTGGAGCAACTGCGAGAAGTGCAGGAAATGACGCTGAACCATTCCGATCGTGTGAGTGGTCGGAGGAGCTGGGGCAACGGTCTGAAGACAGAGGTGAGTCGTGCGAGCGATTCGGTTGACAGTGCGACCACTGCGGGACGAGAGCGGTGCGACTGCGATCGCCGAGGTCACAAGACGGTCAGAGCAGTGAAGCGCGAGGGCGACGGCTAATGGGACGACAATGGAACAAGATGAGAGCGAGGAGAGCGATAAACTGAGCGCGAGAGACAAGGACAAAGACAAAGACAAAGGCAAAGGCGCCTCCATTGGGGTAGTGGAAGCCGAGATACACATTGTCAACGTTGTGCGGCACGTGAGCACGACAACGACGGCACGTCGGACGTTGTGGGAAGCAGCGGCAAGAGTGGCCGGTGCGCGGCGACGCCCCAGCAATTGTCAGAGCCGAGAGCGGAGCGGCGGTACTTGGTGGCGCCACAGCCCACGGGTCGCAATAATTGTAACTTTCTAGAGATAGATGATATATATTGTATTGCAGAAGGGGAAAGAAACTGATGAAAAGAGCAAACTGACTTGGAGGGCAAGAGAATATAGAAGGTCAATAAGGATTATACATAGCCTATAGAGATAAATGGCCTTATAGTGTAGTGGTTAAAACTGTTAGATTATGTAACTAGGAGGCTGTAGGTTCAATTCCCCCTCTATGCAACTTTTTAAAAATAACGATATTTAGCCCGGGTATTGCAGTAGCCGGGACGTGAGACTATGACGCGTTTCAAATCAGCACACAGCAGAAAGTGCCGGTTGGTGCGTCATAGTACCTACCCGTGGGAAAGTATTACCGAAAATGGAAACTATGCAGTCTCTTTTGCTGACTCAAAAACAATTGAAAACATATGCATATTGTTGCTGGTTAGCTTGCAAAACACAAAATACTCGCAGACACGAGTGTCTTTTGAAGCACAAAGATGTAGAAAGGCATTGGACAGACATTACTTAGCTAAGAATTACAGAATTAGGCAGGTGGGACAACACGACTTGACGGTGGGATATAATTTCCTTTGGTAATGATCCAAACGCACAATTTTTGGCCTGACTGGTTAGAGAAAAGAACGATTAAGAGTAATCGTAATCCTCTGTGTGTGCGTATTTTTAGTAATAAAGACATTGACCCCGGGTATTGTAGTAACCGGAGTAGAGAAAAATGACGTAGTAAACCGGATCAACTTGCCGTTTGCCCTCGAAAACTACGTCATCTTTCTCTGCACTGACCGTGGGAACTTTTTACCAAAAATGGAAAACATAGGGCCCCTTGTTCTCATCACAGAACAATTCAAATCATATACATATCTGCACTAGTTAGCTTGCAAAACACAAAATACTCGAAGACACGAGTGTCTTTTGGAACACAGCAGAAGTTACTTAGCTAAGAACTACTGAATTAGGCAGGAGGGACGACGCGACTTGACCGTGGGATATAATTTCCTTTGGTAACGATCCAAACGCACATTTTTTTGGCCTGACTGGTTGGAGAAAAAAACGATTAAGAGTAATCGTAACTATGTGAGGACCTGAATAAGTGACTCGGAATGGACGTAAATACTACGCATGCACTTGACTGAAAAGTAAAAACTATCCGTGCAGTATCCAGCGAGGATCAATGAGCGAAATCAAATTAGGGTATAGACAAGGACTGAAAGTAAATACCATGTGTGCAGGGCCCGTGAAGTGAGAGTAAATGCCCGGAGTAAAAACTACGCATCAGAAGAATACTGCGCACCAGGTCCCGGGGTGAATTTTGTGCGCCCGCAGTGAATATGTGCACAGCCGGAGTAACTACTGCGCACCCGGAGTAAATACAACGCACCAGGTCCGCGAGTGAAGACTGCACGCCCAGAGTGAATACCGCACGCCCGGAGTAAATACTGCACGCCCGGAGTATATACTACGCACCAGGTCCGCGAGTGAATTTTGTGCATCCCGAGTGAATACTGTGCGCCCGGAGTAAACACTGCGCGCCCGGAGTAAATACAACGCACCAGGTCCGCGAGTGAATACTGCACGCCCGGAGTAGATACTACGCACCAGGTCCGCGAGTGAATTTTGTGCATCCCGAGTGAATACTGCGCGCCCGGAGTAAACACTGCGCGCCCGGAGTAAATACAGCGCACCAGGTCCGCGAGTGAATTTTGTGCGTCCCGAGTGAATACTGCACGCCCGGAGTAAACACTGCGCGCCCGGAGTAAACACTGCGCGCCCAGAGTAAATACAACGCACCAGGTCCGCGAGTGAATACTGCACACCCAGAGTGAATACAGCACGCCCGGAGTAAATACTGCACGCCCGGAGTAGATACTACGCACCAGGTCCGCGAGTGAATTTTGTGCATCCCGAGTGAATACTGTGCGCCCGGAGTAAACACTGCGCGCCCGGAGTAAATACAACGCACCAGGTCCGCGAGTGAATACTGCACGCCCGGAGTAGATACTACGCACCAGGTCCGCGAGTGAATTTTGTGCATCCCGAGTGAATACTGTGCGCCCGGAGTAAACACTGCGCGCCCGGAGTAAATACAGCGCACCAGGTCCGCGAGTGAATTTTGTGCGTCCCGAGTGAATACTGCACGCCCGGAGTAAACACTGCGCGCCCAGAGTAAACACTGCGCGCCCAGAGTAAACACTGCGCGCCCAGAGTAAATACAACGCACCAGGTCCGCGAGTGAATACTGCACACCCAGAGTGAATACAGCACGCCCGGAGTAAATACTGCACGCCCGGAGTAGATACTACGCACCAGGTCCGCGAGTGAATTTTGTGCATCCCGAGTGAATACTGCGCGCCCGGAGTAAACACTGCGCGCCCGGAGTAAATACAGCGCACCAGGTCCGCGAGTGAATTTTGTGCGTCCCGAGTTAATACTGCACGCCCGGAGTAAACACTGCGCGCCCAGAGTAAATACAACGCACCAGGTCTGCGAGTGAATACTGCACGCCCGGAGTAGATACTACGCACCAGGTCCGCGAGTGAATTTTGTGCATCCCGAGTGAATACTGCGCGCCCGGAGTAAACACTGCGCGCCCGGAGTAAATACAATGCACCAGGTCCGCGAGTGAAGACTGCACGCCCAGAGTGAATACCGCACGCCCGGAGTAAATACTGCACGCCCGGAGTATATACTACGCACCAGGTCCGCGAGTGAATTTTGTGCATCCCGAGTGAATACTGCACGCCCGGAGTAAACACTGTGCCCGGAGTAAATACGCCGCACCAGGTCCGCGAGTGAATTTTGCGTGTCCCGAGTGAATACTGCACGCCCGGAGTAAATACTGCATGCCCGGAGTGAATACCACGCAACAGTTCCCGGAGTGAATGTTGCGCGTCCGGAGTAAATACTTCTCGCCCGTAGTGAATACTGTCCGCACGGAGTGGATACCACAACCGGCGCCCGGAGTGAATACTGCACACCCGCAGTGAATAGCTAACCAAAAGTGAATACTATATCCGCACATTGGGGGTGCTGATAAACCTACCGAAGTATTTACTACAGTATTCAACCCAGGGCCCGAGACCTGGAAATTAGGGAAAAGTAATTACTGTGCCACCTATATAGCCCAGCCAAAGTAGCCTCAATTGCAGAGACTTGGTAAAATTTTCTATTCAGCTAGTATTGGTACTTTCTATTTGCTACTCTAGTAGGCCAAAAGTTACCTTAACAACAGACAGGGCTCGGCGCGTAAGGCGGGGGCAAGCGTGGTGGAGCAAGGGCTTCCATGAAGACACGGTGCGTGGAGGTGGGGGAGGCAAGTGAAAAGCTTGAAGTTGTGTCGAGGAGGCGTCGTCATGGCGACATCTGCAACATGTCGGGAGGCGGCGTGTCGACGTGGCAGCTCGGGAGCGTCTGAAAGTCCGCAGATGGGGACGTGGGTGTGTGGGGAAGGGCGCGCGGGGTGTGCGGGGTTGTGCAGACAGTGTGGGGGGTGTGCAGGATGCGAGAACTCACCGAACTCGAGCGACTTGGGCTCGTCTCGTTCTCATTCTCCTTGCACTGCCGCCCTCTCCTCAATGTCTTCTCCTCGTGCACGCGTGGCTGGGTGCGGTGACGTGGCGCCGGTGCACGGCACGACCGAGTCGTCGAGCGCATGTTGTGCGCAGGCGCTCGAGCGCGGTTGTCGTTGCAGGCGCATTGGCGCGGCGTCTTCGACCGTATGTTGCGATGCAGGGCGGAGGCGGAGAAAAAGATGGTGGAGGGGAGTGGGTAGACAGTGAGCGAGGAGCGAGGGAAACGGGTGAGACGAAGTGGTGGTGGTGGAGCTTGAGAGACGACGTGGGCGCGAGGTCGGGCCGGCCGGACGGGAAGGCGATGGCAATCAAACCGGGAATCAAACCGGGCCCCGGCGACCATGACCGAATAGATAGGCACAGACTTAAGAAACCCACTTATAAACGATTCTACTTCGTACCTCAGGGAATCGTAAAGGTTGCACATTTTGAACGGGTCTGCCCTCGACTGTTCGTCGCCGCGTGGGACTTGGACGTCGTTTCAGCCGGCGGGCCGTGCGGTGGTCGATTACGGCATTGCATCGTCCTCCCTGCTACCACATATCACGCACTTTGGTGTGCACGCCGTGCTGCGCGAATGGTCCGATCATGCCGTGCTGCGCGTCTGCGTGGCCCTTGTCACGCCCGTCGTATCCCATGGCCTAATGGCTTCTGCTCCGGCGCGTCCGCTGAAGCGCGTACCGCTGCCATCTCCCTCCCCCTTGGACCTGTTGTTCAACGAGACCCTCGCCGCAGCGCGTGCCCCCGACGATGCTGTCGCCGCGTTTTATGGTTCCTGTGCACCAAGCGCATCGGCGCTACAAGTCTATACAGACGGCAGCGCTTCCGCGGATGTCCTTGGACACTCGCACGCCGGCGCCGGCGTCTTCTGGGGCCCTGGTCACCCTCTCAACCTGGCCGCGCGTGTGCCTGGTGCTCAAACGAACAATCGCGGGGAGCTGTATGCGGTCCTACGCGCGCTCTTGAGCTCACCCTGCGACAGAGCATTGCAAATCTTCTGCGACTCAACCTATGTCATTCACACACTCTGCCACTGGGTCGCTGTGCTTGAGGCGACGGGCTGGCATTGCGCCAATGCCGACCTCATCCGCCCGTGCGCCGAGCTGCTTCAAGGCCGTTGCGCACGCGTTGTTTTCTCTTGGCTGAAAGGACATTCCGGCAACGACAGTCATGACTGTGCGGACCGCCTCGCGGCAGCCGGTTCTCTTTTGCCGACCGTTGCATCGACGTTGCTGTCAACGCACACGGTGGCGGGCGCCTCGTGCCGCTGCCTTGTTGTCCGCGGAGACCGCACTGGCACTGACGTGTCTGAGCGTAAGGTGGTCACACTACTGCCGCGCCTTCCCGACAAGGTGGTGAAGGTGGTTGTCGTGGGACACGATAGGGGAACGGCACATCGCGGGCGGGCTCGTGTGCGTCAATTACAGGCGGACAATCTTGCTCGCCTGCTGGCCTGCACTAGTGATGGTGTCTACTGGCAGCTGATCCGTGATTGGACTGATGCTCGCCGCCGCCCCGCTCAGGTGTCCATTGAGGCACTGCACGCCACCTTTGTCGACCGCATGAATCCGCCTGATGTGCTCCCCGCCGAGTGGGATCACTCCTTCCATGCCCGCGCCCGCCTGCTCGCCTCTGCCCTGCCTGACCGGACCGCTGCTGCCGCCGGAGAGGCTGGGACAACATTGAACCGCCCCTTCACCCTCGCCGACATTGCCGCCGGCCTACAGCATTTGAAGACGCGCGGCGCAAAGTCTGCATCGGGCTTGGACCGCACCTCGTATGCCGATCTGTTTGCAATTCCAGCGGAGCAGCTTCTGCATCTGTGCCAGTCATGCATTGACGCGCGCACGGTGCCCCGAGCCTGGCTCACTACCTGTCTCGTTGCCATCCTGAAACGCGGTCGGCCTGCCAATGATGCGAACAGCTATCGTGTAATTGGGTTGGAGAGCTGTGTGCTCAAGTTCCTCACCCTACTCGTCGAGACGCGCCTACGTGAGTGGGCCGAGGGTGCAGGCTTGCTGCCGGCGTCCCAGAATGGTTTCCGCAAGGGGCGCCGGACGAATGACAATGGCTTTGTGCTCCGTTGCGCCATTGAGCGTGCCCGCGCGCATGGACAGTCACTCTATGTTGCCTTCGTGGATCTCACGAACGCATTCCCGTCCACTGACCATCCCGCGCTCTGGCTCAAAATGTATCGTCAAGGCGCCGGAGGCCCTTTGACGGACTTCATGCGTGCACTGTATAGGGACATGTCATACGTCCTCCGGGCGGACGGGCAAATGTCGGACTCCTTTGCCTCGCAGCACGGTGTCCTCGCGGGCGACTCTGCGTCACCCATGCTTTGGCTCTTGTTCATGGCCGACCTGGTGTTTGCGCCCGACGCGTCCGATGTGATTCTCGACGGTGTGCCTGTGTCCCACCTCGAACATGCCGACGACATTGTCCTCTTTTCCCCATCTCTGTATGCACTGCAACGCAAACTGAACACGTTGCAGGCTTGGTGCGCCGTGAACTTCATGTGCATCAATCAATCCAAGACGGTCGGCATGGTTTTTGGCCCTCTGCCCACGGTTCTCCCTCCCCTCCGGCTTTACGGCAAGACCGTTGCCTGGAAATCGGAGTACACATACGTCGGAGTGGCCTTTGGCTCCACGTATGCGAATATCTTTACGCCGCACTTTGCGGTGAAGGCGCGAAAGGCGCGTTCTATTGCGCTGACGAGCCTGGCCCTCTCCGATCACGTCGGTGAGCTTCCTCCCCGTGAGGGGCTCCTGCTGTACATGGCACGCGTAGATCCACACCTCACGCACGGCTGCGACATCATTCCCGACATCGAGGAGCGTCTACTCGCGCCGTTGCAAGGCGTGCAACATACATTTTTGCGTCGCCTGCTCGGCCTGTCGTCGCGCTCATTGTGCGCTTTTCTATTCACAGAGACGGGCGTCCATCCCCTTGTCTATCGTCGTGCAGAACTTCTGCTACGATATCTTCTGTATGTCCTTCAACAACCTCCGGGACGCTTGGTCCACCACGCTGTTCGCGACTCGCTCGCGCTCGCACAGGCTGGCCTGCCAGGCTGGATCTGTGACATTGTCCATGTCCTGCGGCACCGCCTGCCCGTACCTCTGCCTGTCACTTTTGACTGTCTGTCAAGCGTGGATACCGCCCTTCAGTTGGAGAGCTCCCTCACCACATCCCTCTCCGTCCACCTCCGCTCCGCTCTCGACAACTCGCCCCTTGCAGAATTGCTGCTCGGTCGGTGCCTCGGTTACCAGGCCCCCAGCGTGGCCTCGCGCCCGGTGCTGCGTTTCCGCGCGTACCTGTCCCTTCCCATTCGCGACCACCGCGTCGCTCTGACCAAGCTGCTCCTCTCGGACCATCCCTTGGCCGAGGTGCGCTTGAGGTGGACAGAGCGGTATCGTCGCCACGCTGTGCCCCGTGCGTGGCGGCTGTGTCGCTTCTGCGAGTGGAGCACGGAGACGCCTGCCCACGCCCTGCTGGAGTGTGCGGCTCATGCCCCACTTCTCGCTGCTCGCCGGGTTTTCCTCGCCAAATTGGTAGAGTGTGCCCCCTTCGTCCGAGCGAAAGCAATGGATGCACCTGTGTGGTTGGCATATCTTGTGACTGTGAAGGATGTGTTACCTCTGATTGGCAGCTACGCACACGATGTGCTTAAAATGTACGGCGAGCAGCCTATGTACGAATACGTTGGTCCCCAAGTAGTGGCCTAACGCCGCTGTGTTTGTTGTTGCACTATCTCCCCTTTCCGCCCGTTCCTGTCATGACTATTCTCTGTACTGTGGGTTTTTGCTGCGAAGAGGCTGTCCCAGCTGGTATATATTTCTCCAGTGTCCTCTGTGTTGCATTTACGAAGCAGTATGGGGTTGTGTCATCCGTGGCGTAGATGTATGTCTTTGTATGTACAGCGCAGTCTACGTAGCGCGGGCCCCCGCCCTGTTCCTTATCGGGACCCCCTGGCGGGTTGTTATCCTATCCTATCCTATCCTATCCTCGCCCGCCATCAGTTCCAGACCGTCGACGGCCCTCGGCAAATCAACCTAAATTGCATTGCCGTAACGCGACGCGAGATGCGCCGCGCGCACCCGAAACGCGAGCGCACGATCACTGGCAGTAAGTACTAGTGCGTCGGGCAGTGCCTCCTCTCCGCCGCCGCGCCGTCGCGGGAACATCGGTGCATATTCACGCGGGCCCGCGCCCGCCTCGCCCGTACATAGTCTGTACAACCTGTATTAATAGTATCTGCCGCACGCCCCCGTCAGTCAGCTTGCACTCCCAAACGCGCGCGGGGAGGCTGGCACTCACCGACTCGGCCAGCCCGCTCTTCCACACGACAGACAGAAAACGATGGGTGATAATACACAACAACCGCGAGATAAGATAAACGCGAACGTGATAGCATGGAACAAACAAATGATGCGATGGGCGTGAAATGGTAAAGATGGCGGGATGCTGCGTGAAGTAGTAGTGGTAACGTAAGGGCGCACGGGAGAAGCGAGGGAGGGGATGGGCTATAGGATGCCCGATTCCTTGAGCGCGTTCTGTAGGATTGTCTCCTTGACGGTGACGAACACGAGCCGGATGTTCGAGGTATCAGTCGCCTGTGTGATGCTGATCCGATACGGATCAGTCAGCCCGCAGCGCATTCATCCCGCGAATGGACGCACTGTGGATATACGCTCAGCCGTGCGCGGTTGGCCTGCATGAACCGCCAGAGGATGTACTTGGCGCCCTTGTTCACGTCCGCGCCGCCTGTGTATTCCGGGAAAAACTTCTCTAATGGCACCTACACGTACACAACATACGTAAGTCCGGATGGAAGACAGGCACGACAGACACGCACCTTGGGCAGCTTGCTCTTGAACACATCGATCTTGTTCAGGAAGAGAATGATGGATGTCCGCAGGAACCACCGTGAATTTATTACTGAGTCGAAAAGTACCAGCGACTCCTGCATCCGGTTCTGTGTGGCGTCAGCAACGGCGGCGGCGGCATCGGGACACGGCGCGGCACACCTGCTTCTTCTCCTCCAGCAGCACCTGGTCGTACTCGGACAGCGCGGTGCAGAAGATGATGCTCGTCACGCTCTCGAACGAGTGTATCCACTTCTTGCGTTCCGAGCGCTGCCCGCCGACGTCAAACATGTGTATTCTGCACTGCGGTCAGCCTGGGTCGTGCGGGCAGACAGGCGCGACGTACGAGAGGGCCCCCATGTTGAAGCGCGTCTCTGTGATGCCTGTGCTCTTCGCACGCGCGCGCAGCACGTCCTCTTTTGTTGGCACATAGTTGCCGGCCCCGATGCGCAGTGCCTCGGTAAAAAAGCTGCACAGATGAGTGGGCAGTTGAGAGCGGCGGACGGGCGGACTCACTAGCTCGCGCTGTCCATAAGGTAGAATTCCGACGAATGGTCCATCATCGCCGGGATGATATCATCGTGCCACATCTCCTGTACTGCCTGCGCGACCTCGGAGCTGAAGAAAAACGCAGGGTCATCCGCGCTGAGCTCGTAGCCCATTATCCGGGCGCGGTTCGCCTGCGTGAGGGTGAGCACCGTGCGCGGGCAGCATGGATGCGGGGCGCGGCGCGGCGCACCTTGTTAGCAGGCTGTATTGGCTCGAGGTTGAGGTGCTCGAGGGCCATGACGACGGCGTGCGCGCTCTCGAGGAGGTTCTTCCATATGAGCGGGCGGAAGGCGAGCAGCTCCTCCTCGGTGTAGCCGTTCTGGTGGATGATCTTCATCTGCTTGACAATGGTGGACTTGCCGGACTCGCCGGAGCCTGCGCGGACATAGAGTGAGGCCGCGGCCAGGAGAACGGGGCTGCCCGGCGACGGGACGGGGGCGGTGGCACATGGACATACCGAGCAGGAGGATCTTGCATTCGCGCTTGAACTTCTTGGAGTCCTCCTCGATCTGCTTGTCAATGAGGTCTGAGCGGGCCCTCTCCTCCCGCTCTTGTGTGCTGGAGACGCAGTTGCCCATGTGCGGGGGGCGGGGTGTCGCGATAGGGAGCGAGGCGGGGCGGGGCGGATGGGCGGCGCTGGGGCGTGGGCGTAGACGGTGAGCCTCTGGGGGGTGGTGGGGGCGCAGGGGGTGGCGGGGGCGTCGGGGGCGGGTGGTGGGGGAGAGGCGGGGCGGGGAGGGAGGACGGGGGAGGGAGGAGGAGAGATTGTCGGAGACGAGTGTGAGAGTGGCGGGGGCGATGTGTTGTGCACCGGCTGAGTCTGCTTACATAAGTGGCTTTCATTTATTCCTGAATTAGAGGCTTTGTTCTTTTCGTTGACATGGCGCCCTTGCCTTGTCCTCGCGAGCCCGGACACGTGGAGATGTGCTTGTTCTGACCTGCGCGGTGCCCAGGCCGTTCGAACGGCGGGTGGAGGGCGGGAGACGGGGAGGACGTGCAGTTGGTTCCGAGATGCATTAGGCGGAGGCATAGTTGGTGCCATGCGGTCCAACGAATGTGCAACGGATGATGTTTTGCAATTGCTGGCCCTCGTCCGCGGACCGATCGTTCTGCTACCCGCCGTCAGCGTTGCCATTTGTCGTAGGTACGGACTTGGACTGATCGAGGAAATGAGGCGTGGAAGGGTTGACGTCGTGCAGTAGTCTAGACAGCTGCGCCTGCCCACGTGCACGGCCATCCGGCTGGCCCGACGCGCTCGCTACGATGATGAAGCATTGATACTGGGACGCCCAAGCGCGGCGCATCTGCATCAGGGCCAGCCTCCAGGCAGCTGCTGCGTGGGCCAGCTGCAGCGTCACGTGGTCCGCTGGAGACCCAACAGGCTATAGTGCTCTGCGGCTGCGCTCGGCCCGGCTCACTATACTACCAGACTCCTTCTCCGCCGCAATCTCCGCCTCACTGCCTCTTCCCCGCGCCACTGGCACGCGCCTCGTCTGCAGCTGCCTGCGCCTGCGCCTTCGCCTTCGCCTCTGCCCGCACTCGACGCCGCTCGTCCTTCGCCCGCCTCCGCTCGTCCTTCGCCGCCGTTCTCTCCCTCTTCGCGTCCTCGTCTCTCGCCTCCGGGGTATCCTCCGCATCTCCACTGACCACCTCCTTCACAGACCCAGACGCAAACATCCCCGCGAACGCAGACCCCGCACCCAGCCCCATCCGCGGCCGCTCCTCCGACTCCTCGTCACCCTCCTCTGCATACCGCAGTCGAAACGCCCCCAAGCCCCGTCGCTCTCCCTCCCCATCCGGCGTCGCGCTCCCCGACCCGCTCCCGCTCTTCGCCAGCAGCTTCATCTTGAAGTAGTCCGCCACAGACTGGCTCGCCGTCGTCTGCTTCACCAGCCCCTCCTCGATCGCCGTCAGCGTCGGCGTCGGCGCGGGCGTGGGCTGCGCGGCCGGCGTGGACGGCACCGACGACGATGGGATGCCCAGGATCTCAGACAGCGCAGCCGGGTTGCGCGCCGCCATGCGCTTGTGCGCGATGTGTCGCGCGCGGTGGGCGCGTGGGCTAGATACATGTGTCGATTAGCATTCAGTTCAATGAAAAATGAGACTGGCGACGTACGGTGCGCGAACGGGCGTGGGTGACTCAACAACGGCAGCTGCTTGTTCTGCGGCAGGCGACTCCTCCCCGTCCTTCGTCTTTTTGCGCTTCTTCTTCTCCTTCCTCTCCCCGCCGTCCTCCCCGTCACCCTTCCGCTTTTTCTTCTCCTCCTTCTCCCTCTCCTCCCCCTCCCGCGCCCTACTGAACCCCTCCACCTTCGTCCCCTCCTCCCCCTCCTCCTGCACGCCCCCATTCAACCTCCTCAACAAGCTCTCAAAGTCCCGGTTCTGCTTCCATGCGATCCCGTTGGCGTCGCGCTCGTGCTGCATGCCGATGCCCAGCATGTCGAGCTTCTGCTGCACCTGCAGCGCGCTCGTCCGGCCGTCGCCCGCCACCCCGAGCCCCTGCGACGCATCCCACCCGAATTTGCTCAGGTACGTCTGCCCAAACTTCGCCGCATCTGCAACATCGCATCGGTCAGTCAGGTGCACGGCGACGTGGGCAGAGTGACGCACTGTCGGCCCAGGAGAGGTTGCGCGGGTCGTCGGGAATGCGCTGTTTCGTTTTGCGGCCGGAGAGGCCCATTGTGTGCGCGCGAGGAGAGTGGCAGGGCTGAGCAGTCGACAGGGGAACGAGGCCACTGCCAAAAATCGTGTGGCAAAGGTATGCGCTAACGTAAGCGATGTCCATAGGCGCCCACAACTCAGTCTCTTACTTAGCCCAACATGTACGCTGCAGACCTCGGCGCCCTCTCCCTCGATGGCCTCCCAGTTCCTTCAATTTCTGCGCCCGCGCCCGCGCTCTTCGCTGCTCATCCTCGTCCTCCTCGCCCTGCAGCTCAGCGCGGGCTACCTCGTCTACCACCGCGCCTCCCCGTCCTCACACGCGCCGCTCAACACACACGCGCTCCTCGCCGCCGTCGACGCCGCGCTCGACCACGCCCTGCAGCTCGCACTCACCCACGCGCGCTCCAACACCGCCAACGTAGCAGCAGCAGCCGCCTGGGCGCACGCCCCCCGCAACCCACGGAACGCCTCCGCCTCCGCCCGCGACACGCTCTGCGCACACCTGCAGGGCCAGACCCTCCACCTCGCCGGCCCGCGCGGGACGACCTACGCCCTCCACGCGCGCCTCCTCGCCCTCCTCGCCCCCGCCGGCGCCGCCCCCGCCGTCTGCCCCGGCCCCGCCACCTGCCCCCTCCACGCGCTCTGCCACCCGCCCGCCCCCACCGCGCCCCGCCCGCTCCTCCCCGCCGACATCGCCGGCACCCGCACCGCGCTCCTGCGCTACGTCCCCGCCGACACCCTCGCCGCCCCCGCGCGCTTCCCCGCCCCCGCCGTGGACCCGCGCACCGGCGTGCGCGTCGTCGACCGCGCGTGGACCCGCGGCGCCGCCCGCGCCGCGCTCGCCGTGCTGGGCCGTGCACCGCTGCCTGCGCCCGCGTGGAGCTACGCGCCGGGCGCACGCCTCGCCTGGGCAGACGCGCTGCGCGGCGCCGCTGCAGACGCCGACGCGCACGCGCTGGCGCCGCTCTTCGCGGGCGTGCCGGACGTGTGGGCGGGAGGCGGGCGGGCGGGGCCGTCTGCGCGCGCGGTGCGCGCGGCGCTGCACACGACGGTGCGCGTGTTCGTGCCGGAGGTCCTGGCCACGCTGGGGACGCTGCGCGACGTTCCGGTGCGCGGGGTGCTCGGGCGGCGGCCCGTGGTGTGGCATGGCAGCTGGTATCTCCCGCGGGGCGCGGGGCGCGACTTGGGGCGCCTGCTGAAGCGCGCGGACACGGCGCTGGACCCGTGGAATGCGTATTATAATGCGCAAGGTCTGTGACGCGCTGTATGCGCTGATGGGGGGAGTCTAATGTGGTTTGCGCCCAGTGTACATGCATGATCGTCTCCTGGCGGGGCTGCTGCCCGAGTACGGAATACGGTATATTCCTCTCTCCGGCGCGGCAAATGAGGGGGCTGGGGGCGGGGAAGGTCTGTTCTACAAGCTCACAGAGTTGTCGGCGCTCATGCTGGTTTCTTATCGTAGGTGAGGATGCTGACTCTTTAGGGAACGCGTTCTTGGCCGGACTCGCTGACGCTCTCGACGCCTGGCCTTCCCCACTGGCTCCTGTGGCATGACCGGGTTCTCGGCTTTGTACTCGTCTCGCGCTGTAGCTCTCTCCTCCATGTTTGTATCAACCAGATGTTGTAATTCACTTGATTGTCTCTCGTTTCCCAGTGTGCCACCTACGCACGCCGAGCTAAGACAGCGATCCTAAAAGTTGGACGTTAAACGGACATGTATCGTCACCTCGCCTGTTGCATCTCAGAGCTGCATCCCAGCGCCTGACAGCAACCACTTCAACCCCTCCAACGTATCTGCTTCAAACTTAGTGGCAGCTTTGATTCCCGGATTGGACACGTTGAAAATATGCGGCACACCCGGATACCTGTCATCTCTTGCCATCAGCTCTCGCCCGCCACAGCAGAAGTGTCGAAACGTACACGTCCAGTCTCGTCACAATGCCGACCTCACGAAGCACATGTTCATACAGTATTCCTTCGTCTCTCATCGGATCGAGGCCGCAGACCTGGATATACGCAGGCGGAAGACCAGCATGCGACGGATATAGTAAAGGTGACGACACCGGATCCTCAGGAGGTGCCTTGACCGAATCTGCACAATAAATGGCACTCAGTTACTACCCGAAGGTAGACAAACTGTCGACGCACCCCACAAGAACCTCATGGCGTCCCGGGTGAGCATCGGCGCATCCTTGTTCTGTTCCATGGATAGAAGTTGGTCTTTGTATCTGGGCTCAGTAAGTCTACTGTCTAGTTGCTTTCCAAGAGGGCGTTATGAGAGCGTTACGCACTTCTCGGGGTAGGCATCCATGTGGACAATCACGGGGTATCCAAGGTAGGTCCCGGTGAGCGGTTTGTCTTTGAAAAAAGGATCGTCGCGCGCGCGGTGCGTGCACGTTGCAGCTAAGTTGCCCCCAGCAGACCAGCCTCCAACGATGAAACCTTTAGCCAAGGACACAGAAATCGAGGTGGCGTTCGATGCTACCTGTGCGGCGCATCAGCCCTGGAGATGGTGATTCAAGAAAGCCAATGCGCACCCATTTCAATGCGGCGAAGCAATCGTCCCATTGGGTTGGAAAAGTATACTCTGGGGCAGTCCGGTAGTCCACGTTGACTGTCACAATCTGCAGCTCAGTGGAATAGATGCGAAGGAGATAGTCATCCTGGTCAACGTCGCCAAAGACCCATCCTATCGAAACACAAGTCAGCACCTCATGTGGGAAACACGGCCAGCTATCTCACCGCCGCCATGGAACCACACAAGGACAGGGAACGTTTGCTCGAGTTCGGTGGGCTCTGGGGTCACAACACGGACGATGATTTCGCCACCCTCGACAGATATTGTGTGGTCATCTATGCTGTATCTGGCGTCTGAAAACGGTGGTAATCACCTCACATTTGGGAATAGGGGCAACATACCTGCGCGGACGCGAGGTTTGTAAAAAGCGGTATGTGCGCCAGCATTTTTCCACCCCTCCTTCAGTGCTGATAACCCCAATGAAAAGTCGAATTCCTGGAGCGGTTGGGCTGCTTGAGCAGCAGCGAACTCGGGGTCCACCTCAGACAGATGTGCGTGTGCTGCGACATGGCAGAGAGAGACAGAGCGCGGAAGGTCCTCAATTCATCGTCGTGTCGATCGCGGGATAGGAATCAAAGCATCTTGTCGTCGAATCTGATGTCGTAACAATAATAGAAGACCGCCTGCAGGGTTGAGTTGCATGGCTTCAATCCGGTGAACCCGTCAGCGCGGATAGGTATAACTGGGGAGGCCAGCACGACGACTTCAACGTCCAGCTCGGAGAGGTTGGTGTCTTGCGCATTGGCTAGAGCAAGACAGTGACGGCTTTGTGGATGTCGGTGTCAATGTCATGTGGCACGTGTGGGAAACATACGCGACGGGCGGCATGTTATGATATCATTGCAAGGGCCCGACTCGGGGGTTGCGAAAGACAGCCAGATGACAATGACGTGCGGGTGTGTTTGGGAGTGAGAGAGTCTAACAGAGTGTCGATTGACGAGGACTGAAGCACAACTTCGCTCCGATGTTGAACGCACGAAGTCCTGTCCGTTGTTGACCAACTTTGCCGGGCCGGAAGCGGAGCGCGCCGACAAACTTTGTGGCAGCTTTGTCTCCGGTAGTTGACACGTTGCAGAAACAAGTGATCTCCAAGACGGTCCTTCCCAGTCTACGAGGCTACGAATTTACATAAATAACCTCGGCGAGAATTGACCGTATAGTCCAGTTGCCCTACTTGGCGTCCGCCAGCAACCACTTCAGCCCCACAAGCGTGTCCGCCTCGTACTTTGCCGCCGCTGAGACAGTCGGGCTAAAAACCTGGAATCCATGCGGCAGGCCCGGGTATCTGTCGTCGACACCATGAATCGCCGTTGAACTTTGCAGGAAGTTGACACTCACACGTCCAGCTTTGTCCTAATCCCCACGTCGCGCAGCTCGCGCTCGTACAGTAGTCCCTCATCCCGCAGAATGTCGAGGCCGCAGATCTGGAAATACGTAGGCGGAAGACCGGCATGCGAAGGGTAAAGCAAAGGCGACATCTTAGGGTCCTCGGGAGGCGCCTTGACTGTGTCTAGAAGCGCACAACGCGTTTGAGCCACAGCTCAGCTCAAATCACCAGCAGCCATCGACGCACCCCAGCAGAACCTCACGAAATCGCGGTTGATGTTGGGTGCGTCCTTGTTCTGTTCCATGGAGAGTAGCTGGTCCTTGAATCTTGCGCAGAGTGAGTCAATCGCCTTCGCATGTGTGCCATGACGCACTTCTCAGGGTAGCCATCGGCATGAACAATCGCGGGGATCGCCAAGTAAGAGCCTGTGAGCGGCTTGTCGATGAAGAATGGATCATCGCGTGCGAGGTGGGCAATCGTCGCGGCCAAATTGCCACCAGCAGACATGCCGCCAATGAGGAAGCCCTTATCCAGGGACACAGAGATTGAGGCGGCATTCGAGGCCACCTTGCGCCGATATATCAGTCTCGAAAGAAGTTGTATAGAAACATGACACTCACCCATTTCAATGCAGCGAAGCCATCGTCCCATGGAATTGGGAAAGTATGCTCTGGGGCACTACGGTATTCCACATTGACCGTCACCACATGCAGCTCGGCTGAATAGAGGCGTAGGAGCCAGTCGTCCTGGTCGATGTTGCCAAGGACCCATCCTGTCGCAATGCGAGTTAGCCACCTAATATTATGACTAGTTGGAGGTATTACCGCCACCATAGAACCACGTCAGAACGGGAAATGTCTGCTTGGGGTCGTCGGTCACTGGAATCACAACACGGACGACAATTTCTCCGCCGTCGACGGGCACTTTGTGGTCCGTCACGCTGTACTTTGCATCTGATACAAACGAACCTTTCAGCGCATGCATTAACGCCATAAGTGGATGTGAATTACCTGGGCGAATGCGAGCCTTGTACAGAGCCGCGAAGCTCGGTTGCACCAAATCTATCCACCGTTTCTTGAGATTCACGACCGACGAATAATCTGGGTCAGGGGTGGGGTTCGCATCTCGGAAAGCTGCAAACTCGGGGTCCACTTCGGACAGGTAGGCGTACTGGGACATTTTGTTGCCAGATGATGATGAGGTGACCCGCAATTTATGTCGGAACGGTGGGAAAAGAACGAGCAAGAAACGAACGGCTGACAGGATTTCGAGTAGCCCCGGGCGGCTGCAAGGGACCGTGACAGATACAAGGGTCCATCAGTGTGTTGCAGATTCGCAATTGTACTTCAGCGGTGAGCAGAGAGCGCATGGGAGAACTCGGCGTGAGGCAGATGGATACCAGCATTGTACCGACGAATGGATTACTGATCGGCGCAAGGCTACTAGTGTTTCGTCACTGTGGTCTCCGAGGCGACGTAGGCGTCTCTTTCGGCGTGCGCATGCCAAGCACCGCGCACTGCGCATTTGCTGCGCTTGCGCAGTAAGTCCGTGCGTAGCCTCCCAGGGCCGCAGCACGGGCAGGATGCGATGCTCATGGAAGCTTTGTGGTGATGTGGTGTCAGGTGCGGTCGAGTTTGGCCTTCAAGCGTCAAACTTGAACTTAAAGATCTCAATGTTGTAAGTACGCCGGTCTGCACATGGTGAGCGGGAAAGAGTCAGTAACTTGAGCAGAAACTGAGAGCAGATGGTCATAATTCTGGTCGGGGGCCGCAAGAGTGTTATGTCAACGCACGTCCGAAATTGGAAGAACACTCCATGTCGAACTGTCCGTCGCCGAGTGGCATGAGCAGTGGGCCTCAAGTTGAGACCAAACCGCTGCAACTTGGATTCTGCGAAAGTCATGGAAGTGTGGCCCACTGGGTCCGCCCGCTCGTCGATACGACTGAAAGCAAGAGAGTGAATGTCTGTGACGCGCATGTGACGGATGTCGCGCTGCGTAACGGACGCGTGACAAAGCGCGTACTGCCCGTTGGGACGCGCCGTTGAGTGCGCCCGGTTGACCGCCAAGCGCCCGACGCCGGCTGGCATCGGCCACACTCAGCCTGCCTCGACCGACTCCCTCCCCTCCCTCCTCCCTCTCCCTCCCATGGCTGAACCCCCTCAACTTCTCCCCGGTACGCTTGTTTTTATCTTTGCATTCTCGCCTTCTGACGGCCGTGCAAGTGCGGGTCTGGTACACCGTCGACGGCTCTCCCCAGTACATCCTCGCACGCTCCGTCGACAAGTTTCCCGTCAACCCCATCTCTGCCCCAGGGCCCTCCCGCATAGCCAACATCACCGGCGGCGATGGCCCGCCAGCTTATGCCACAACATCGCTCAAGGCATGTCTCCACACCATGTGCCGCTCCAGGTCTGTCGTCTGCCATGATGCTCGCGGCCCCTGCTTACTCTGTACAGCCCGGAGCTCATGCATTATGGCTCCCGCGACTACTCGCTCTACGTGCTTGACCCCACCGAGTCCGAGTCCGCCCCAAGCAGCATGGTCATGGACTCCAGGAGGCAACCCCGCCCCGTCGCGGGGCGTGGCGGTTGGCATGGGCTTAATGTCCTGGGCTTTGGCAGCGCCAGACGATGCCGCGTCCGTCACGGGCACCCTTGTCAAGGTCAACTCGGGCGACCGCGCGCTCGAGGTCATCTTTGCCCTACGAGGGGTACGTGTTTTGATATTTGCGTGACTCGTGCGTCTCACACTATGTCTCAAGGCACCGGTAGTGCAGCAGCCCATGTACTACCAGAACGGCGGCAACCCTTGGCAGATGCACATGCCTGGTGCACTACCAATGCACGGATTTCCCGGCCAAGCGCCGGGCCCTGACGCGCCCCTGCCCGCACCCGTACATGCCCTTCCGGCACCCCAAGCAACGCCCGCGCACATCTCTCCCTACCGATCTTCTTCCCCTGCGCCAAATGTCACCGAGAAGCGTCAATTTGCAAAGGCGGCCGACTTCCCGCTGCCATACATCGGCCCTCCGAAGAAGTCGCGCAGGGCTTCGGCGAAGATCCCCGCATCGAAAACGAAGGAGCATCCTCTTGTTCGTGCGCCCCTAAACTTTGGGCCTCGGGACGTCAAAACCGCCCAAGGTGGAAAGTCAACAGCGCGAGCTCATCAGCCAGCCAGTCGCGTCATCCTCCTCTACTCCTGCTCTCGACCTCAACAATCCCGCTGTGCGCGCGGCTCTTACGTGCCTGATCTCTTCGTACGCTACCCCTGCCAACTCTGTGGCACCCCAGGCATCTACCATCCCTCCGGCAGCCGTGAACGCGCTCGTCCAGCTCCTCACCCATCCGTCCACGGCAGCAACCGCAGCGCCGGCCCCCGCCCCTACTGAGACTGCATCGGACTTCGCACCCACACCGGCCTCTTCGCAGACGTCCACCGCCCAGGAGACGTCCGACGCAGATGCGGACGACGAGATCGTCGTGCTCGAGAAGGAGAACGTGAACCCGGCGGCTTTCGGCAGGCGCAGCGCGAGCCGCGCCACCGACGAGGAGGAGCCCGCGCGCGCGCATTCCCATCACAACTCGCGCAAGCGCAGCTGAGCGAAGTCGCGGAGGGCCGCGGCGCAGCGTCGAAACGCCGCTGCGAGAGCTCGCCTGCGCCTGCGCCTGTGCGCAAACTTAACTTCATCTCGCGGCCGCTGCAGTCCGAGCCCGGCGGACCGCTCGTCGTCGCGTCCGAGCGTCGACACATGGAGCCAGCGCAGACCAAAGCACCTGTCCCGGGTTTGTCCCGCTTGAACGCGGATCTCTTCGCCGCGCGCTCGGCGCTCGTGGCGTCGACATCGACGACGTTCGCAACCTCGCAAACCGGCGGCGCGAAGCCTTCGACCCCGCCCAAGTCATCCTCGCCCGCAAAGAGAGTGAAGAAGCCATACGTTGTCCCCGAATGGGCGCGCACAACAACCGCGACGAAGCCGCGCTACTCGGCCGACGCGATTGCGCGCATGGCGCAGGAGAGTGCGGAGCGTGAGGAGGAGCGCAAGCGCGCGCGGGCCCGGCGGCCCGCCCGCGCCGCGGACAATGGCAGCGAGGACGTGGCGCGCGCGGAGCGAATGGCCTGCGCAGGTCTTTGCTGCCCCGCGAGCTGCAGCCTCAGTAACGAGACCAGTGCGCCCTCCTGCGCCCGCCGTCGCCAGCGCTGCGCCGATCACCGCGGCGGCAGCAGACATCATCTTCCCTCGCTCGTCCTCGCCTGCACCATCGCCTTCGAAATCCGCACCCCAGCAGACACCACGCACGCCGCGCAGAGTGAAGCGCTCCGAGCGCTCCGTCCTGCCCACGCCCGCCGCAGACGCGACGAGCCCGCTCTTCTCACCCGACGCGGACGCGGACGCGGCGCCGCCGAAGCAGATGTCGCCGATCCAGCGCGTGCTCGCGGGGCGCGGCATTGCCTTCCCGTCGTCGCCGCTGCAGCATCGCACACGCAAGTCGCCGCTCAAGACGCCGCGCAAGGACCGCACGCCGAAGCGCGCGGCGGAGCTCCCGAGCGCGAGCAGCGATGTCGACGAGGCGCGGGACGTGCCATTCGGGCGGGCGCGGCTTTGGCAGGGCCTGCCACCATCGTCGCCGCTCCCGCCATCCAGCCCCATCCTCTCCCGGAGGACTCGGACGGCGCCGACCTGGACACGGACATGGACCTGGACCTGGACCGCGACGTGCCCATGCCGTCAGACTCGGACGCGACGCCTGCGCCGGACGACGAGCTGCAGCGCTTCTGGGGCGCGCTCGACGAGCTCATGCAGTCTGCGGACTCGTCGACCGTCGCGAACAGCGACGACGTGGACGAGAAGTTCCGCATGAGTGACTTTGTGGTCACGTCTTCGGACGGCGATGGGGATGGGGATGGGGATGCGCAGGCGGGAGATGGCGCGGGGATGGAGGATTTGAAGGCGCTGTTTGACACGACGTGGAGCAAGGAGGACCAGGCGGCCTTTGAGGAGATGTTGATGGATGCAGGTGGGCGGGAGGACGGGTGCTTCGTGTAGGTGGGCGGGCAATTGCATGCAGATCTTGGCCTCGTAAATATAATCACTGAGCTTTACATACGCATGTACATACCCTTCATACACTCCCTCTTGCAATGTTGATTGAGTTGGACTGAGCTAGCTGCGCCCAGCTCCCCATCTTTGAATTAGGATGCGATGCAGTTACTCAGGCGCACGCTTGCTGCTCATAGCGCTCACATCTTAAACTTGTTCCTCAGCCGAATGGTAACAACTGCTGCGCGCGGACCATCGGCCGGCCGGACAATTCTCCTAGTGAAGCACCTGTTATGCTACTCAGGTCGATGGGCTGGCAAGCATGTTTGGGTCGGGCCAGTGGCGACTCCAACTCAGCGGCTCAGTTCTTGCGCCAATATTATCCGCGCGGCTGCCAGTCGTCTCATTGTCTCTCGTACGACTGGCTGGTGGGCGGCTTCAGGAAGGTCACCAGGGTCCTTTCCGACACTCATGATAAGGAGGCAGCGATAAGCCAGCATGACGGGATAGGGCAGCACGACATCGTATTTGAGGCGTACACCTGGAGACACACGAACGAACACGAAAACGAACATGCGAACGGAACCCGCCATACAAGCTGAGAAGATACAAGTCGAGGGACAAGTCGGTCGGGGGAAAGGAAAGAGTCCACTGATCATTGCACGAACCCGGCGAAGACATCCTGCCACCGCCACCCGCCACCCGCCGCGCGCAGACCCTCCATTGCCCACCGCCCATCGCCCATTGCCCGTCGCCACCGCCACCGCCACGCTCCTCCCCGCGCCCGCCCTTCCCCTATCCTGATACGCGTCCGTGGCAGGTTTTTTTTTTTTTTTGAAGTGAGGAAAATCCAGTTACGGAGACCACACCGCTGCCAACGGGGGTACTGTCGGAGTCGCCCGAAGGCCCTACCGACTAAAAACCTCACCCCCTCCACAGGCGAGCGTCGACGGCCGCTCCCAGCCCGCTTCGTCAGGGATACGATACCTCAGGCAGCGAGAAGAGAGTCGGCGGGGGAGCGGGGGATGCGAGATCTTGTCGGGCGAGGGTCGGACGGGGGAGATGAACGGCCCAGACACCGCGCGATCTGCAAATTAGCCACGCCGCGGACGCACCTTGCGGAGAAGAAGTGCTCGCGCCTTGAGGAGGTGACTGGCGGGGTGGGGGAGGTGAGCGAGCTGGGGAACAGAGGGTGGGGGCGCGCTGTATTTATACGTTCTGGCGGCGGGGAAACGTGACCTCGACGATGTTTGTTGAAGTCCGAACCTTATGTATAGGCATACATCCATCGCCCAAAAGAGCTGGCGGGCATTGGTATACAAGGATTTAGCATCCGTCGAGACGGTTTGAGCGAGAGATGGCGACGGGGACATAGCGTCGGGATATCTGCAGTATGTGAGTGTGATTGCGAGGTCCACGTGTACAGCCCTGTAGTGAAAGAAACAAGAGTCCCATAAACAATAAGATATCCGTCGCTTTGATACTCGTCTCTTGATACTAGTCCTCGTCCATTTCCTCGCCATTGTCCTCGTCGTCGTCCTCTTCCTCGTCGTCTTCGTCCACGCTGAGACGTCGCGCGACACCGCCAGCATTCGAAGTGCGGCGGGGGCGTGCCGATGCTTCGCAACGGCCGAGCGCGGGTTGTGGCCCCAGATCCGCCGTCTGTATTGAGCAGCGGAGACATCGAGTAGGCTTCGTTGGGGAGCGCGGCGCCATCCGGGATCGTGAGGATACCGAACTCTAGTGTGGGGCAGAATACATCGTCGTGCTGTGAGCCCTTGTAAGCAACAAATCGACATACAAGCCTGGTGTACGTACCTGGTTCTTGCCTGTAGCGCGCCAGGGAGTGGCGTGAGATGATGACACTACCGTGAAAGATGCCTACCATAGAAACGACTGGACGTCGAAAGAATAAGCCTCCATAGATCACTTCGACGTCGACTTCGACGGTCAAGGATGATAGAAAAGCTTCAATCAAGTGCTCACCGATCAAATCGTCGAAGAAGCGGTATTATCCTTCAGCGTCCTTGTAAAGCTTCACCTTGTTGACGAAACCGTAGGGTTCGCCGGCAGAAACATAGGCGTGTGTGATGAATCCGCCGCTGCGGAGATTGATCTCCGTCGGATTGCCTCCCAGCTCCTTCCGTTGGCCGTTTGCGTGGAACTTGGGACCTGTGGTTTCGACACTGCCATCGTCGTAATGGATGTACAGCCCATCAAACCAGAGACCCTTGTGAACAACGATCTTGTTCGCCTTGATGACTGCAGTGCATGCTCAATGAACAACGACGATGTCGAAAACACGTTGAAACTGACCCTCTCCGCTGGAGTTAAGCTTTGAAAGCAGCACTGCCCACGCCCAGCTCCCATGCGAACCTTCTGGCGGCCCTGATACAATGCTCTTCTTGTTGACCGCAAAGTCGCAGTTCGGCAGCGGCACAAAGGAAGATGACGAGTACTCCCAGAAATCGTTGATGACTTTCTGTGCGCCGTCGCCAGCTATGATCGTCACACTCAGCTTCTGCGTCGATCTCTCCACGACCACTTCTCCGGCCTTCTCGTTCACCGGCGGATCGAACTCGCGATGAACGTCGTCAAACTTGAAGTCCAGCGCGGTCAGCTTCTGTGCGCGCATGTCCCCCTGTTTAAGCAGGCGGTCGTTGCATGTCCAGGCGACGTGCGCGATGCCCGCAGGAGAGGATACGGTGACATGCTCAAGGTGCGGACGCGTCGAGATCGGGGCACGCGGCTTTGGGGGCTCGTCACCAGGCAGAGCAAACATATGGTGCGTCGCGAGGTGCAGCATGTCAGCGAGGTGCCAATGGTTCTCCGTCTCGGCGGGCACAGAAGGCGCGGCGGGCGACTTCCGGCGAGCGTTGTAGCTTTCTGTATGCTCGGTTAGGCAAGCCGTAGGTGGTAGTGGGTAGGTTTACCTTTGGCGACGAAACTGCGGTTCCAGTCAACATAGCCGCGACGCATTATCCCTGAGAGGTTTGTCAGTCGGGGCTCAGACCTTTGACGATTCATGTGAATTACCTGAAATTTGGTGGGGCAACCCAAATGCGTGCCCGACTTCGTGAAGAGCAGCGCCCTGTCCTATGCAGCATGTCTCCCAGAATGTGCCGCATTCGCCTACACGAGACTCAGCCGCAATCATAACAAGCCGTCAAGTCTCTCACCATTATCGTTTCCGACGAGGCTACGCGACGTGACTCGCGTGGCGTCAAGCAAGGCAGGGACGATCTCTTCAACATTGCGCGGCCATGCCCAATGCGTATGGCTCCCGAACATACTGCGAGGCGAGGCGAGTCAGATCAAAAACAGATCGATAGGAATGATGTGCATGAACTTGCCCGAGGTGCACCTTGCTGTGGGGTCCGCCGGTACCGCCGAGGGCGGCGTGCGCCGTGATGAGGTTGAGCTTCGGGTTAAAGCTGGCATCGACGTGTGAACGGATGCATCCCGTGGCGTGGTGACTCAGACGTACCGGGAATCGAATATATGCCCGGCGACAACGGGTCCTTCCCCTTCGCCTGAGAACACCTGGAAAGGACCGCCATATGACTTCAGTGCCTCGTGGAAGATGTCGTACAGGGCTCCTGGTAGCGGCAATGGGTCAGAAGTCCGGTAAGGACTAGATGCTGGCTGATGACTGTACTGACCGCTTTGATTCGCATTTGGATTCTGCTGAGCGCGGTGGGGATCCCGGAGCTGAGCCATCGTATGCTCCGTTTTGACAACATGAATCTTTGCAGTGACGCGGAACGTGGGATCGTCGTCCGCAGTGCTCAGGGTATCTTGCGCCCATTCCTCGTCAAGTCGGAAGCTGGGGTGCATGAATAACGCGAATAGGCTGCATGACGAACGGGGGATTCACCTGCGTCGTCCAAACCCGTTCTTGCGCATTTCCTCAGCTGTGAACGCCTGACACATGTACGCCCAACTACAATAGCTCATCTCATAGAACACTAAGCATGATGATTCAAACGCATATACTCACGTCCGCATCTTCTTCTTTGCTGCCTCTAGGTCGTTATGCGTCGGCGTAGCGGCCTTCTCGGGAGGACAATCCATGCGCTGCTGGCTGTCCTTTGCCACCATGATCGCGAGATGGAGAGGCTGGATGTGCAGCAACGGCAGATACGCGATGTTCGTGACCGTCGTCGCGTTGTCGGGTTCCCCATTGAAGGAGAACGTGAGGGCCTGCGGCCCGGGTAGAAGATGGACGAGAGCCTTCCACGCGCCGGTGGTGGGCGAGATGGGGAACGTCACCCTCGGGAACGAAGGCGCGTCGACTGCGATGTACGGCGCGGTGGTCTCGTTCGGGGTGAAGCCGGCGATGGTGCCCGTGACGAGGACAAAGCGCTGGTAGATGTACTCGCCGGACTCGAGGTTGTCAACGACGGGGCGGATGGCAGAAGACACGGCTGGCATTGCTGTTGTCGGGTGTACTGGACGATGAGGGAATTATATAGGCGTCCGCGCGACGCGGTCCTGGTCCTGGCGGAGTCATGGCAGCCATAGCCTTCACCAACTTTCCCTTCGCGACGGCGACCACGCGCTGCATACGGATCCAGATGAATGGGCGAGATGACTGTGCGCTGATATGACGGGAGAACAGACGAGAAAGGGACGCGAGCAGCGGCTGCGGCCAAGCGAGATGACAACTCGTTGCGAAATTGGCTGCACCGTCCTGCGCCAACTTTGAACAGAGCTACTGATGCAGTGCCGCTCAGTCATGAATGCATGACTCCCGTGTCTGCACCTAACAACATGATTTGCAAATGGTGTTCTTGCTCTCAGAAGACAGTAAGTCGTCATTCTGATGTCATATATCCTGCCATTTCATGTATATTTTCCGCGCGCAAGTCATCCGGGCGACTCAGAGTGCATGGCCGTCCTGCGAAATGCAACACGGGAGTCATGTATCATCGAGGAGCAGACGGACAGTGGCTCCCAAGAAGATATGCATATGCAAGAACATGGAGCCGGAGTCGGAAGTGGCCCTGGAAGAGATCTAGAGGGTGGGCGAAGAGCCGGAAGAATATGCACATCATGAATGGGACTAGCTGAGAACGAACAGGATCTAACGTACATATACATCTCGAGTACTGAGTACTGGCTGATTACTACTGTTACACGCCATATTACTGCAATGCCGGTGCGTGGCGAAGGAGGGCGAAGGCGCCTCGAGAAGCGCTAGTCTATACTGTCGAACTGGCCAGGGTTACCTTCGACAAAATCCACAGGAATCGGATGTCTGACCAAAAAGCAGAATTGCAGTCTCGCCATCGTCCGACGGGCCGCCTGAGAGCAGACTCTGACAAGGTCACGGTGGCGACCAACGTAACGCCATCACATGACCGCGTCTCCCTATCGCTTCACCATGCGCTGTCGTGGCCCGAGCTGCAGCGGCACCTTAGGTCTTCCTTGCCGATCGACTGGAAACGGCAGTCCTTCAGCTCTCGGGCGCGGCAGTGGCTTGCCCTTCGTCGGCGGCGGTGCGAGGCTCCAGTCGGACGCGAAGCGTGGGCGCTGGGGAGTGGGGTCGGCTGTCCTCTGCGAGGCGGGCTTGGCGAGCGGCTTAGATTTGATTCTGTATCGAGGCTCTACAAGAGGGGATGACGATCGGGAGGGAGACTCAGAGGTGGAGAAATGGGAGGATCGCGCTGGAGAGCCGGTGGTAACTCTGAGGTACTCGTAGTCGCTGTTGCCGCTGATCTGTGATCGCGAGAGGTCAGCGCCGCAGGCACGGACGTCAATAGCTAGTATACTATGCGCACCTTGCGCCGTTTGACACCCCTCTCCTCCTCATTGTACACGTCGAGCACATGGCGACTGCTCTCTCCACGCTTCGGCGGCTCGATGTACAAACTCTCCTCTTGAGGGTGCGCCGCTTGCTCGTGGTGCTCCTGCGCCTCAAGAAGACGCTGATTCTCCTTCTCCAATTGCCTGTTTATCTTCGACAGAACTTGATAGTCAGCATTTCGCTTGCGATTCTGTTGAAGCAGGTAGTTAGTAGGTAGGAGGGCAAATAGAGGCTAGGGTCTCACAGCGCGCTTGAGCTCGTCGAGCATACCCAGTTTCGCAGACAACTCTTGCTTGAATGTGGCTCTCTCTTCCTGCGCAGCACGTTCGGCGTCCTTCAGCGCGGTCTGGAGCTGTTCTGCCTCCTCTTGCAACGACTCAATCTTGGCGTCCACGTTCATGTAGCGTTTCCGGTGCTTTTCAAAAAGCTGCGTGTGAAGATCCGCCTGATATTGAGCATCCGAGGCTTTCTTCTCGGCGGTGAGCACCCGCTGATGCAGAGTTCTTGCGAGCCCCTCTTGCTCACGGCGCTCCTTGAAGAGAGGAACGACAGTTTGCGTCCAGAGATCCTGTACTGCATCCCAGATAATACACTGCATTGATGGTGGATCAATGTCTGCGAATAGAGGGAACGGTGGACCAGACGCACCTGAGCGCGCTCAGAACTCCCCATCGCGGATGCAATGATGCGCAGTTGGGTCGCCGCCTCCGCCACACTTCGCACTTGCGAGTCGACCTTGATTCTGCGTAGCTTCTTGGCTATATTATCTGCGTGAGCCACGATCGCTTCGTCTCCGGACTCGGTCGGCGCGTCGGCGGCGAAGGAGAAGAAGACGCGCCGGATGTCGTCGTACTCGAATGAATCACGGCAAATTGGGCATGTCGGACTCTCCTCCTTCTCTTCGAGCGTATCTAGCCAGTTTTCGATGCAATCGCAGCAGATGATGTGGCCTGTGCAGGGAGATCAGCTAATCAAAAGGATGGCAGCCTGCTGCCAAACGCACCGCACGGTAGGGAGCGAAGTTTGTCTGTGTCGCAAGGTTCCTTGCATACAGGGCACTCCAAGGGGGTCGTTTCGGCCATGAAGAGGACGCCAGTCGCCGGTCGCGCTGTTGCGCCAGTGGTGGTTTAAAGCAAACGCGTGCAGCGGCCGCGGCGGTCACCGAAGCTCCCCCGGCCCGCGTTTTCGCTCTCGCCAGCCTGGTCGCGGACACACGCAACTCGACGGTCAGCGAGGCAGTCTCTGTCGCGCGGCATCTAAGTACCAAGCGTAACTGTTGATATTCCGAGCGCGGGACGCGGTTGAAGCTGGTGGGTGCCCTCTGGGAATTCCGGAGAAGCACCGCTCACCAACTCATCCTCCCGCAGTCTCAAGGACTCCTTCCTCCTCCCCACACTCCTCCTGCTCAACATGCCTCCATCCACCGCCCTTCTTGCGCGACCCCTCGATGTGCTTATGATCGACAACTTCGACTCCTTCACCTGGAACCTCTACCAGCACCTTGCCCTCCTCGGCGCAGATGTTACCGTCATACGCAACGACGCTATCTCCGTCGACTTGCTCCCTCAACTTCAGATCAAGTACTTGATTGTCTCTCCAGGCCCTGGCCACCCTGTTACCGACTCTGGAATCTCGCGAGACGCCATGAAGTACTTCACTGGGAAAATTCCCGTCCTCGGGGTTTGCATGGGCTTGGAGTGTCTGGTGGACGTGTTCGGAGGTGAGATTGGGTGCGTGACTCTTCTTTGCGCTCCTCACAGAGTCTGACAACCTATTCGCCTGAAGCTATGCTGGTGAAATCATGCACGGCAAGATGAGCCGCATCCGTCACGATGGTCGCGGCTGTTTCAAGGGCATTCCCCAAGGCTTCAAGTCGACCCGTTATCATTCCCTCAGCGCGGATGTCAAGAGCCTGCCAGATTGCCTTGCGATCACAGCTTCTACGGAGGAGAGCGGGGTGATCATGGGCGTGCGGCATCGCCAGTACACTCTCGAGGCCGTCCAATATCACCCTGAGAGCATCCTTTCCGAGGCAGGCGATGATCTGTTCCGCAACTTCCTCGCCCTCAAAGGCGGGTCCTGGGAGGAGAACCCAGAGGCGGGTGTCATCGATGCTGCCCTGCCACCGTTTGCTATCACAGTGCAGACGCCCACTGCCGCCAAAATTCCCAGTGTCCTGGAGAAGATTTATGCGCAACGGTTGAAAGATGTGGAAGCCGCAAAAGCTAACCCAGGGACGAGCTCCAGCGACATCGCTACTTTCTTGTCGATGCATCTCTCTCCGCCTCTGACGTCGGTGGTTGACCGGCTCAAGGCAAAAACGCCTGCTCTCATGGCGGAGATCAAGCGCGCTAGCCCGTCAAAGGGCCCCATCGCACTTACAGCAAACGCGGCGCAGCAGGCGCTCACATATGCGCTCTCTGGTGCCGCCGTCATCTCCGTCCTCACGGAGCCGACCTGGTTCAAGGGTTCCCTCCTGGACATGCGGCTAGCACGGCAAGCAATCGACGCAGTACCCAACCGCCCTGCCATCTTGCGCAAGGACTTCATCCTGGACGAGTACCAGATCGCGGAAGCCCGTCTGCACGGCGCCGACACCGTGCTGCTCATTGTCGCCATGCTGCCCTCCACGCGCTTGAAGGCGCTGTACGCGTACTCCCTCTCGTTGGGCATGGAGCCCCTCGTCGAGGTGAACAACGCCCGCGAGATGGAGGCCGCGCTCGAGCTCGGCGCGAAGGTCATCGGCGTGAACAACCGCAACCTGCACGACTTCCAGGTGGACATGGGCACGACATCGCGCCTCGCGGACATGGTGCACGGGCGCGACGTCATCCTGTGTGCGCTAAGCGGCATTCAGGGCCCTGAGGACGTTCGGCGGTATGTCGCGGAGGGCGTCGGCGCCGTGCTTGTCGGTGAGGCGCTCATGCGTGCGCAGGACACACGCGCGTTCATCGCAGACCTGCTCGACCGGCCCCTCGAGCTCCCCGCGGACGCAGGCGACCCGCCGCTCGTGAAGATATGCGGGATCCGGACGGAGAAGGAGGCGCTCTCCGCAACGGAAGCGGGCGCGGACTTCCTGGGACTAATGTTCGTGCCGTCGAGCAAACGCGTCGTGTCATTCGAGCAGGCCGGGGCGATCGCGGCGGCGATCCGCCAGCGGCGCATACCCCAGTCCCCAGCCATCGAGCTGGAGCCCGACGACGATGCGCACGACGCTTGGTTCACGACGCACGCGCGGCACGTCGACCGATCGCCCGTGCGCCCGTTCCTTGTCGGCGTCTTCCAGAACCAGCCCCTCTCCACCATCCTGCACGCCGTCGCCGCCGCGCAGCTCGACTTTGTGCAGCTGCACGGCGCGGAGCCGCTCGAGTGGAGCAGGCAGATTCCGGTGCCGGTCATCCGTGTGTTCCACGTCGACGCCGCGGGCGGCGGGCTGGAGGGCCTCACGCGTCCCGGCCTGCACGCGCATGTCCTGCTCGACGCGGCCGCGGTGGTGGGCGGTCTGAGTGGCGGCACAGGGCGTACGGTCGACTGGGAGCGTGTGGCGAACGTGGTAGATGCGGGCGAGGCGGGCGGGCAGCGCATGCCGGTTATCCTTGCGGGCGGTCTGACGCCTGAGAATGTTTCGGAGGCGGTACGGGTGGTGCGCCCGTGGGCGGTGGATGTGAGCGGGGGCGTGGAGACGGAGGACAGGACGGGAAAAGATTTCGAGAAGGTGCTTAATTTCATCCTCGCTGCGAAGAGCTTGTGAGGGTCCTGTATTCATTTGTTTTGCTTATTTTGTCGTGGAATGGAGTGTATGTATACATGTGCTAATTGCGTGCGCTGTGCCTTCCCTTGGTTGACAAACTTACTTCGCGTTCACCGCCCCCCGAAGAACGAGCCCGCCCTGCACGCCGTTTGCCGCCGCCATATCTCTCAGCTCGTCCTACAGCGCATACGGGTCTGCGCACTCGACCAGATCCTCCGCATGCAGCGCACGCAATCGCCTGCTTGAACCAGACGCGGCACGTGAAATTCCCTTCGAGATCGGACTCTTGACGGCGGCACGGCGAACGGGATCGCAGAGAAGAGCGCGTGCAGGCGCTCTTTTGATGCATGCGCTTCAGCTGTATGCCCAAACAAAGCCATGCTTAGCAAAGTAAGGTGCATACATGTTGAGGGAGACGAACCGAGGCCCGCCACGAGGCAGACAGCCAGCGCGGTCTGGACGTTGTACGGCTCGTGGTGATAGACCAGTGTCCGTCGGACGCGTCGCGGGCGTTCGAAGATGTGGCCGGATGAGCCGTTGTGGGCAGAAGGAGCGCCCAGTGAAATTTGTTCTCCGTACCTGTGGAGGGTGCAGTGATCCGACGTGGACTCCGTCGTGGAGGTCTGGCTTCGGTTCCAATTGTGGCGAAGCGTCCAGTGAGTCGCCCAGTGGTCGCATTCACACTGAGTGCCAAGCACGTGGAGGGACTACCCGAGTGTATGCGATGCGATCCTGGAGCTTGCTCGTAGAACGGACGGAAATAGAGAACAAAGAAGGGCCAGCGTCTAAGGCCCTGCGATGCCTGCGGTAATCCCAGTGTCACGCGAGCAGAAATAGGCTCTTGGAAATAGATAGACCTGGCAGAACGATTGTCTTCTGCGCAAGATCGGCAACGGCTCGCCCAGACTCGCCCCTAGGGAGGTCACTCAGCATGCATACAGCTCACAGACACATTGGCTATCACGCTGAGCTGGTAAGGCCATTGAGAATCGAACAGCAGGGCGACCGTTCTACAGCGGCAAAGTCCGGGATGTATGCATAGCATGTGCAAGGATGTGTGACGATATAAATTACTGATGGAGATGTATGATAGCACGGTCTGTGGTGCAACGCACCCGTCTAGTCGTCTGCCTCGTCTGACAGTATGATGCGTTCGTGCACGAGCTTGGCTACCACCCGCCCGTCGATGGGGATCTCATTGCCCTGGAAGCCTTCTGGGTAGGCGACGGGCGGTACGTCTGGTCGTGTGAATGCGCTGCGGGACAGGGTGAGACGAGAGGACTGGGTAAATGCGAAGAGGAGGCGCATTGCGAGAGGAGGCGCACCTGTTGCCCCAGAAACCGAAGTGCACCATGCCGAGCGCGCGTGTCGTGTATTCGTAGTCGTGCGCGAAACCGCCGGGGTAGAAAAACTCCATGACGGTGGATCGCGGGGTGGGCTTCATCCATAGCAGTGATGTAAGACCGTTTCCGTGCACGCCCATCATGACCTGGCCGAGCTCATCAGCCGACAACACCGGAAGATCTCATAGGTAACTTACCGTCGTTCGCCCAGAAAGTCTTAGTTGTTCAATGCGCGAGAGCTTGTCCATGCTCACAACATTGACCTCGTACCCGTATGTGTCCCTGAGTTTGTAAAGCTCTTCGACGAGCTTCTCGTGATCCTCTTGGATCAACATTCGGCGCCCCCATCCCTGACGCGAGATGTACGTGATGACGGGCTTGCCGCGGGTGCCCGCGCCTTCAGTCGCATTGAGGCCGGCGAAGTCGATAACGTTGTTGCGGAATGTGCTCCACCAGTTCGGCGAGCCGGGCAGCGCGAATGACTCGCTGGCCGTGCGCTGCGTCTTACCCCAGTTCGCACCGTTGATCGCGGCCGCGCGGTCGGCAAACAGCACGCGGTCAAAGACAAAGGGCACGCCCATGGCAGCGCGGTCAGCCCAGTCCTGCGAGAACTCCATGGTGATGGACGGGAAGGCGGTGCGCAAGACCCACTGGTTCATGGAGGCGTAGTCGCGCCAGTGGCCCGCGTCGAGGTGCGTGAAGAGCACGCGACGTGGCGGCGGGAGGCGCGTCTTGCCGCTGGCGGGGATGAAGGGATCGAGGGAGGAGTAGGCCCGCCAGAAACCGAAGAAGAGCTCGGCGGACCAATGGTAGTAATGGGTGATACTGGCAGGGGTCAGCTAAGACCATGCGTGATTCGTCGAGTACGCACAATTGCCGCGGGTCGTTGTTCAGCCACTAAAAGGGAACTCAGCTGGGGAACTCTGAAGAGGTGGGGAGGACGCACTGTGACACCTTGAACGCGGTTAGCGCCTGTCCCGAAAAGCCGCTTGGCCTCCTCCGGGCTGATGATCTTCATGACCTTGTCGGTCGGGATACGGGCTGCGACCTTAACCGGGTCGTTGTCGATGTTGATACCGGTGGACGTTATGTACTTGCGGTCGGGCACGGAGTCTGGCTCGCTAGTGACGAGATAGACTGTCCCATTGAGGACATACATTTTGTCGAAGATAGTCCATCCTAAGGGCGATGAGCTCGTGATGCAGGACGTGTGTAGGACGCGACAAACCGGGCACATGCGCGACTATCTGCGTGCGCGGAACGGGGTCTGAACCCCAAGATACTCGCGAGGATGTGGGGAGAGTGGGGATGCCTCTGCTCTCGCTAAGGAGGGCGGGCGGATGCACGGGGGATTCGGATGCATGTGAGGGGCGGTGTGCGCGGTCTGACCTAAAGAAAAAAACAAGGGAGAAGAGGAGGACGACGACGAGGGCAATCTCGCGCTGGGTGGGCGGCGAGTGCATGGTGGGAGGACACCAAGGCTGTCATTGAAGGAACTGAAGCAGCTCAAAGCCCCTTACCGCTTCCGGTGCTTAGTCATCTATGTGCGTCTGACAGCCAGTATTGATTTATCCCCTGTAAGTAGCAGCTGTGCACTGGAGGACGCGCGCAAGAACCTGAGACCAGATATCTGCGTTTGACGGATATCAATCTTGGGCTATGCAGCGGTGTGAACAGAGCAAGTGACATCGGGCAACGGACTCGCCTTACGTCAGCTGCTTCGGAAGCTGGCAACGCGCAGCGCGTCGACGAGCACACTCTTTTCATCGCACTCGACGTTCTCCTCCGCACCCGCTCTCGTACCCTGGACACAGGGCGGTCCTCATGGCCGACGACTTTCTCCGTCTGGTCTCGCAGGCGAATCCAGCCTCCCAGCATGCACGCTACCAGCCCACAAGTAACGGCTACCCGCCCTCCGCCAATTCGCCTTACAACCACGGGGCCTCTCCGCAACATATGGACCCTTTCTTCGACGACGAGGACGAGCCAGATGTACCGGACTCTGCCTTTGGCAACCTCCCGACCTTGATGCAGAGCAAGGAGAGCGGCCTCCATCTCACAGAGGCTGCCGCCCCGCCTGCTGGCTCTTCCAAACTTTCGCTGCCCACAGGAGGCACACCCCAAGGCTGGAACTTTGATGACGATGATATACAGCCACCACGGGGGATGGGTCAGTCGAAACCCCCGCCCCCGCAGCCCCGCGCTTCCCAAAAGCTCAAACGCAAGAAGTGGAAGTGGCCGTGGCAAAAGGAGAAGGTCTTGACTGGCGAGCGCGTTATTGCGCTCAACAATTCCGCTGCGAACGATTTCCTCTCCAACTATGTCTCCACCACCAAGTATAATATCGCCTCGTTTGTCCCGAAGTTCTTATTCGGTGCGCCGTCTAATTTATGACATACCGATCGTGTGCTAACGACCGACCAGAGCAATTCTCCAAATACGCGAACTTGTTTTTCCTATTTACAGCTTGCATACAGCAGATACCCGGCGTCTCTCCTACCAACAAATGGACCACCATCGCCCCTCTCTCCGTCGTTCTTCTCGCGTCCGCTTTCAAGGAAGTGGAGGAAGACTTGAAACGGCATCAATCCGACTCGGAACTGAACTCACGTCTCGCCGAGGTGCTCACACCCACTTCTTCGTTCGCGTCGACCAAGTGGAAGAACATCAAAGTGGGAGACGTCGTCCGGCTCCAGAACAACGATTTCATCCCTGCTGACCTCGTCCTGCTGAGCTCTAGCGAGCCAGAGGGCTTCTGTTATATCGAGACAGCAAATCTTGACGGGTGCGTTGGCTTCTCTTTTCGTGCGGACTGCGGACTGACAATGTCTGCAGCGAAACTAATCTCAAGATCAAGCAGTCGTCCCCCCACACATCCCGTCTTACCTCCCCACACCTCGTCACTGCCCTTCATGGTTCATTGCGCTCAGAACACCCCAACAACTCGTTATACACATTCGAGGGCACACTCGACTTGATTACGTCTGAGGATTTTCCGAAGCAGGTACCCCTTGGCCCCGACCAAATGCTGCTTCGCGGTGCACAGATCCGGAACACGCATTGGGCATATGGGTTGGTCGTCTTCACGGGTCATGAGACGAAGCTTATGCGGAACGCTACGTGAGTTCTTGCGAGTATGTATGACTTGTCGCGGCCTGACGAGACGGTCAGCGCCGCACCAATCAAGCGGACGGCTGTGGAAAAGCAGGTGAACGTCCAAATCGTTTTCTTGTTCATCTTGCTTCTTGCCCTCTCCATTGGCTCGACTATCGGAAGCAGCATCCGCTCGGTACGTGCTTGTCTCTTCCGCCAGAAAAATATCACCGATCTGTGTTACAGTGGTTCTTCGCAGAAAAGCAGTGGTATCTCATGGAGACGACGTCGCTAGGTGGACGAGGTGCGTGCTAGTTCGTATCACTCTAGTGCGTGCTAATCTCCTGTGCAGCGAAGGGTTTCATCGAGGGTAAGTTTCTGGACTGTCGCACTTGTACATGCTCTTACCTTCTAGTCTAGACATTCTAACCTTCATCATCCTGTACAACAATCTCATCCCCATATCCCTCATCGTGACCATGGAAGTCGTCAAGTTTCAGCAGGCACAGCTCATCAACTCAGATCTCGACATGTACTACGCCAAGACCGACACGCCCGCGCTGTGCCGCACCTCGTCGCTCGTCGAGGAGCTCGGGCAGATCGAATATGTGTTCTCCGACAAGACTGGCACGCTCACATGCAACGAAATGGAGTTCCAGTGCTGCTCGATCGCGGGCTTCGCATATGCGGCGGAGGTGGATGAATCACGGCGCGGCGAGGACGGCGAGGGCAAGGAGTCGTGGCGCACGTTCGCGGAGATGCGCCAGATCTTGGAGTCAGGTAACCCGTTTCTGGACCAGCAGACGAGCACGGCCGGGGACCGTGAGCGTGAGGTGCTGCGCGAGTTCTTGACGCTGCTCGCGGTGTGCCATACCGTCATTCCGGAGGTGAAAGACGAGAAGATGGTGTATCAGGCGAGCAGTCCGGACGAAGCAGCGCTGGTGGCGGGTGCAGAGCTTCTTGGTTTCCAGTTCACGGTGCGCCGCGCTCACACGATTACAGGCATTGAGCTCACTGTCGCGATCTGCAGACGCGGAAACCGAAATCGGTCTTCGTGAATATCCTCGGCACGACGCAGGAGTTCCAGATCTTGAACGTCTTGGAGTTCAACTCGACACGGAAACGGATGTCCACCCTCGTGCGCATGCCGGACGGCAAGATCAAGCTGTACTGCAAGGGCGCGGATACCGTCATTCTGGAGCGCCTAAGCCCGAACCAGCCGTACACGGACAAGACCATGGTGCATCTCGAGGTGCGCACGCCCGTTTTCCTCGTTTTTCCGCCACTGTTAACTTCGTCGACAGGACTATGCTACGGATGGCCTGCGCACGCTGTGCATCGCGTATCGCGACATTTCGGAGGCGGAGTACCGCCAGTGGTCAACGATCTTCGACCAGGCGGCTGCTACGATCAACGGGCGTGGCGAGGCGCTGGACAAGGCCGCGGAGCTGATCGAGAAGGACATGTTCATGTTGGGTGCTACAGCGATTGAAGACAAGTTGCAGGAAGGTGTGCCGGATGCGATTCATACGCTGCAGCAGGCTGGGATTAAGGCCAGTGCTTCATACCTCGATTGACTATGCAGAGACTGATACGCGCCGTGCTTTAGGTATGGGTTCTCACTGGTGACCGGCAAGAGACTGCGATCAATATTGGCATGTCATGTCGTCTGATCACAGAGTCTATGAACTTGGTCAGTCCGCTACTGTAAATGTGATGGGTATAGCTGAACCTTGGGACGCAGGTCATCATCAACGAGCAGAACTTCCTCGATACGAAGGACACACTTGAGCGTCGACTGGCTTCCGTCAAGAACCAGAGAAGCACAGGAGAGCTCGAGGATCTTGCCCTGATTATCGGTGCGTATCGCACATCAAGTTGACGTACCTTGCGCAGCTAAGAAGTTGAATGGATCTGTAGATGGGAAGAGTCTGACGTATGCATTGGAGAAGGAAATTTCGAAGATGTTCCTGGAATTGGCAATTATGTGCAAGGCAGTTGTGTGCTGTGAGTGCACTTTCTGTCCGTGCGCAGATTACAGGCTGAATGCGTCGGTAGGTCGCGTGTCTCCATTGCAGAAGGCTCTGGTCGTGAAGCTTGTCAAGAAGAATTCGAAAGCGTTGCTGCTTGCTATTGGAGACGGAGCCAACGATGTCAGCATGATCCAGGCCGCGCACGTCGGTGTTGGTATCTCCGGCGTCGAGGTATGTGGCTTTATCTAGAGGAGCAAGTGGTTAGGTTGACAAGGCCGCGTACAGGGTCTCCAAGCTGCACGTTCCGCGGACATAGCCATTTCGCAGTTCCGATATCTCAAGAAGCTACTTCTGGTACACGGAGCATGGAGTTATCAGCGTTTGTCGAAGCTCATTCTCTGTAGGTTTTCACGAGCTCTGTTTTCGGCTATGGCTGACATCACTCCAGATTCATTCTACAAGAACATCGTCCTGTACATGACACAGTTCTGGGTATGTCTTGCTATTGCGCTTCATGTTCGGAAGTTTAATAGGCTCGTTAGTACTCGTTCTTCAACAACTTCTCTGGCCAAATTGCCTACGAGTCATGGACACTTTCACTCTATAACGTCCTCTTCACGCTGCTCCCACCTCTCGTCATCGGTGTCTTCGACCAGTTTGTGTCCGCACGGATATTGGACCGGTACCCGCAATTGTACATGCTTGGGCAGCAGAACGCCTTCTTCACCAAGACTGCATTCTGGCTATGGGTTGCCAATGCGCTCTACCACAGTGTTGTGAGTTGCGATTCCTCTGTGACGGGTTGGCAGCGCTCAGATGGCGGCTATGCAGGTTCTCTTCGGGTTTTCGGTCATCCTGTTCTGGGGCGACCTGAAACAGTCCTCGGGTTTCGACTCGGGGCATTGGTTCTGGGGTACTATGCTCTATCTGATGGTGCTACTTACGGTACTTGGCAAGGCGGCATTGGTCTCCGAGTACGTGCTCACGTTCTAACCCTCGCAATATCTGACGCCTGACACTGCGATTCTCTAGCTTGTGGACGAAATACACTGTCGCAGGTGTGTCTTCAAACATGCGAATGCGGTGACCTGTACTGACATCTTACCTAGCCATCCCGGGCTCCTTCGTTCTCACCATGCTCTTCCTTCCTCTGTATATCGTGCTCGCCCCTGCTCTTAACTTTTCCCTGGAATATCGCGGTCTCGACCCACGGCTCTTTACTGACTGGGTGTTCTACTTCATGCTCCTCCTGGTGCCAATCCTGTGCCTCAGCCGCGACTTCGTGTGGAAATAGTGCGTCTATGATACGTCAGACAGTAGCCGGGTGTGTTGACCGTGATTTCGCAGCTACAAACGGACATATCTGCCAGCGTCATACCACATCGCGCAGGAAATCCAAAAGTACAACATCCCCGACTACCGACCACGGCAGGAGCAGTACGTATTTCCGTCGCTGCTTGTCGTCGCATTCGCTCATCATTTATGCTTTTAGATTTCAAAAAGCGATCAAGAAAGTCCGTGCCGTACAACGAATGCGGAAAAACCGCGGCTTCGCGTTCAGCCAGACAGAGGACCCCGCGCGGCAGGACCAGGCGCGGCTCATCCGCGCGTACGACACATCGCAGATGCGACCATCTGGGTATTAGGTATCTTATGTCGTTATGTGGACACGGACGGACAATGTATTGTACAGTGTTTAATTTAGAGAGTATACGCTCGACGGCCCTTCGGGCTGCTACTGTTGGAGGTAGGACATGAGATCCAGGTTAACTTATAACCCTTCGCCTTGCCCGCGTCCAGGGCCCACGAGATATGCTGCGCCACGCGCCATGCCAACCTCCTTGCTTCCCGCGCTCGTGAACCTAGTCGTCGAGACACCGCACCCGACGAACGGGGCGTGCGAGGCGCGCGAGCCTGCTGCTACAGCTCGTCACCCTCAGTAAAAATAGAAAGTCACCTCCCAGTCCGATTCTGTGTGACATGACTTGATTGGCGTGATTTGAGACTATGATATGACTGGAATACGACTATAATGCGACCCCAGATGACCGGAAAGCATTTTCAATACTTAATTTCCGGTTTCCAAGTCAGAATTCTGTATCTACATGACTTTTCCCGCGTGTCTAGGGACTTGCCAGGACTGCAGCGCGACTTCCTCCCAGTCCGATTCTGTGTGACATGACTTGATTGGCGTGATTTGAGACTATGATATGACTGGAATACGACTATAATGCGACCCCAGATGACCGGAAAGCATTTTCAATACTTAATTTCCGGTTTCCAAGTCAGAATTCTGTATCTACATGACTTTTCCCGCGTGTCTAGGGACTTGCCAGGACTGCAGCGCGACTTCCTCCCAGTCCGATTCTGTGTGACATGACTTGATTGGCGTGATTTGAGACTATGATATGACTGGAATACGACTATAATGCGACCCCAGATGACCGGAAAGCATTTTCAATACTTAATTTCCGGTTTCCAAGTCAGAATTCTGTATCTACATGACTTTTCCCGCGTGTCTAGGGACTTGCCAGGACTGCAGCGCGACTTCCTCCCAGTCCGATTCTGTGTGACATGACTTGATTGGCGTGATTTGAGACTATGATATGACTGGAATACGACTATAATGCGACCCCAGATGACCGGAAAGCATTTTCAATACTTAATTTCCGGTTTCCAAGTCAGAATTCTGTATCTACATGACTTTTCCCGCGTGTCTAGGGACTTGCCAGGACTGCAGCGCGACTTCCGTTTTTACTGAGCGTCACCACGGGCGACGGCGCCCTGCGATGGCCGAGCTTACTGTCATGTCCGCGCGACATGTTTGTATGATCCTGAGCCTGCGGAGGTTTGAATCTGTCCACTCTGCCTCTGCGAGACTACCTTCATCAGGCTCCGGAGCGAGATGTACCTCTGGTGGAAACAACCCGGATTGACGGTCTCCGATACCTCGTCAGCAACTGTCATCCGGACTCAACGATAGCTTACAGTCGTGGTCCATTTCTGAGTCTCAGGCGGTGTGTTGTTCAAAGAACTCATCGTATCCGGGCCCGTCCCTGGTCCTTGAGCCTGAGAAGCGCTGTAGCGAGCACCATGGCACAAAAGTAGACCGATTGCATGCTCCAGGCACTACCGACGTACACTCAATGCGATATTTCTGTCGCGATTGCCAGACCATGATCGTGAGCGTGAGTTGCGCTTAACCCTACTATCGTTACCCCAGTAGTGCAAAGTACCCCAGTAGTGAAAGTTTCCGTACCCTGGCCTCAAACCGGGCTCGATGGCCCTGAAAATATTTACACGCATATATTGCTATGTTAATGCTACTGCCCTCAATTTATAGGGGAGTCCGACGCGAATCAGCTGCTTGAAAGACCAGAAGACTGATATCATCACGCGATGGCGGCATAGTTCAGCTCAGATAAAGGTCCCCTTGCATCCTGATGCCATATAATTCAGGAATAAGTCTATGTACTATCGCTTCCTTCGATTTGTTGAATTAATGTACGGAGATGCGGCCGTGAGCGCATTCAAGGAGCCTGACAGTCGAAGGACGGGCGATGAGCGTGACACCGTGTGGCGGCGCCGGCCAGTGCCATTCAAGCTCCGCTCGAATGTCGTGGAGTCGCGCCTGGCAGAGTCTCGTGCCGACGATGCCGCCACGGCGCGATCACGGCCGGCTTTCAACCGGGTCGACGCGGATGCGTGACAATGTGTGACAACCTTGCACATCTGGCGGGAGAAATGGACCCCTCCGTCGGCGACATGTAATTCCACGAGTCCGCTCCAGGAAAATGGGAATAAATAACTCAGGTGTAGCATACATGCATAGTTTGAGCTACCTCAAAGTTTCAGCACAATCCCTGCAGTTCTGAGCCAACGGGGACAGAAGTGCAAGATGTCTTGCACTACTGGGGTAACGATAGTACTACTGTACCATTTCGGAGACATGCTCAGGTCACAGGTCACAGGGGCCCGCGAGCAGAGCATAATCAGCACTTGGTCACAGGTCACAGGCTCGAGCGAGCACTGCGAGCAAAAATCCCGTACTGCCACTTTTCTCGTCGTAGGGACATCGAAAGGCTGAGAGTATCTTTCAAAAGACATGTCAGGGCTTCACCCACATTGCTGCCTCATTTTTGTCGATTTATCACCTCACCTGAGTCACCTCACTCCCATGGCACTCATTGTCAGGTCTCCGAGGGTTATTATGGAGTCCGGACGCCTCCGTCTCTCAGTAGCGGCATACAATTTCCATCAAGCCCATACTGCTAGTATACTGGAATCAAAGGGGCCCAAGACAGCGGCAGAACGGGCGGCGGGTGAGGGTGCGCGGAGACCGGGGACGGAAGCGTGCTTGTGCTTGGGCATGGGCGCGTCAGCCATGTGCAATGTTGTCGGCGCAGCAATGCGTTGCGCGAAGCAGGCCCATGCTCAGCGCTCAGCGATATGGGCGCGAACTGGACGCGCGTGGGCAGTAGAGGGAACGCGCGGGCAGTGGACGGTGCGCGCGGGCACAGGCGGCGTGTTTGCAGCGCTGCGATGCACACAGCTAGTACGCCGGATGACAAGACAGTCGGTGCGGGCGCGGGGGACGTAGGCCGCAGCGTACGCGCGGCGTTGCGGTAGGGTGAAGGGGGCGACTAGGGTCGGGACGGGGACGGGGGGATCCTTCGGGCATCTCCTCCAGCCTCGAGCCCCCTGGGCTCATCTCATCTGTCACATGTCACTCACACTACCATCTTATTCATGTCCTTTCCTCCAGTCTCCGTTGCCGACCCCGCGCGGAAGACAGTCGTTCCTACCTTTCCTCGAGGAAGCGCAGCTCGGCACGGTGACGTGGTGCAGGTGCGCGGTCGTCGAGGGCATCTTGATCTGGTGCTTTTGGGTGCGCGGGCAACGGGCGCGTGGTCGCGGTCAGGCCCGTTTAGGTGTGTGTTGGACACGGAGGCGTAAGCGGAGAAGGATAGGATAGGATGAGGTGGGCTCGCACTGTTGCGAGCATATTTTTTGCTCGGTCACAGGTCCCACGGTCCCGCGAGCACTTCAAGGCGAACGAGCATGTGTAAAAATTGGTCACAGCCTAACCCCCGCGAGCCTATCTCCGAAATGGTACAGTATGCGCCATGCTGCCAGTTCAGGTGCGGCTGAATCGGTAGGCAGTGGGACGACGAGTCTGACCAGATGCGTATAATATTCATGCAGGGACGGCGACGGCGAAGAGCGGCGGTGACAATCGGTGACGGCGCGACAACTGGACTTGGAGGTCGATATGTCGCGGTCACGTACGGTGAGTACTCGGCGATACTTTTAACTTGGTTATAACTCGCAGGATAGTTATCTATCCCAGTTCGCGATCCCAGCCGCTGGGTACTGGACGCCAGTATCCTGTGGCAACCGGTGCGCTGGTCGGCATCTGCGCCCATCGCATCCGAGTTGCGCCTGTCCTGCGGAGGCCGTACTCAGGACTAGTTTCTTATGCCCTCTTCCAGGAAAGAAGGTGGGCCCGGGCTTGGCGGCCCTTGATGGACGCTGGCTCGGGCAGCCTAGGTGCTCCGGGGAATATCCTTGTGACTAAACTCGACCGCCGAACATATCTGCTCCGTGCTGCCTAGCAATCGCGGTCAATACTTTCCCACTGTTCTCTGCTTGTGGCCTCTAAACCGTGGATCGCGGGTGGCCGACGCAATCAACATGCCTCAACATGCTGTCACCTTACTGAGCAACCCTACAGGCACGTAGACATCGCGTCTTCGACCACCGCTTTCAGTCCCTAATTATGCTCTAGAGGCCGAAGTCGAAGAATTGACGGAAGTAATCCGTCGTGCATTTACTGGAGGTGGGATAAATCAATTGACAGAGCAATCTTCTTTGCAACTCACGCATCATCTCAGAAATAGCCCATGAGGCTTTCCTTGGCGGGGACTGGAGTCTTCATGCTGAGTATATCCGTGCTTGTATTCGGGCCACAGCTCTCGAGGGAGAAATTTACGTCGTGAAGGATATATCCACGGGGCGTATATTATGCTCTGGCTTGTGGTTCGAGCCTGGCCGTGAGCTATTTGGAACGTAAGTGTAGGGATGTAATGGAACTGATCGGTGTTCGCTGACGAGCGATCCCAGAGAGGCTCAGAGGGCCCTAGGATTCAACACATTTTTCGAGAAGTTGTCCCCAGAAACCCAAGAATGGTCGACGCATACTGTGAGTCCCGGTCCCCGGATTCATGCCATCTATGTTTAGCTCATGGCAATGCCAGCTCCCAGAGACACTCTATTCTCTTCGAGACAAACTGTACACGAAGGAGGTCAGTCGTACCTTGTCGGGTGTCAACCCACAGTGACTCATGTTGCGCTAGGAACTTGAAGCACAGATGTGGTGGTGCTTCTGCCTCGGGACAGAGCCTGATTTCCAGGGTCGCGGTCTTGCTACGGCACTTGTTAACGCTGTTTATGCCATGGTCCGTGTCCATTTTCTGGGCTGGGTGACCGGTCTTAACTTACCTTTTTACATTCTTCAGGCTCTGAGCAAGCAAGGTTTCATTGGCTTGTCGACTCCAACGGAATCCAATGTATGTTCTCGGCGGCTTGCTGCTCTGAAAATCATTTTAAGCAGCTGATTTCAGGTCGCCAAATACCTTTCGATGGGCTTCCGAGAGAGAGGTCGTACTTGGCTTGACACCCCAAAGGGCGGATGCCCTGCAATCATGTTCTCGCGGGATGCTCCGGCTTAGACCTCGTTAACCTAGCGTCTACAAGTTGCAGTGTCATGACGGGACTTGAATAGATCGCGAACATTCTATGCAGAATCGCCTGTAGCGTCGTAGCGGTTCGTAACCAAAGCTATCAAACTTCTTGCTTTTGTCATCAGTGGCGCTCTGCACCGAGAAAGGAACGAGCGTGACGTTGCCTACTATGTAGAGGGAGCGTTCGAGCACAAGTGATGGCAGGAATGCGAGAGTTCGTCATGGCTCTGAGTGTTCAGTGATGTCCCACCGCATGGCAGGATAGGATAGTGTGCCGTGATTCCAGAGGCTTGATATCAGAGGCTGATTCCTGGGCGTCGGGCGTAAATAATCAAGAAGAGTTCCCGGCACATTCTGAACGGAAGGAAACTAGTGAGATACCTTTGTGAAAGACGTCCCAGGCACAAAGCCGACCAACTCCTCTCCGAAAATAGAGACACGATGAGATGGGGGGATAAGTAAGAAACAGATTGTCAGACCTGATGTCGAGCGATACGTCGGGTCAAGAAGAGATTATTTTCCAGCACGATGCGCATATGCGGGCACACGCGACAGTAAAGAAGCACTCGTACGGTTCGATCTCACATACACTTTCGCTATGCCTGCGAAACAGAAGAGTGAGTAACCACCGAGGCAGTTATGCATGTTCCACAGACCTTCCGAGGCGGTAGTTGATTTTCCTCTACTGCATCGTAGATCGCCCCGAAGTTCCGACACGCATAGACGTCCGTCTTCGGCCCCAACACCGTGTCCCACAACAGCGGATCCACATGCACGTCCCCCGCACACAGCACCGTCTGCCTCAAGTAATTGAGACAGTGCCTGCTGAGGTCAGACTCCGGTGCCTTCTCTCCGGTCTCATATGAGAGCGCGAGGTCCTGCCGTAGGATGTTGAGGCACCGGAGCTGGTGGAACATCGCGATGCTGAAGGGCTGGCGCTGCTCGCCGAGGTGGATGATGCCGTCTCCGGGCGCCAGAGCTGCCCATTCGTTGTCGGCAGCGGCACCATCGAGGCGGTAGTGCCGCGTGTCGTCGACGACAACGCGGACAGGGTCTGGCTTGCCGATATCCCACCACTGTGGGAAGTCGTCCCCGACATAGGCTGTAACCCCGTTAGCGGATAGAGGGACCAAGGCGATAGAGACTTACAGCGCCCTGCCGAAGCAGGTCTTAGCCGCACCGCTCGGTAAACGCAGATGACTCCCGCAAATTTCACACAGCCGACGAGAAACAGAAACAGAAAGAGCAGTAGAGGACGAGAGGACGAGTGAATGTGCAGAATCATGAGGTACAGCAAGTCGCTTGGAGGACTCGGAATGAGCAATTACGACAAGAGATAGACTCCAAGAAGCACAAACAATAGCACACGTTGGGAGCTATTTTCGGTGGCAAGCAGCCTGAGTGTCTGACCTCGTGACGCAGAAGAGCAGAGAGGAGGATTACTGCGGCCGAGGACTTGATGCTATCTGCCGGAGGCCGGAGAGCAAGAAGGGAGGAGCATATGGCGATTGGAGATCTTCGCAGAGCGGACGCCGACACGGGAAACTCAGGCCCGACCAGAACGAAGAGCAGCTCGATGGCAACAATATGGGCGGCGGCGCGTGCGCAGTTGGTCCAATAGAGGCAAACCCTAGGAGAAATCAAAAGTGCTATGTATTAGTATATGCTGCTGCCGTGGGGAGCGGAGGGAACTCAGTCAACAGTTGGCGACGATAGCGCGCTCAAGCAGCGCTCATGCGAACATCGATGGCCTGGGATGCGACGACTGCGCTCACCAAGCCCGCATGTCCCCTCCACCATGACTGGCCGGCAGACGCAGCAAGTCGGCGGGAAGCGGGCGGCGGGGTGCGCTGTCGCCCTCGCCGCTGTCTCTCTCGTTCTCACGCTCTCCCTCTTCTCCTTTGTGGCGCAGCCCGCGCCAAATGTCGACGTCGTCTGCGCCGCCATCCGCCCAATCCATGTCGACCAGCCTCCAGACAGCTACAGTTGAGACCCTGTTCTTCTGCCCTCCACCAGCCAATTCACATCGCCTGCAGGCTACGAGGGACTCGACATCCCGAGTCTCGCTCCAGGGCTTCGCCTCGGTCAGCCCGTCGAGCTGACCGTCGAGGAAAGCGTCCACTACTCCCTTGACGAACCCGAGGCAGAGCACGAGTGGCTCCAGGTCTCTCCTGTGGGCACCGGAATATATGCGCTGGGCCCCCGCCGCCGCGGCTTTTTCGTCTCGATGTTCCACCAGCTCCACTGCCTCCGCTACATCCGTTCTGCTTACACCGACGAGGAATCTCCCAGCAAGGCGCACATGCAACATTGCATCAACTACATGCGGCAGGCGATCCTGTGTCAAGCCGACTTGACCCTCGAGCCCGGAGACTTCGCCCAGCGGAACTTCACGATCGATCGCGTTGGACAGACACATGTCTGCCGTGATTGGGAGGGGATGTACGATGTTGTTGGAAGAAATTGGCTAGAGTTTGTGCAGGCCATCGAGGGCCATAACGTGTCAGGTGCGCCCGAGCTCATTTGCTTGGCCGCAGGTTATACTGACCCGACGCTGGTAGAGACCGGTCCCGCACAGTCGTAGATTACCACTGCCTCGTCGTGTATGGTGCATGGTACGGTCAAAACCGCCCCATTGTCCAATATATTCGTACATATCCACCGAATTGGCTGCTTCCGCGACAACGATCAGCAGGCCATCGTAGTCCTCGTTCCCAACGTACAAAAAACCGTTCCTGAATCCTTGGCATGCGTTTATAAGGCAGAAGGGGAAGCTTCCTCGGATCAGTCGTCAAGGAAGTCCCTACCCTGCGTGCTCGCCTAGTTTAAGTTACGCTACGCGGATAAATCCTATAAAACCATTCGCAATATGCCAGCACCCTCAACTTCTCAACCCGCAGGCCGAGCCCGGTGCCCTTCAACACCTTCGTTCTCGTTCGCTGCAGCCGGCCTGCTCTCTTTACTCGACGTCTCCTTCCTCGGACCTCTAGCTCGTTCTTGTTTCTCGTCATGGCCCGTTTCACTATCGCCCTACTGACGCTGTTAACCGCGCTGTTCACAAGCGTTCTCGCCGCGCCCCTCGCCCTGACCCGCCGCGCGGCTTTCCAGCTGCAGTCGTATGTTCCACCAACTCAAGATCTAGCCTCGACGGGTTCGCTCATCGCACGGCTGCCCTACAGGTACCCAGACTTCCAGATATCAGATGGCTCAGCTGGCAACGCGCAGGCACAGGCAGCTGCTGTCTTCGTTGGTACGCACACGTCCTTGCGGTCACGCTCCTCACGGCCCACTAATCCTTGTATATCCACGCAGATCCGTTCGACGGCGTCGACCTTACCACAGTCGACGAGACCACACTCGAAAACATGAACACCATGCATGAAGCCGCCGAGGCCGCCGAAACCGACCAGTTCGTGCCCCAGATTTCCGCTGCGTCGGGTGCCGCTGGTGAGTTGGCAGACGCAGCCCCATCCATCTTGCGCTGACAGTCGCGCGGCAGCCACGGCGCTCCAGAACGGCGAGATCAAGAACAAGGTGCTCAAGCTCACCGCGGAGGTGCAGGTGCTGAACATCAAGATCGTACAGGCGAAGGCGACGGGCGCCAGCACGACGGCGCTCGAAAGCTCGCTCACGGAGGAGACGTGCGTCATACTCGCTTGCTAGATGCGTTGGGTGCCGATGCTGACGTCGGTGCGTGCAGGACGAAGCTGAATACGAACATTGCGTTGGATAAGGCGGCGGCTGGGCAGCCGTCGAAGGGAGTTGTTTAATGTGGACTGAGTTAGTCTACGATAGACAACGGCGTGTGTGGTTCCACATCACGACTTCGATTCGGTAAAAGGAGGATGGGGCTTGGACTTGGCGTGACTGAGCGCATGGGAGATGATTGAAGATAATACTCTCGAGTGCGGCTGTGCGCGGGTCTCGTGAGTCGGGATACTAGGCGGTCGTGATAGTCACTCTGCATGAGACTGCACAATGTAGGTGACTGCAAAACGGAGCCATCAACGACACGAAGGAAACCTCGCGAATGGAATCTAGACCCACCTCCGTTCATGCTCAGCACATCCACCTCGCAAGCCGGGTCTGAGCACGTAAACTCGAAAGTCTGGTACGATGCCCGAGGGCACTCAAACGCCGGCAACTCGACCCGCGTCCCAAACGCCGCCACCAACGACCCGACATACGCCTTGCGGGGAGGCTTCGTCTCCCAGGACAGTGTATGGTATTGCAGCGCTTCCTCGACAGACAGCGCCCATACATCGATAGATGCGGACGAGCCGGTTGAGCTCGAGACAGTGCTGGCGTCCACAGTATGATTGTAGGCGGGGATGTCTAGCACGAGCGCGCATCGCTCCATGCCGTAGTCCTTGGCACGAAACTGGGCGATCGTTGAAGTCTACGGCAGGCCGTCAGAACGCAACAGGCAAAAGATCAGGAGATGGACAAGACCTCAGGGTCCACGAGGAAATGACGTTCAATATTGGGCCCATATGTCATGCGATGGGGCTCTAGCCGGAGATCCTGCCAATACGAGAAGACCTTGCTGGGCTGGTTCGACCAGACACGGCCAAAGATGAGCGCGTGGTTGACGATGGGGCGGGACGCCAGCGCCGGCGGGATCGAGTTGTTCGGATAGAGGCGGTCAAAGCCGATGTATGAGCTGATGTACTCCAGTGTGCTCCAGTCGCGGCGCGGTTCTTCATTGCAGAAGACCTCGGGCTGCTGGTGAGAGGCGATGCGGAGGACGAGGGCAACATCAAGGACTGCGCAGACGCATACGATGGTCAGCGACCACCGGATGATACGAGCAATGGTCGTAGAGCCTGCTGGTACGGCCATTACTTCTCAAACTAACCGAAAGTCTCGGCGTACGTACTTTGTTTGAGGGGATCCGAATCGTATGCTGCTTCACGACCTTCCTCGTCATTAGGAACCGGCTCATAGGCTGTTGTCATGCCTTCACTTGGTCCGCCTGGGCCCTGGGGGCATGATTGTGACAAGAGAGCAGTGCGCTCACAACGACGACGCACCCTTGTTGATATACCGCTAACGGGAACGCCACGACTGGTTGATCAACGCGGAGGGACAGCGCTAGGATGCGATCCCTTTGGTAAGGCTGTTGCAGCACCCAATCTCGGCCGTCTTCTAAATCGCATTCAGGCTTCAGCGCTGTTCGTCGGGCGCAACATCAGCGCAAGTTATATGCTGCGTGGGAGGCCGGAGATCAGTGAGAAACGAAGAATGATGAAGATGCCACCGCGGCAAGTCGACCACAGGTCCACAGGAAAGCTCCGAGCCCGACGCCATGCCGTCCACACCGATGAATACCCATATACACTGTACAGCACAGCATGTGTAGAGAGTGTGAAGAAAAAACACCGCAAGGAAGGCAAGACGAATGGCAATACTTTGGCCACACTCTCAAGGCAGTCGCCACGTGACCAGACTCGCTCTCGCCGGCGCCAGAGTCACCTTGTTCTTCAGCCCTCAGTGTCCTCAGTGTGTCGGTCTGCAGTCACTCTTACAGCTCTATCCCTGGACGAGAACGAGCTCTGCCAACGGCCCCCACCCAAGCCGACGAAGCATCAACGTTCAACTACTCATCATCCCCATCCAGGGGCCCAGGGTCAGCGGCAAGTCCGAGTCAGCGGTTTGCAGGATGGACAACCAGAGCAATGCGAGGTTTGTGACTCCGTCCAAATCTGTTTGCTGTCTAACGATCGACCCCCAGTGAGTGTTGGTCCTCCCTTCTTCGGGCTCGCGTCCCCATGTACGACGGTATGGCAAGACGGGTGGCGCTCGCGCAGGGCATGACTGCTGCGGGTGTACGAGCTGAGATCGACGCCGTTGTCGACGTGCTCTCAAAACTCCGTGCTTATGAGAACATCTTGCTTGCACCCGCCTTCGCTATTCCTTCCGAAGTCTTAGTAACGATCTTCTCGTTTTGTGCTTCCGAAGGGAGGCCCTGCGCCTTGCAATATCGTCCCCGGAATGAGGTTCCTAGAAGCCACGCTAGGAAGAAGCGGCGTGAAGTTTCACCGCCTCCTCCGCCAGAGCCATTGCGGCAGCAAATTGGATGGATGAACGTCACGCAAGTGTGCCGTCAATGGAGAACGGTAAGCATCGGCGCTCATGTGCACCTTATCGTTGATTTAAGAAACCGCAGGTTGCCCTCAACGCCGCCAGCCTTTGGGCATATATCAACCGGCGCGCGGGGTCTCCTACGATGTGCCACGAATTGTGCCACGAATTGCTTGTCCGATCGCGCAAGGCCCCTTTGTCTTTGGATCTTGATATTTCTCACATGGGACTCGAAGCCGGAATGGAGTTGCAAGAGTACCTGGGAGAACAGGAGATACAGCGCCTGCGTAAGCTGACGTTGCGCGACGGCTGGGGCCGCGCGGAGGATCACTCAAACAATTTGCTAAAGCAATACGCTCTGCGGGTTATCGCGAAAGCACCTCAGCTCGTTTACCTGTGTCTGAGTCCCCGAATACCCATTGATCTCCTCTTTAACGCCTCCCCACTCAATATGCCTTCCCTCCAGCACCTTACCCTTGAACGATGCTCCCTCCCATGGAACTCTGATATCCTCTCGAATATGGTTTCTCTTGAGGTGGGGACCAACTATGGTTTCCAAGATCCTGGCTATCCCACCGCCGCAGAGCTCTACTCAGCCTTGCAGCGGATGCCCAGGCTGAGAACACTCCGGACTGCGCTCCAGGAGCAGGAACAGCCCGCGTCTGTGTTTTCAGATGTTGCTAGCCTCCCGTTACTCGTCGACCTTCGCCTCCGATTTCTTGGACGAGAAGGATTAGATCTAATGCAAGCCCTTGCTATCCCCGAGACTTGTTGCGTCGAACTTATCAATCGGAAGGCCAAAATACATCCCATCGTCCACGGCGTGCTGAAGGTGATCGAAGGGCCGTCAAAAGGCCCTCGCACGGTCGATTGGGATTGGGACGGGATCGGGACCTATTACAATGGGCGTATGGGCAAGTTCAGCTTACGATCGTGGCTCAAGCACGTAGACTGGTGTCTAAATTGGGGAGAGAGGCCGGCGGCACTGACGACTGCTGAGTCTGCCTTCAAGGACGAAGTCGAACCCACTTTCAACCTCTCCGCGGAGTTCCCAGATGCACCTTCGAACGATGCATGGATCATGGATTATCCCTATCTATCCAATGTGAAGACTCTTCGTCTTCGCCTTCAAGACGCGCCTGCTTGGAAGAAAGGCCGGTGGTCAGGGATGTTCCAACAAGCCACGAGCGTTGAGGTTCTCATCGTCGATGGGGAGACGACCGCCGTTGGCTTGTTGAATGCCTTGGCCATATCTGGCGAAGTTGATGGCATCGAATCCAACTCTTCCGCTGACGGCGCCAACAGTTCCACAGCCGGGTCGGCATTGCCCATCAGCCGCGACTCATTGCTCTTCCCGAAACTCACGACGATTATCCTCCGAAACCTTGCAAGCAGGTCTGTATCATACCCCTTGGATGGCCAGTTCCTTGACCGCTTCGTGAAAGTTATGGACGCTCGTAGAAAGCACGGGTATCCTGTCTCCGCCGTTGAGATCCCATACTACTACGAAGAAGACCGGGGTATGCTCACCGACATTGTCAGACGCTTGAAGAAGGATGTACAGGTCCAGACGGTCACGGTTGCCCCCTTGGGAGGCAAGAAGAAGTTCGTCGCGAAGCGCGCCACGAAGGAGACGTCCAATGACGATGGAGAGGTGGCAAAGGCGCAGAGTGGAAAGAAGGCGAGGGGACGGAAGTAGCGCAAGAGCATGTTTGCGAACTGCCGAGCTTGACGGGATCGTATAATTTTTCCTGGTTTTCATAGAATGTTTGACGACGAGCAAGGGTGTCTCGCCGTGTGGCTGAGTACGCCCAGGCTTGTGCCGGCATATCGACAAGGGCACCGGGCAGACAATTGCAAGACAACACGCAATGGACTTGTACTGTACAGCCTCGGCCGTTTGTTTTGCTCAACGGGTAGATAAGATAAGCCGCAGAGACTGACAAGGCTTGAATACAGCTTGGACGCTTTGACTCTCCCCAAGCGTATAATTTCTCTTTCCGCCCGCTTTATCCCTCACATATCTCTCTTTCGTCCTCCTACCATCATGTCTCCCGCCAGCACTTATGCGCGCCCCAAACAGTACCACTCCATCTACGAGGAACCCGTAAGCCCGCTCCCGTCGTCTGGACCCTCGGGCCACGCTCACCATCTGCCCATCACGCAGGAGGACGTCTTCGCCACGATCGCATCCACCTATGAGCTTACCCTCCCGCACTCCTCCACCATGTCTGGCAGCATCAGCATCTTCATCACAGACCCCGATTCAGATGTAGACATGCTGTCCAGCTTCTCCGTCGCATCTCCGAGTCTCGCCACACCACTACCTCCCCCGTCACCGATATCCCCCTTGCCTGCACCTCGAATCGCTCGTGAGCTCGCAGGTCCAGAGCGTCGAGCGAGGGCACGCGCGCACCCTACGCCTCATCAAGTCCCCACTCGTGAAGAGCGCCACACTCGCCGACGCGGCGAAGGCCACCGTCGCGTAGATTTTTCTCTACCTGGTGCCTTCGCGTCTTCCTCAACACCGAAGACCAAGGCTTCGGCCAAGATACGCGCTCGCGCACCCACACCGGCTCCCCTAGACCTCGCGCCCGCAACACCGACCGAGCCGCCGCAGCATCATCTCTTGGGGTCATCTGAGCACTCGTCTCGGTCGTCTTCACCATCGTCGTCATCATCATCATTGTCTCCCTCGCCGTCTCCATCCTCATCCACATCGTCTCTGCCTGAGCTCTCACGACCCCGGCTCACCATCAAGATCCCAGGCGCGAGGTCTGTTGCATGGTGCGCGATTCTGATGGCCAAGTCGAGCATCGGGCCCGAGCGCAGCGAGCGCACCTCCAAGGGAAGCCGCATCGACGCGTTCTCGCCCTACAACAAAGAGAAGAAGCGCAAGAGCAGGAGGTATTGAACTCGTCATGTATCGGCACCCTGATGTATTTGTATCCATCTTTATCTCTTTGTATTGCTCTCAGGACATTGCTTTGCTTCACTTATTTCATACTCTCGAGTCTTGGCTTTGCCAGATACTGTCACCTAATCGCTGTTGCTACATATATTAGTCACGATCTGTATCATATCCTACATACTTATTTCTCTACTCGTCACATATGCAAAAATACCAAACATTTCAAAATGTGCCATCTAATGCCGGCTCGTGATACAAGTACACGGTTTGTGACGCAAAATCCCCGCGGTTCCGCTACGCGCTCGCAGCAGCTAGTGCAGGATATCTTGCTCCCACAGTAAAAGAGTGGACTGAAGTTGTGACGAGACACGAGCACTTATATACCAAGTCCTCTTCCTTCTCCCCGGCGCGAACCCGCAAGCCCTCGGTGATCCAGTGCATGTTCACTTCCATGGCCGACCGCATCCGTATTGTTAAACCGTCAGTTATGCCGCTGGCCGCTGGCGGAACGATGGTCTTCCCGCGCGGTTCGGAGACTAGAGGTTACAGGCATGAGATATTATTTCTCCTTAATTCGTCAGCGTTATATAGAAATTACTGCATCGCGATACTTATCAGCAGCTTAACCTTCCATTCAAGTATCCCCGACCAGCAGAAATAAACGAGATGGATTTGCAGGTCCAGTGTATCTGCGACAAGAGTGCTGCAACCGTGACATCCCCGGCTGATTCGAGAAAGCTCTGGTAGCCTTCCGGCTCCTGCGCCTTTCCTCGACTATTTGGAAGAAGTCGAATATGTGGTTGCCGCTGCGAAGCGTTTGGCAGCATTCTCCCTGCTGTAAGGCGGGTAGCGGATAGCCAAAATGTCCTCTGACCTGATGAGTCGCTGGGCGTTAGCCGACGCAGTCATGTGGAGTAAACCAGCCTCCAGGCACTTACGACGCAGGAACATCGACCGTCGCCCTGTGGTGAGTGAAGCCGTCAAATGTATACTTCAGGTACTGAGCACCATCTGCGAGCTCAATTGAGTTTCTGGGAGCAGCTCGGAGACGGCTACGCACATCCGGACTCGCCGATGCCCGAGAACGGCAGCTCGGATACTAGGTTTTGGGGACAAGGTCCAGCGACCGGCATCAAATTGAACGAGCACAGGGCGCACCGGATACTTGAGTCATCACGTCGTTGAAAGCGATGCTTCCGCTCTGTGTGCCTTGGATGACTGGGAGTTTGTAAGGAAGGGGTGGTTAATTTATGATATAAGGCATGAGCGCGAGTGCGAGCGTATACTTACACGCCTTTTTGACCTCGGGCTTATTCGTGAAGACGTACAGCGCCAGAGGGTGGGGTCTAGTAGAGAGGACGAGAAGGTTGTGTGCTTGCTACAGGAAAGGGCGTGCCGGTATCACACACCTGGCACTGATGAAGTCGATGGCCTCCTGCATGCTGTCCACAGGCACGAGAGGCAACAACGGCCCGAATATCTCCCTGGAGAGGTCGTGAGCTGTGACTAGCAGAAAGAAGTGTTTTCTTCCCAATTACCCTTCGAGCAGCGCATCGTCGTCTTCCACATCCCTGAACACTGTAGGTTCGATGACACGCTTGCCGTCAGTGTTCCCGCCAAGAACCACCTGGGCCTTCGTCCGCGAAATCAGGCTTTTCAGGCGGTCGTAATGGGCCTTCGACACGATACCCCCGTATGATTCAGACTCAAGTGCACCGTGTGGGTGCAAAGTTTGATATGCCTCCTTGAGAGCCGCGATGAACTCGTCCTGAGCGCTCCGTGTAATAAGCACGTAGTCTGGGGCGACGCAGATCTGTGATGATATTATTAAATCGCGGTGGGATCACTTCACTAGAAAACTGCTCACCTGCCCCGAATTGGTCGACTTGCCCCAGAGGATGCGCTTCGCAGCGAGCCGCAGGTCCGTGTTCTCCGCGTCGACGACGACAGGCGACTTGCCGCCGAGCTCAAGCGTGAGGGGAGTCAGGTGCTTTGCCGCCGCCGTCGCGATGATGCGCGCGACCGTAGAGTTGCCGGTGTAGAAAACTAAGTACCAAACATGAGTTGCGGACAATTACGACAGATGCGAGACAGCGCACTATGATCCCACTTGAGCTCAAGGAGACGCGTAATTTCCGGGACTCCGCCATTGACGACGCGGTATGCGGCTGGGTCGAGGTATTTTGGCACGAGCTCTCCGATGAGGGCTGCGTGGTGCTGCGCGATCTCCGACGGCTTGATCACCGCAGGACAGCCCGCAGCAATCGCGCCCGACAATGGCTGCAGCAGGAGCCCAAGCGGGTAATTCCACGGGCTACATACACATAACACAAGGTGCGCTGCGTCAGCATCCTCTCAGAACCGAATACGGAGGTGGCGCACGCGATGATCAATACGACGCCTTTCGGCCCCTTTAAAACCTCCGGCGACCACGCCTGCTGATGAAGTGGCGGGCTCACGCGCTCGGGGGCGGCCCACTCGTCCAGCAGCTGCGCAGCACGCTGCGTGCGCGCGATGAGCGGCCCGATCTCGCCAGCAAGCGTCTCAACAGCAGGCTTTTTCAGGTCTGCAGCGAGCGCCGCGATGAAGGCCTCTTGGTTCTCGGAGAGCATGGCCACGAGTTGGGCCAGCTGCTGCTTGCGCCATGCGAGGTCATACCGCCGAGCGACATTGATGCGGAATTCCTCGCGAAGGGTCGCATGGATCTGCCGGACGGAAGGTGAAAAGAGATTGGAAGAAGGTGTATGAGACGTACCCGGGATATCTCGTCGATCGGTGTGTAGGGAAGAACGTCGGCCATTGCTGCGATGACAGTCGGTGCGTGAGTACTATATCTTCCGTTTGATGATGCTGCATGTGATACAATATTGCAAGCAGCAAGCAGCAGGCTCCCGAATGCGGGTCAAGTCCAAGTCGGGCGCCACAAAGTGAAACAGTGCAATAATGTACATAGATGATAGCGAGGCCGTGGGTCTTGCAGTGCACTAATTGCCCGTTTTACTGGATCGCCGTCAGATCTTGTAACACAATAGAGCTGCTTACAAAATGTGATCGACATCCTGCCTGCCAACGCCTCCCTAACAATAGCAACCACCTTTATCACCTTCACAGCAGACAACTCGCCCTCGTCGCTTCCTATCTCCCCATGCTCACCACCATCAACGGCATCACTGCGTGTGCCGTGCTCGACAGCACGACCCCTCAGTCCATCCTCTCGCTATCATTCGTTCTTGCTTCACCTTTGCTTTCCGACTTGCGTCCATCCGCCGACCTGCGTGTCGGTCAACTTTTCCGAGCTACTGTTACGGTCGCTTCGCCGGAAGGCGCTGCAACATCTGTGCTCGACTGCACTTTGGCATCCAACATCACTTGTGACATCGTACTCGGCCGCGACTGGTCCTCGCCCGGTGCTGTGAGTCGCGTGAACGGTGAGTCGTTATCATGCGTGGCATGCGTTCCGCGGCTAATATGGACGTTGCTAGGGTCGGTATTCTGCAGCCTCCCATCTCCTACTGCACAGTCTCTGTCACTGCCCTCCCATGCGGGAACTTCCTCATCATGTGTTGCCTCGTCGTCGATGCCTCTCGATTATTCTATTGAGCGTATGCTTGTCCCTCTCTCCGGCACCATCTGTCACCGGTCTTTCATGCTGTCTGAAGACGCGACGTCATTGCAACAGCAGCTCCACGACCATGGTCTGGGCGACGCCGGTGGATGCATCCAGACCATGCAGACTGAGCTCGTGCGTCACTTGTTTTTTGGCCTGTGTACTGTCGAGACTTTCACAGGGGCGCGTGCGTGTATTGCTGTCCGCTCCATTCACCATGAACGAGCGTCCCTTATCAATACAGTCTATGACGTTGCTCTTAATAAAGTGTACCCCATGCATCTCCTTCTCACTCTGTGTGATTACCTCCAATTGGTTCCATCGGGTGCAAGAGATAAACGCCGTGCATGTTGTAATGTACTTAAAGTACAACGGGATGCAATGCTGACATCTTTGAACCCTGTGCCGCCCGTAGAGTTGGTTCTTGCATCTCTGGAAAAATTGTCTCGTCGTCAGTTGACGATACTCGCCGACAATCACTCCTTGCGGCCATCCTCAGATGAAAGTGATGACTCTATTCGAGACGCAATTGTACAACACTTACTTGGAGGCTCTTGCCATGTGGCAAATACTATGAGCATGTTCCAAGGTGGTGAATATACCTTGTCAGAGGGATGTCGACTGCCCGCGTCATCAGGTCCAGAGTCGGACACAGCCGCCGATGACTTGCAAATCCACCTTCTTTCCACTGTTGTTATGAAACTCTCCCGCAATCCCTTACGCAGACTCCTCCGACTTCACGCCGTCCCCTTCCACCCCAATGCATCGGTTGGCAAGCTCCGGCGCGCTTTGAAGCACTACATCACTGTACTTAGACGGGGAAAACGCCCAGCTGTACAACAGCGCAACTGGCGTGAGCAGAGGGCTGTCTCTGATGAGGCCGTCGACAACGCCAGAGCTGAGGTGCGCCGTCGCTGGCCGCAGCTTGTCCCGCGCACGTTGAAAGACAAGATCCTCGCGCTCTTCAAGGAGCAAACATCCAGTAAGGCTCTCACGCAATTTACCTGTGCATGCTGCGCGGAAGGTGCGCTCGTCAGTCGTCAGCAGTCCCTCCCAGTTGCTGACATCAACATGAACATCCTGCGCGGCGACGCTGTGTCTTCATGGTTTGACCCGGACTGTGTCCGCCCGGCCATGCCGTTCACCGAGGGCCCGCTCAAGGACGCCGTTGTAGACCCTGCCGGTGTTTCCTTTGACAGTGCAGGTGCGCCGCAACTTAATCTTTGCCCGCAATGTCACTCTGCACTAAAGCGCAAGAAGCTCCCGCCGCTTGCTCTTGTCAATCGTTTGTTCCTGGGGGCTGTTCCCAACGAGCTGAAGGACCTCACAGTCGTCGAGGAGGCAATGATTGCGCGATGTCGCTCAAAATGTTGGGTCATCCAACTGAAGGAAGATAACCAGGACCTCGCCCTGCCGAATGCACAACGCGGCATGAAGGGGCATATCATTGTCTATCCGCAGCGACCAGGTGAGCTTGCAACCGTCCTTCCGCCACCAGTTGATGAGCTTATAACTCCCATTTGTGTGCTCTTTGTGGGCTCGACACCGCCGTCACAGGAGTGGCTCCTGCAGCATGCAAAACCACTAGCAGTCAGGCGCGAAAAGGTGCGCGCGGCTTTGCTCTGGCTCCAGCGCCACAACAAGCTTTACAAGGACATTTCCATTGCTCATGACGTTCTCGACGGGCTGCAGCCGGAACAAATTTTGCCAGTGCACGTGGAGCATGTGCTGCCGTCTGCGGCCGGTGAGTCACTCACTGCTCGCTACGACCCTGCGGAGACATTGACCGCATCCATGGAACGCTCCATGAATCGGGCGCATGCTCCGCTTTCATTTCAGAACGTGGTTATCACCGATGTTGATGGCCACGCACCTTCAAACGAGCTGCGCGCAGCCGCTGTCCGCCATGTCAAGGACAAGGGCGGAGGCTACTTGGAAATACCCCATGACCCTGACCCAGTCAACGAGTTTTCCAACCCGTCACTCTTTCCCATGATCTACCCCACATTATTCCCTTACGGGATCGGCGGGTTTGACGATGACACTCGCTTGGCGAGGCTATCCATGAAGCGCCAGGTGAAGCACTTCTTTTCGCTTACCGACCGTCGGTTTCAGGAGCACTACTCATTCCTTTTCACTGCGTTCAATATGATACAGCGCCACGCACTGCTCCTACACACCAGCCTCAAGGTCAAGCGCTCCCGCTTTGAAACCCTCGCAGCAGACTTCGCATCTGTATCCCGGCAGGCCGTCCATATTGTTGCTGAGCGCATTTCGCGTGGGGACTACAAGACCTCCGGCAGCGACGAGGAGAGCAAAGTGCTGCGGCTAATGAAGGAGGTCAATATTGTTACCTCTCATGTACCAGGTTCATCTGCTTCTCGTCTCGCAATGAGAAATGAAATACGTGGCCTCATTATGGAGAAAGGCCTTCCAAGCTTCTACATCACGATCAACCCGGCGGACACGTTCAATCCGGTCGTCAAATTCCTCGCCGGCGGGGAGATTGACGTTGACAACCTGCTGCCTGAGCAGGTCCCCGACTACTGGGAGCAAACATTACTCATTGCAAGGAATCCTGTTGTCGCTGCGAGGTTCTTCAATATCTACATGCAAGCATTCATATCTACTCTGCTCGGATACGACCCGAAGCAGCGCAACATGGAGGGCGGTATTCTCGGCGTCGTCAAAGCGTACTATGGTTGTGTGGAGGCGCAGGGACGGGGCACATTGCATTGCCATATGATGGTCTGGGTGGAAGGCGGCCTGAACGTCGACGAGATCAAGCAGAAGGTCGTGCACGAGCGTGACATTGACTTTAAGGACAGGTTCCTTGCATTCCTCGATGACTCCATATCCAATATTGTGCCGCCTGATCCTGACCCGGCCCTGCAAATCCCATCGTCGCGGCACCACCCATGCTCTGTGCGAGGCATCCATCCAATTCCACCGGGAGTGGATGCCGATACTGCACGGCAGAAAGACCTTCATCAGCTTGTCAAAAAATGTCAGCGACATGTGCACTCGAACACTTGCTACAAGTACTGGAAGGGGCCACCAAACCCAAAGGAATGCCGATTCAATCTGAGCGCAGACAATGTGCGTCCGCACAGCTCGATCGATGATGAAACAGGTGAGATCTGTTTGCGCTGCCTCGATGGTCTGGTGAACAACTTCAACAGTACCATTCTTGAAGCGATCCGCTGCAACATGGACATTAAATTCATTGGAACCGGAGCTTCAGCGAAGGCTGTCCTACACTACATCACGGACTACATTACCAAGTCACAGTTGAAGACGCATGTGGCATACGCCGCGCTCGAGCTCGCAGTCTCAAAACTCGCCGAGTACAACCCCGTCACTGATGACATTGCCATGCGTGGCAAGCAGCTGCTGCAAAAGTGTGCATACGCAATGTTAGCGAAGCAGGAATTGTCTGCGCAGCAGGTCTCCTCTTACCTGATGGACTTGGAGGATCACTTTACCAGTCACGAGTATAAGACATTGTACTGGACGAGTTTTGAAGCCTTCTTGAATGCGGAGGACCCAAGTCCGGAGTGCTACACCACTCCTCGCACGCACGCACTTGCTGCTGCAGAGACCGGGAGTACTGGCAACAACACGGATGATGTTGAACATGATCCTGATGGCACTGCTCCGGAGCCTATCAACCCGGAAGCCCTGATTGACGAGAGCGATGAAGAAGACAATGATGAGATGGGCGGAGCTGACATTGGAGAGACCGCCGGCGACGTTGCTGTGGGAGTTGACACCGAAGGCCAACTTGTCGCCAAGGCTGCGCAGGCAGCAGACTACCAGATGCGCTCACCTGAGCTGGCCGACATCTGCTTGTGGGACTTTGTGGCCCGTGTTGAAAAACTTCCCAAGGCTGTTGCTAAGAGGCCAAAGACTGCTCGGCCGCAGGACGTGGATGAGGATGAGGACGACGATACGCTGTCTGAAGCAGGCGCCGATTCAGACGCCGAAGACGATGATGATGATGACTCACCTCGCAATGATGTTCGTGACTTGCCTGATATCCTCAACGACACGTCCCGGCGACGACCCACTTTTCAATTCGCAGACACACACCTAGAGTTCCACAGCCACGTCCTGCGTGTGCGTGCACCTGTGCGGCGCCTTGTTCCTGTGCCCATAGGGCCCTCAATCCCTCGTCGTGATCGCGAGGATGTCCGAGCAAGATACTCGCGCTTGATGCTCGCGCTCTTCAAGCCATGGGTGCATGCCAACGATCTGAGAGAGACAGGTCAGTCATGGCCGGATGCTTTTGCTGCATTCAAGACTGAGTGCTCACCAAGGCTGCTGAAGATCATGGACAACATGCAAATCCTGCATGAGTGTCGCGACAGTCGCGACGACCACTTTGCCAAGAGAGCATCGCGCGCCAGGAATCGCGCAGCCGGGCAGGGGCGTTCTGGGGATGCTTGGAACAGCCGCACTACCGATGATGATTTCGTCTTCGGGGAGGACGTCGAGGGAGACATGCGCGCGCACCTGGAAGCCATCGACAAGTACTACTCGCGCAAGAAAGACGCGAACCAGAGGACCGTGCTCGACTGCCTAAGCTATGCCGACAACGGCGGCGTGTTCTCAACGCTGAATAGTGACCAGCGCCGTGAGGCGACCGACTTGCGCGATGCCAGCGTGGAGCAGATAAATGAACTCAGTGAGTTCACTCAGGAGGATGTGTGGCGACAGGCTTATGATGACCGCCGTCAGAAATGGAAGTCAAACGCGGCCGCGCTGCCACCTGCAGCGCCGACGGTGCCCGCCGTTGCGACAGCACAAATGTCGACTACAATCGGGAGCTTTGCATCTGCTCAGCCACCCTCTGTGTACGGCGTCGCTTCCTTAGCGCCTCAGCAGCCAAGCATCCAGTTGGGGACCCCTGCTCAGCAAGCAACTCCAGGTGTTGACGATATCATCGCCGTCTCCACCGAGTTCACACTCAACACCGAACAAGCGCGGGCCTTCCGCATCGTGGCCGAGCATAGCCTGGCAGGCGGCACAGCACCTCCGCTCCGCATGTTCCTCTCTGGTCCGGGAGGCACAGGGAAATCGCGCGTCATCAACACGCTTGTGGAATTTTTCAGGCGCCGTGGCGAGGAACGTCGACTGCGGCTGTGCTCCTATACAGGCGTAGCCGCACGCAACATCGGTGGTATGACTTTGCACAGCGCGCTCAGCCTCAATCAGCGCTCCTCGGGGACGTCGAAGGCACGCACACGCAGCAACCTGACGGCCATGTGGCAGGGTGTCGATTACTTGTTCATTGACGAGGTGTCGATGGTTGGATGTGAGCTTCTGCTCACCATCAACGATGCGCTGATGGAAGCTAAAGGCAGCACGCAGCTTTTCGGTGGCGTCAACATCATTTTCGCAGGCGACCTCGCCCAGTTGCCACCTGTCAGTCAAACGCGCCTGCATGCTCAGGTCAACACCCGATCGCTCGCGCAGGGTGGCACCAAGCGCGGTCAGAATGCAATTTTCGGCAAGCTGCTGTGGCTGTCTGTCAAGGTCGTTGTTGAGCTGACTGAGATCATGCGACAGGCGGGCACCGCTAATGAACGCTTCGTTGAGCTTTTATCAAGGCTGCGCTTTGGCAACTGCACCGACGACGATTTCGAGCTCCTCAACTCTCGCCTGCTGAATCGCGCAAGGCCCGATTGGACATTACAGGCATGGCAGGCTGCGCCAATGATCGTCTCCGAGAATGTCGTCAAAGATGCCCTGAATGAGCGTGCCACTGTAGCGTTCGCTCAGAGGACCGGCAGACCGCTCCACTGGTACCACGCCGTCGACTTGCACAACGGCCACCCGCTCACCGACGCGGCACTCATACAGCACCTCACTGGCGTCCATTCGGGAACGGCGAACCAGCGTCCTGGCAAGATCCCCCTCGTCATCGGCATGCCGGTCACCATATCGCACAACTTTGACGTTGACGGCGGCGTCGTCAATGGCAGTATTGGGACGTTGAAGCGTATCCGCTTTCGCACAGATAACGCGGGTGTTCGGCACGCGACATCGGTTGTGGTGCATGTTACAGACTCCTCCCCGGATCCCCTCCCTGACCTCCCGCCTCACCACGTCGTCGCACTGGAGGAGACAATGGCAATATCGTTCCGTGATCCAGCCAGCGGCCGCAACTTGTCAATCAAGCGGACACAAGTCCCCATCCAGCCCGCATTTGCCCTCACGGCACACAAGGCGCAAGGTCAGACCCTTACGCATGCTATTGTCGACCTCCACGACTGCCGAGGGACCGAGAGCCCATACGTCATGATCTCGCGCGTCAAGTCCTTGGACGGCCTCCTTATTTTGCGGCCCTTCAAGCGCGACAAGATCAGGTGCCGACAGTCGCAAGACTCACGCCTCGAGTTTCGCCGGATCGACATTCTCCGTTTGCAGACCCTGGTCCTTCACGGCACCCCGCAAGAGGCTGCGGCCGCAAACCGTCAACAGTCTCGCGTTGGCATCGCAGCTGCCCCCGACATTGCCTCTGTCAACGGTTTCTCTCAGAGCACGCGCAATGCAGGAGCAGGTGTGGCACAGGCTACTCTGCACGAGTTCCAGGTCAAGCTCTCTGAACAAGACTGGGGCTCGGACCCTGCACCTGCTGTTCCAACGCGAATCCGCCGGCGGAAGCGCGGACAGGTGGATCCGCCCGCGACAGACAATGTGGCGGAGATGGACATTGGTGAGTTCTGTGTCTCATATTGCTTGACATGCGCCTGCTAATGTCTCTCTCTTGTGCAATGAAGACATTCCGGAGCCCGCCCGGACCAGCAGGAAACGACCGGCGGATGAAGACGTCGCGCCGGAACATTCTTCTTGCGTGCCGACAAAACGTATCCGCATCCGCATTGCTGCACGCTCATGACCAGGTAAGTCACCTTTTTGTGATGATGTTGTCTTTGTTTGACGGTGGACGGTGGGCCTTGCGCTGCGACAGTGCCCAGTGCCCACAGAGAATCGCTGGCTGAAACTGGCGACAGCGAGCCAGATAAATGGACGCATCGCGGGCGCATCATCTCTCCATCACCGGTTCACTCATTCAATTTTTCTGCCATGTCCCTCTCTCCTTTGTCTTCTTCTGTACTCCACGACTCTGACGGTGCCGGCGCCGGCGCCGCCACCTCGACTTCCCCAGCCGCCCCCGTCGACAACCGCCGTGCGTACTATGAGGGTCTCGCCGCTGACCTCGACGAAAATCCCCGCTTCATTGCAAACGAACTCAGCGCCGGCGTGACGCTCGTCACTCGTGCTATCAGCAGCACGTCCAACCACCGCCTTCTTCACGAGGTCCTCGCCGGCAAGAATGGCGCTGCCCCGGTCGAGCGCGTGCATGTCGGCTTCATCGTGGGGCAGACCGGCACCTACGAGGAAGGCCAGCGCCTCGGCGCTGCTGGCTCTACCATGCCCAGTGTGAAGGTGCGTACACTGCGTTCGTTTGCGCGCTGCTGCGTACTGACTGTGCGCCCTGTGCGACAGATCACCGACCAGACGCATGTCAAAGGTACCGTCATCTGCAAGGCTGCAGGTGAGGGCATCGCCGGAATGGAGGACTTCTGGCGCAACCAGGCCGTCGGCATGCACGAGCGCGCCTGCGCGCTCGTCGGCGGCGTCGAGCAGTACCAGGCCATCGTCGAGAACCGCAACCAGGTGCGAGCACACCCCATTTACTGACGACGTATGTTCTGACGGTCGTGCAGTATGTCAGGCCGTTCGTGCGCGAACATTCTGGCAACAAGCGCGGCATCAGTGCGGTCGGCGGCGGCTTCTGCGACCAGTACATTGCCCTCACCACAAAGGAATTCTACACTACGGTCGCAGTGAGTGGCGAAGCTCCGTGCATCTCCGCAATGTCTTGCTGACCCCCGTGCATCGCCTTCCCAGCCCACCGGTGGAAAGGCGGCAATGATGGTGTCGCCTGTGCGCACCGGTCGCAAGCGCAAGGCCGACGAGTCCGACGCAGATCCGGTGGACGACGCGAAGGACGCTGCCCTCGGTGCGTCTGACGGACAGACTCTTCACGATCCATTTTTCTGAACTCGGGCTGATCGATTGTAGACCCTGTGGTGGCTATCGACGCGCGCTACGACCCCACGCTGCTGCCTGATCACCGCGGCGCGCAGTTCCAGCACGTCCACGCTAAGGCTCTGCAGCTGAACATCACTGACATCAACGGCAACCTCGTTGCCCCTTGGGACCTCGAGAACGCTCTGCGCCCCGGCACCGTATTCATTGCCGCGCTCGTGTACCGCACCTGGGATATGCCCGGCAACGGCGGCGGCAACGGCCAAACCAAGGGTTCAATTGTGAGTTTGCCTGCTTGGTGCTGTTTTCGCTGTCTCTGACATTACGGGGCGCGCGACAGACCTTCCAGCCCTGCATCGAGTCCCTCAAGATCATCCGCGAGTCGGAGCTCGCCCCGACCAGCTTTTCTAAGCGCGCGATGCCCGTGTCTGCTCAAACTTCCGCGGTGCCTCTTCCCGCCGACATCGAGGATGACTTCAACAGCTTCGGCCGCGCCGTCTCGTCCGCTGTTCAGACCAATGCCAACGCCTCCAGCTCCGGCGGTGACGTCAACATGCAAGACGCTGACGCTGATGACGCTGAGAAGACGAAGCCCTCGGCCGTTGCGAGGGGCAAGAGACGCAAGGCGTGAGCGGCGTCTGTGCGCTGCGCGGTGCGGCGGTGTGTAGGGTGCCCGATCATGATGATTATTAGTGACCGCGCAAGGACAGGGTCCTGCATATTGCGGCACATTGTGGTATTTATTGCAGTCGGCGTCGCTGTTGTTTCTGTTCTGTACTACGACGCATGAATGACATACTTGCTTTTGATTTCAACCGTGTGCTATCACTGAGCTGGCTGACAAAGCCGGGAGATATGAGCTGGGATGTTGCACAGCCACATCCCATCTCAAATCTCCCATCGACTACAGGCCGGGGCATCTACGGCTAAGCTCTGAGACTGTCTCAGAACGTTTTGTATCAAGTGAAAACCATTCTGTGTGCGGTCAAACCATAACAAAAGCTCGTATTTGTGCTTCAGCAAGACAAACTCTTGTATGCACTGGCACGTGACCAGAAAGAGCATTGTGACATCCGCTTTGACGGTATGTCTGAAACTTTTGACCTTGTTCACTGCCTGTGATCGCTGAGATCGTCTTGTTCTACTACGACTGTTATTGTGCCGGGACCATCGCGCCTTGGAAGAATGCCAGATGGCCACGGCGTGTAGGATTGAAAAGTGCGTGCAGTGGCCGCCTGCCCCCATCACCTTTGCTCATGTCTTCCTCGGTCCTTGTTCCTGGAGAGCTCATGCGCCATTCCCGGCAGTACATGCAGGCGCTGGACAGCCTTGCACTCCCCGAGCTCCCGCGTTACTACCAGTGGGAGGCCGTCGCCGGCGACGCCTCTGTACAGGCCATCACTCACTACTCCCTCTCCTCCGAAACCCCGCGCGGGCCTGTTTCACTCTCAATCGTTGCGGACGTCGCCTACAAGGACTTCAAGCTCTTCCCTGGCGGAAGTTGGTCCGAAGACGGCCCGTTCAACTTCGCGGACTCTGTGTCGACGGTGCGCCTGTGCCGCCCACGACACACCCTCTACGCGCCGCTGTGGGACACAGCGATCACGAACGTGAACCACCTCTGTGACGTGGCTGTCGGCGTCGACGCTCTCGTTCATCCGTTCCAGTCCGAGGTGATCGAGTGGCATGGCGGCCGCCACGGCGACCCCGCGCTCTGCGCAGGCCATCGATTCTTCCGCCAGGTATGTCTTGGCCGCTCTCAGCTGCGTGCGCGGACTGAATATGATTTCATCAGGCCGACGGACCTGACGACGGCGAGAACGAGTTTCCAAATGTACCCCTCGTCGGCCGGACGCCGCTTCCGCGAGGTGCGTGCTCTCTGTGCAGCCACACATACCATGCATGCTCATCGTCATTCTCTGCACCATACAGCGACGCTCCGTGACTACGAACTGCCGCATTGGCCGATGAAGTCAAGCGCCGTCAGCAAGGCGACACTCGACACCATTCGCGCGAACACGCACGTCCCGCAGCTCCTGCCGGCCTTTACGCAGGTCAACCCGCACCCAATTCCCCCGAAGTTCTACCAGGACCGCTTGCGAGGCGCGCTGGTCCACGTCCAGCTTTTGTTCAAGCATGAGTCGAAGCCCTTCTCAGCCAGCGGACCGTGCGCCCATGCGTTCACTGCGGAGATCAAGCACCTCCGCATCTTGCAAGAGTCAGGCTACAATCCCTATACCACGCGGCTCTCGCACATCGGACCGTGGTACAACGGTGGTGAGTGTTCCGCTTCGTCGTCCTTCGGCGCGGCTCATTGTTGACCACGTACCAGATGACGACAACTTGTAGTCGTGTCGTTCGGCGCTCGCACTTTGTCTTCCACTCATACTGTACTGTACCTACATGATCGCGGCGGGCTGCTCACTTCACTCTGTAACTGGTACATCTGAGTAGTACAATAACCGGAATTGTTTTGTACTGTATGTGGTGCTCTGACTCTGATGGAAAGCGAAGGCCTGGTAGCGGGCCCTGCCGCAAAGCGGCCCTACGCAATTATAATGTACATAGATGATAGCGAGGCCGTGGGTCTTAATGGCAGTCAGTGTGATACAACGGATGCGCGAGAAATTGTCCGACACCATATGAGTGATAAAGTAACTGTCCTCGACTGCTGCGTCCTCAACCACCACCTAGTCCGTCGACGTGGAATACCCTGACGTCGTCCCGTTGACCGAGAACGCATCGGTCTCAACGCCGAGATATGGTGAATCCTTGATGAGCGGCGAATCCCTCAAGGTGGGCGGGCGGCGCTTCAAACCGTTCTCCTTTACACTCAACAGATTATCAATGGCCTCCGGCTGCATGCAATGCTGCCTGAGGTAGCGCACCACCTGGGGGATCACATCGACATGGACGTTCTCGCCCCACAGCACGTCGAGGTGCTCGTACCCGCGCAACGGATGCGCCTCCACGCGGTGCGCGGGAAGCTCCCGGCGCATCGTCTCGATGTCGACCAGCGAGTCCGAGTCGCCGTACAGGAGCACGACGCTGGTCGCGATGTTGCGCGTGGGGAATGCGGCGGGCCGATAGCCCGAGCGCACGGACTGGCGCGTGGTGAAGGGGTCGTCGTCGTACATGAGGAAGCGGCCGGTGCGCATGATCTGGAACCAGTGCACGACGGACTTTGTGCTCGCAAACGAGTACAAGTGCGCGTAGGCTGCGATCTTCTGGGACCCAGAGATGTTAAGGGAGCGCCAAGAGAAGAGGAAAGCGAGCGAATAGTCGATGAAGCGCGAAAAGATGGGCGGATAGAGGATCTGCTGCCACATGATGGCGGAGGAAAGGATCGCGCGCCGGCCGAAGATAAGGAAGAGAAGCGTCGGTGAGGCTTTCATGAGGGCGTCGACGATGGGCGCGGCTAGGCCGGCTGGGCTCATGGCGGGCGCGAGAGCGATGAAGACGTTGACTTTCGCGTTGAGCTGCGGGTGTATGCTGAGCGCGGCAAACGCCTGGGCGGTGCCCTGGCTGAAACCAACGTAGCTGAGGCTCGGTGCTCCGGTGATCTGGAGGATATACTCGATGGCGTCGGGAATATCGTGCCAGGCGAAGTCATCGAGGCTGTAGTCCCAAAACTTGTGGCTGTTGGGGTCGTGGTGGATAGACTTCTTGGAGTACTTGTTTCCGCGATTGTTCCCGAGCCAAACGTCGAAACCCTTCTCGGCAAGAACGAAGGGGAGCGAGCGCTGCGCGTCGGTGACGCAGACCCAAACCTCGCTGTTCATGAGGAGGCCGTGGTGGAGGTAGACGACAGGTTTGCCTGTGGAGGTGCCCGGGGCTGGGGTAGCCTCGCCTTTCCGTCCAGGAACGCGGTGGATGCCGAGGAGGTAGCCGTCCTTGGTGAGGACAACGTGCTCTTCGTTGAAGTAGCCGAAGATGCGACAGAGCTCTTCAAAGTCTGCGGCACGACGGATGCGGTCTGCCAGGCGAGCTTTTGGCTCGTGTTTATGACGATTGCCCATGAATCGGTTGAAAAGAGTGCGTGAACGGTGGTAGAACCACATGATGACGGGCTTTGGGAGGAGAAGAATGATGATATGGAGGATACCCTCGAAGACAATGAAAATGAGACCGAAGAATACTGCGATGTATTCGTGTCCATGAAGGCGGCTTAGGAAAGGGACCGACATGGTTGGCGATGGTGGTAGGTGGTGGAGTGTGGCCAGCGCCCAGAGAACGTACCCCTGTTAGACGCTCCTGTTTGGTTCTGGGCCTACCTGCGTCCGTCGGCGCGTTCAGCCTGCGGTTAACGATGAGAACGGCCGATGAAATGTCGAGCAGAGACTTACAGAACGCGGAAGGTCGACGCGTAGATGACGGACGAGTGTAAAAATGGCGCGTCGCAATCACATGGGTCTATAACTCAGTTTATCCGTGTTTACATAATTCGCTAAATTACATCAGTGAGGCTCGTTGCCCGACACCTCCTGCGTCGGGAGGCACAGGCAGGTCTCCACTGCGATCCGCAACGAATGCAGAATATCTGCGCAACTGATCGTTAGTACAGCAGTCAAAACGCGCTCGAATCGGCCTACTGACATCCTTGTCAACCTCACTATCTCGTCTGCTGCCACCGAAGGGCGCGCGGTCCTGAGGACTGCCCGCAGGTGCTCGTCGAGGATCTCAAGCTATACGCGACTTTTCTGAGCTTTGGCTAGAGGACATGAGATTCAGGCGGAAGTACCTTGGGTGATTCCACGGCTGCCGCGCGACTGGCACCCAACTGCGTATCTCGGGAGGAGAGCAGTTGGCGCAGCTAGGTTGCCGGATATCAGCGCCAAAAGACTGACGACACGGACAAGGACTCAAACGCACGCGTCTCTGCATCGCCATCTGTTCTGCCCTTGACTTGACGGTCTTTGTAGAGGGGCCCCCAAACGCGGTGTACTCGATAGGTTTGTCGACGCTTCCATCGGACAAGGACGACGCATGCAACGTGCTCATGCTGGCATGTACGACCTCGAGATGGGCGTTGTACAACAAGGCCTGCAAATCTGCTCCGGAAAAAGATTCCGTGGCTTCCGCGAGGTAGTCGAAGTCCACAGTTGGCGACACAGGCACTTTGCGCGCGTGCGCTTTTAGAATCTGCGAGAGCTATGGGTCACAATCCGCGAAGGCCATAGCGTGTAATGTACCTCTCTACGCTCCTCAACGGTAGGCATGTTGCACAGTAGAGACTTGTCGAGACGTCCAGGACGTAGAAGAGCTGGGTCTATTAGATCTGGACGGCTAGCGGTGCCAGCTTGAGTCTTATGAGCTGGTCAGAATGACGAGACAGACCTTGTCGCCGCAAGTACATAAACCCCATCCAAGCCCTCTGCACCGTCCATCAGCGTGAGCAGTTGATTCACGACACGGTCTGTGACGCCGGTGCTGTCATGACCTCTACAAAAACATTAATAAAGATATGTTTGTGAGGCATGAGCAGTCAACGCACCGTTTTGGTGCTATCGAATCAAATTCGTCAAAGAACAGCACGCAGGGCTTCGCAGCGTTGGCACGCTCAAAGATGTCCCGCACCTTATCTTCCACGATAAAATGAGAAACCCAGAGTGAGGTAAATAAACGTACAGATTTTTCGCTGGCACCGATGTACTTGTTGAGTAGTTCTGGGCCTTTGATGCTGATAAAATTGAGCCCGCATTCCTTTGCAGCAGCGGATGCCAGCAGGGTCTTCCCGCAACCAGGAAATCCATACAGAAGCAGCCTAGACGACGTTAGATGCAAATCTGGCATAACGAAAGACGCCGATGCTCACCCTGACCGCAGCCGCAACGGAGACTGGGCGAAGATGGCCGCATACTTCGTTGGCCACTCAAGCGTCTCCCTGAGCACTCGTCGCGTTTCCGCAAGACCTGTATGGCTTCGTCAAGGTCTATAGCGCAACGTATACATGAAGCGAAACACACCTCCGATGTCAGCCCATTCCACCGTGGACGTCTGCAATGGTACATCTCTCAGAGACAGCGGGACAAACCCAACGTGCGCCGCCCTAAAATCTTCCGCGGACAGAGATGTCTGCTAACAGATTTGAATCAGCTGCCGCATCATGTTAAGACGAGGTCCCAGCCTCACCTTTGCAACACCGCCTTCTTTCCCTGTTCGTACTGCCGCATGATGCACGGCGCGAGCGACCAGATCTTGCAGGTCCGTCGCTGAATATCCCTCCGTCTCCGTCGCCAGTGCGACGAAGTTCAGGCCATCAGCGACCAGGTTTTCCGCTGTGTCCAGCCGTTGCTGAACAACCTGAGAAATGATCTGTCCAACAAAACACTACTCAGTAAAGCGGACAGCCTGCCACATAAGCGCACAACGCACTTGTTTCCGCGCAGATTTGTCTGGAGGGCGCAGATGCACTGTCTGCTTAAAGACGTGTAGTGTGCTCAGTAGGGGATGCAAGGCGGCTTGACTTTCCGCGCTCGCGAGCAGCACAATTCCAGATGTGTTCGGCGCGACAGCATGTGCCGTCCCCGGGGCAAATAACGAGACAAATGTCTCCGCGAGATGGCGCGCTCGAAAAGAATCTGCGTGCTCGACTTCCGCAGAGATTAGCTTGTCGATATTGTCAAACACCAACACGCTCGGGCGGTGCCACATGGCTTTGTCCAGCCAGAACTGGAATTGGGCACGGAGAGTAACGATGGGCTTGTCGGTCCATCGGGCGAGGTCGACGTAGTAGGTGACTGAAAAGCGAGTTATTGAGGACGTAATACACGTGGAGGACTGGCGTACATGCGTGGATGCGTGAATCCCACATGAGCGAGCGCGCAGTTGCTTGAGTTACAGAAGTCTTGCCGGCACCGGTGCGACCAGTCACCAGCAGGCCTGTCACTGCGAAGACGTACAGGTATGAGTACTCAAAACTGAGAAGAGTGATACAAAGCCATACGCACGTCCACGGACAGCGCCAGCCTCATGCAGTGCAAACATCTTCGTGGCGAAGGATCGACACTTCTCGAGGATGTCGTCCACGCCAGCTAAGGCATGCGATGGTGGGGGTCGCATGGGCGTGCTGCACATGAGATGTCTAAGGACAATTTGCTATGCAGATATGCAGCGAACGCACAGGGATACTGGTGGGCTTGAAAGGCCACTCTCGCGCTGTGCATTTCCATTGGGGTCAGCCTTGAGCTCCATTCTGCCAATTATGATCAGTAGGCAGTGATACCCATAGCGGAAAATGAGGAGCATACCGTATAAGATCCCAATCGTTTACGCCGTCAATCCCTCCGACAATCACGACCTGTCCCTCGCCTAGCGCCTCAATTCCTACAATGCGCACGCCTCCCTTCAGTGTCTCCTTCCTTGCCTTCTCCCATTCATCCCGCTTCGCGCCTTCCGCTGGATTCAAAAGCTTTGCCACTGGTTCGAGCGCGTCCGGATTTGCGTCTGACGGGTCTACTGGCGGAGGGAGTCGTGTGATCACGCCAACGAAATTGTCATGCGCTGAGATATGGCGAAGGGTGTACGCTGATATGTACGCAATGGATGAAAGATCTGAAGGTGCAGGGAGAGCGTGCGGAAGAACTGATGCGGGGAGGAAACGCAGCAAAAGGACTGGCGGAGGAGCAGAAGCCGAAGGAGCAGGAGGTGACGCAAATGTAGAAGCCGACGTGGTCGTTGGAGACTGTGCGTTTGACCGTTTGGTAGCAGGTCGTCGGGATTTTGGCGCGATGGAGACCTCAGTGTCGGTAGTGAGGAGGAGGGCGGACGCGTCGGAGGGATCCAGAGACACTGAAATTAAGTCGGATAAGGCTTTCGCAAAGCGACAGAACACGTACAAACTCGCAAGCGTATCCTGGTCCTCCCCATGACCCATACATCGATTTCCTGGTTCACGGCAGCAACCCGCACCTGGGACAGCAGCGTTCGTTCGACATGATCTGCATGGAGTTCCTGCGGTGTGAAAGGTCATTGTACTAAGACAAATAAGTGAACAGAGTCGACGCACAAGGATTTCCCAATCGTCAGGCGTCAGCGGCTCTGTCGCGACTGACTTGGCGGTGTGTAGATTGTGTAGTAAACCAATCTCGACCTGTGGCCATAGTATGTTATGTTCAATATAACACAAGAAAGGGCTCTGTGAAGACGTACGATATCTCCCAACACCAGTCCCAACGCTTGCGCGTACTGGGGATCTATTTCGACCGTCTCCAGTGCACTATCCGCGCCGCCCGCACTAGAGCCGCCGCTGAAGTGTGCTATGGATGAGGCAGAGACCATGCCTGTCCATCCTACATACACCTCATTCTTAGCCATGGAGAGTGTAGCGATGGTGAGCACGATGGCAACATGCTGTGGTCTCTGCGAAGGGAAACTGAGTGAGTGTATTGTGCAGACAAGAGCTGTTCACGCACTATGTTGCGCTCGACGAGGGGCCCGTAAATGGATACCGGGAGGTTGACGAGCGACGAGCGAAGGGAAACATAGTGCACGCGTGCACGGCGCGGCATTGTGGTTGTACGGGGGAAAGAGGCGGCGGGCGCGTGGCAGTCGCGTCCGCGATCACGCGCATTTGCTTGCAACCCATGTGATTTACTCTGGCTACGTTCATAGGAGCATAGACTCATGTATTTTATGGCGACGCCGGCATGTGCATGGAAGAGTATTAAAATCTAGTACACATAGCCCAGAATCTTGCCTCCCACATTTTTGCGGCGCGCCTCCTCGTGGTCCAGAATCCCAGACGACGTCGTCTAGCGCACCGCATGAGCACAGGGACATCGATGTATAACGTCTCCCACTCACCAGGATGATCTTGCCAAACGAACGCGCCGGCAGCAGCAGATTCACCCACGACTCGATCTGCGTCACCTGGACGTTGAACCGTGGCGAGATGACACCCGTCTTGTTCAACCGTCCGTTGAGTTGCACAACGATCTTGCCAGACCGGTGGTCGTCGATGATATCGAACTCCCCGATGTAGCCTAGAGCAGGCCGGATCAGCGGTATATGGCAAAGTAAGCGATAAGAGACGGACCGTGGCGCTGCATCACGCTCAAGAACTTCACAACGACCTTCGAGGACGGGCGAATGAGCACCTGGCGCTTTCCACGACGCTCGGCATTGACGATGTTGTTCTGCAGTCAAACCAGAGTCAGTTGCATTGCAGCAATGGCACGCGAGGTCGACTTGCCAAGCAGTCATTCTGAATGCAGGGTTAGCAGGGGCACAAATTCACAAACAAAACGGCACGCACAAGGACGGAAACGCGGACCATGGTGAATAAGAGACAACGAGGGAGCTAGGCAGGTCTAGCAAAGCGAGGAGAAGAGGCGTAAGCTCACACATTGCTCGTCTGAGTGTCGCGCTACGGAAAGCGCGAGTCAAGACGAGCGGGTCGGGCGTGGGTGCCTATCGGCGAGGACGGCCTTCCGCACGCCATAAACCATGCAGATATTTACCTTGGATGTGCTTGAGGGGCCCGAGAGCGTGCGTTACAGCGATTTCAGCGTCAGGGCGTGGTCGCGCGAGCGGTTGGGTGGCGGGAATATCGGTGGCTGAGAACTGTACAGTTCTTCGGCAACTTGCGGCATCCTCTGTCCATTCCTACCAATTGCACACGCCGCACAACGTCCAGCCCCGCCGCCTTTGCGTTATATCTCAAGACTTGAATCAACATGGTGCGTAGGATAATCTCATTATTGTAGTTCACCGATCTCATAGGCGCAATGGTGTTCAGGGCCGCGTTCGCACCAAGACCACGAAGAGGGCTTCCCGTGTTCTCATCGAGAAGTAGTGAGTACATTTTTTCTGAGCGGTGCCTACGGAGGAGGGCGGCGGGTGGTGAAGAACGACTGTGGACCTCAGAGTGCGAAGCAGCAAGGGCAGAGGCTAATATGTGCGCGCTCAGCTATCCCCGCCTTACCCTAGACTTCCACACCAACAAGCGCATCATCGATGAAGTCGTGCGTATTGTATCATATCGCCGTCATATTCTCGCACTAACTACGTGGAATCGAAGGCTGTTGTCCCCTCAAAACGTCTGCGCAACAAGATCTCGGGCTTCACCACCCACTTGATGAAGCGCATCCAGCGTGGTCCCGTTCGCGGCATTTCGTTCAAGCTCCAGGAAGAGGAGCGTGAGCGGAAGGACAACTACGTCCCCGAGGTGTCCGCTCTCGACACGTCTGTCTCCGGTCTTACCGTCGATCCCGACACCAAGGTGCGTCATGTCTCGGTATTGCACAGATCTGAACAGCTCATCCACTTCATCTGTCTGCAGGAACTTCTCAAGTCCCTCAACTTCGAATCGATCAAGGTCGAAGTCGAGGTCCCCGTCATCGCCGTGCCAGAGCGTGGGCCGCGGAGGGAGCGACGGAACGTGCCGGGCGCTGGCCGTGCGTGAGTCTGACGAGGGGTGCCACGTTATGCGCTATGTCGACCGCCATGCCATTGTCATGTACTGCGTTTCTGTCTTTCAAAATTCACATGCAGTCGGATTGTACATCGCTGGGCAACTCCGCTGGAGTCATGGTATGCTATATGCGAGCCAGGTGTCGCCGACAGCGGCTTCCTGGCCAACCCAGCGTCCAACTGCGTTCGCTACGGCCGTTTTGACTGCCCATCCCGCCATGATTATGATCGTGGTGAAGAAGGGGTGACAGTCCAGGACAACTAAAGCATGAAACGTAAGCCATTGCGAGTGTTGTTCCTTTGGACACTTCGCACCTCTGAGTCCAAAGCCTGTTGCCATCCCGCCCAACACGTTCCGGACAACCCATTCGCGGTCTAATTTGTCGTCGTCCAGGGCTTCCCACATCAATTTCAGTAGCGGACTCTCAATTGTGATAGTATGCTTGTATGTAGGCCGCGGTGATGGCGCCGGTTGCGGCTGGCCCCAGATCGACAGCAACAAGAGGAGGAAGAACTTGGTGAGAGAAGAGTACAGCAAACAGAGCGAAATATGGGAGTATCTAGAGGGAGACAAGTCGGTCAGCCTGAGTTGATTTGTACGCAAGGCGGCGTATACCTGAGCTGCTGTCGGACGCCCGAAATGGGAGAATCTGAGGATGGGCGGTACCATCGAGCCGCGTAGTTCAAGCCTGTGAGCACGAGGAAGGATGACAGTGTTATGCCCGCATGGAATGCAAATGTCTCTATGGATTGCGTTTTCACTTTAGACATCTCTGATACACTAGAGATGGAAGAACGTACCGACGAGACATCCTAACAGAACACGGAAGAATGTCTCGGTAGCCTCTGGCGTCCACGCGCTTTGCTTTGGCGCATCTAAGGTCGCTGAAGGCTCTGAAAACGGCTCAGTAAATGGTTTCAGCACCTAATGACTGACATACGAAGCTGGGACAAGCGAATGACTGCAGGGGAGGTAAGGAGAAGTACGGCAGCGCATGGCAGAGAGCACGTACACGCATCTGCGAGGACAACACCAAAACCCACACGAAGAACTAACCACCACCGCGCCTACGCCAAGTGCATGCATTAGCATGCGCAGCTAGTGCGTTGAAATCAGTCGCGACATACCCATTCACGCGTCGCATCTGCGTCCATAGCGTTGTCGTTACGTCCAGACGCGTTTCCGTCCTTCTTGGTCTGCCCCTCATCGACCCTTCTCGGTGGTGACCCACGGTTAAACAAGAGATGTCTATACACGGCGCGTTTGAGGAGGATGAGGTCGAGTACGACGTTTAGACCGTCGTGCTCGACGTATGGGTCCGCAAGCTCATGACAAGCGGGCTGCACCAGATCGGTCAGTCGAGCCTATAGCGGGTAGAAATATTTCGAGTGTACGGACACATTGCGAGAGTCGGACGTTGTGTGCGGACTGGTAAAGTGTGTAGAGGTGCGGCACAGGATGAGCGCAGTTGGTACAGAGCGGCATGCCTTTCCGAAGCACGCGTGGGAATGTCGACAGGTGGTGATGGCCAGCCGCACTCTGCAAATATTGTTGCTTCGAACCACCACTATCTCTTGACTGTGTCGTGACAGTGAGGATTGGCATTGCTGCGATTTATCGTCAGTCGTAGTGTGCGGCGCTCTTGTTCAGACGACCCCTGCATCCTGCGACCTTCGTCTTTAAGACGTTCAATTTTCATCTGGTTTGAGTCGCACATCACGGTCATGTCCATGTACTCCCAGGTTCCCGCATATCATCAAACATCGTATCCCGTCCACGGCTATCCTCCCCAGCCCCCGTTCCCCGCATATCCTACAACGTCGACCGTCTACCCTGTTGATCCAAGCACCTTCCGTCGCGATTACTCAGCTCGACTTGCCGAGTTGACAGAGAATTCGCGTCCCGTTATCCAGGGTCTGTCTCTCTATGCGCAGGATTATAGTAGGTGGGCAGATGTGGCGGTCTCATGCATAGAATCTCATATACGCCGGGTGAGTGGCATGCTTATTTTTTCTCGGCGTGTCACAGGCATGCTACGGCGTCGTTATGATGGCCTGCGCCCTCCCTTTGTGTCATGTTCTCAGCACTGCTGACGCTTTTTCCTTGCTACGTAGGTCCCACCATGGATGAAGCTGCCGGCGTTCTACCTCATCGATGCCATCTCCAAGAATGTATACGAGCCATTCGCGCCTAAATTTGGTTCCAGGGTCTCTCCACTTTTTCTCGACTCTTACAACCAGGTTGATCCATCCACCCGCACGAAGATGGAAGAGATGCTATTGACCTGGCGGACCGGCGGTCCTAATGGCCGCCAGTTATTCGGCGCTGGTGTCCAGAGTTCCCTAGAGCGCCAAGTGTGGGGATCCGGGACTACACCCGAGGTACGTTACTCATACATTCGCCTTATTGCCAAAGCTGACGTCTACACAGACCTCACGGCGTGATTTCATAGCTAAAGCTCAAGTGCTCAGCGAGCTGAATCTTACCCTCAATCAGACTCAGCAGAAGCTTCTCATCAACCCTTATGACGCTGAGGCTCGGAACACGGTGGCGATTCTACAACAGGTGCGTAAGGACATGTATGTTTGTCGCACCCTTCAACTTACCCCTTGCATTAGTTGCGATCAGTGGTCGAAGAAGGCGTTTCGCAACAACACCTCATGGAGATTCGTGCAGAACTCCATAGCCTTGCCCACCCCCCACCACCATCGTCTGCAGCTCCAGCCGCCCCTGCGTCATATCCATCTACTGCGACGTACCCACCTCCGACATCCTACCCTCATGATCGAGGGACGCCAATGCCTCCGAGCGTATCTGCACAGCAAACCATGGTCCCGCAACCAGGAACTTCGTATCCACCAGCTTCGCAGCCTGTGGCGCCGTCATCTGAGCCATCTAACTCGTTTTCTGGATTGTCGTACGCACCTGACGCTGCAGCGTCAGGCCCAGTTGCTGTTCCCAGCAACATCTCTAGCCTGCTCGACACGCTTGCCAAAGCATGGGGCTCGTCAGGAGGAACACCCGTTGGCGCTGGAACCACTGCTCCGGCGTCGTTTCAGGCCGATGCTGAGGTCGATCTGAGTCGAGAAGCCGCCCGGGAGTATAAGGGAGTCATCCTATCGGAGAATGTCAAGTTCACCAGCACGGATATCACGAAGTAAGCTCCCTTGTTAGGCAAGGGTTTCCCTCTATGCTGACCGGCTGCATTACAGGACTAAGCCAAATATAGTCCGCCTCTTATATGACCGCTTACCGGCGCAATGCAAGCAGTGTGGTATCAGGTTCCCTGATACGACCCAGGGCAAGAAGGCGATGGACAGTCATTTTGACGTGCACTTCAGACAGAACCGTAAGGCAAGTCAGAACTTAGGACGTGGTCACAGCCGAAGCTGGTTCGTAGGCGTGGAGGTATGTTTGATTTGACCTTGTCCGCTTTCAGCTCGAACTTATTGCGCTGCACAGGATTGGGTACACGACATTTCTGCTAGTAGTAAAGGCAAAGAGTCTACAGACCCTTCTCGACCGCTGAATGCGAAGGTTGTGGCTGCTGCCGAGGGCGCGAAGCGCGACGCAGAGCTACGCGCGCAGTCCGTGGTTGTGCCTCCTGGTGACGAGGCAAAGCATATAGCCTGTCCGATTTGTAAGGAGACCCTGAAGTCCGAGTTCAACGAGGACGATGAGGAATGGGTCTGGAGGAATGCTGTCAAGGCCGAAGACGGACGGGTATGCCCTTTTTGTTACATCGTCCTGAACGTCTACTAACGTATGGTTCTTCACTTAGATATTTCATGCGACGTGCCATGCGGACGCGCTCAGCTCCCTGTCGACCTCGACTGCTCTCGTTGCACGGCTACGGCAAGGACTCGCTGACGGCAGTCGCTCCGGCACTCCTGATGCCCTATCATCTCGTGTCACCCCTCCACGGACATTGGTGAAGTCGAAGTCTCCGTCGCCCGCCTCCAATCTGGGAAAGCGTAAGGTAGACACCAATCTCGCAGCGGTGAAGGTGGAAGATGGCACTCCGCCATCGAAGAAGTTGATGTTGTCTGCGACAGCATGAGTGCTCTGGAATTGGAATTCTACATCAGTACATCTGTTCTTCATCATGGATCAAATTATCTTTTATCTGTATCAGTGTATCAGCCCATGCTCTTGTACAGCAATCAGCTTGGAAACGAGGCCCGAAAATTCTATCCGTCGAGAGCGTCACACGAAATGCCGTATATTGAACAAGGCTCGCACTGCGCCCAAATGAACGGAACCACCGGCCGCGGTGGTCCAGGTATATCCCGACTCTCCCTCTGGATGCGCTGAAGCCGGCGCTTCGACCGGCAACTGCCGACACGACTTTGCGAACCTGTACAGCTGGCTGATTTGCGGTACAGCAGAGCTTATACACGATATACGAGTCCCTCGCGCGTTTGCGAGGGTCCAGCTAGCATGCAGGCTGCTATCCTGAACGTTATCCGGGCACCTTTCTCTCCGAGTCTTTTTCTGGACCTCCTGGACCTCCTTTCATCACGCGCCACACCTCGAAGCGAGCGAGCACTTCCAGCTTGTGGACTGCGTGGGAGGACGCGGATGTGGAGCCCGACCACTCGCCGCCTCTCAGGACACTATAAATCAGCCGATACAGTATCGTAGACGTAGATATTTCTATAACCAGCATCCTGTCAAGAGCATCAGTTTCTCAGTCGTAGCCATTCTTTCCCGGCACGACAGCAAATGCCGGCCCGCCCTTGCCAAACATCCTCCTCACATCGTTCACCAGCTCGTCCGGGCGTTCATGCGAAGCAAAGTGCCCGCCACTCTCGTGGACTGCTTCGAAGACCACCCAGCCTATCGTATACATCCAACTGCCAGATAGTATGGTTTAGCAGAATGAATAGCAGAATGAAGATGGAGAGAAACGCACTATCGCGGCGTGACGAAGAGATCGCGCGGGAACCAGGACACACCCATAGGCACGGTGCCCAGAGTGGGCTGGAGAGGCTTGTATGCGTAGCGGCTTTCATCGACCTCTTTGTAGATACGGAGCGACGCCGTCGGCCCCGCGCGCGAGAACCAGTACAAAGATACCCACGTCAGCACTTTCAATTACCACAACCAGATCGAGTAAGTTTTGATTCCCTTCTCTAAGGACCGACGCACCCTCGTCGTCCGTCCAGGGATATTTGTCCGACCATGTTACCATCTTCTCATATATCCAGGCGAGCAGGCCGACGGGCGAGTCCGCCAGCGCGTAGCCCAGTGTCTGGGGATAGGTGCCTTGTTGGTAGGAGTACCAGCAGCCCACATCGCGGAACCAACGCGTGCGGGCAAGGCCATCGTGTTCCCAAGCCTTGTACGGTGTGATCAAGTGCATTAGCCAGTACCAAGGATGGTCTTTGAGACGTGGAACGCGTGACCTGGAGATACCAAAATTTGGGGACTGACTGATGTAGGTCAGGCCAAAGGAGCTCACGATGGGAAGTTTGTATGCCACGCTTTGACATGTTTGCCGCCGTAGTACCCGGCAATTTCGCGCGTGAGCTAGGCGACACCCGGATTCAGCTTCTCCAGTGCAATGCAGAGTTGCGGCGCACAGTGAAGCCCCAGTCGCCACCTTGCGTGACGTATTCATCGTATCCCAGCGCTAGCATGAGATTGTTTGCGGTCTGTGCAAGCCAGTCAAAATATAAGAGTTTCCTTGCAGGTGGGCGTGATCTGACCTCTGCGTACTGCTTGCCAGCAAACCCCTTGAAACTGGGTCCCTGAGAGAAGGTGAAGCCCGGAAGGGACATCGCGACGACATGAAAGCTCGGATGGTCGCCTGACTCCACCGTCAACAGCGGCAATATCTTCGCAACCTCCAAGAAGTTCCCAGGCCCTGCACGCAGCCACGCTAACGTTCAGCATCCTAACCGTCTTCACGAAGCTCGCCACTTACAACCATGCAGGAACAGCAGCGGCACTGCGTTCTTACTCGCGCTGCGAGAATGCACGTAATGTATGTTTAGCGTGCCGAACCCGTCCACGTCGATATCACGCGTGAACATGGGCAAGAGGTTCATCTCGGCCTCCGCGGTACGCCAATCGTACCCGTCGCGCCAGCGCTTGACGAGGCGCTGGATGTTCGCGAGTGGCGCGCCGTAGTCCCACCCAGAGTCGGGGAGCTCATCTGGGAAACGGGTGAGCTCGAGGCGCTTGCGCAGGTTGTCGAGGTCGGCGTCGGGGATGAAGACCTTGAAAGGCTGTTCGGACGACATTGACGGGGTCAGACCACTGCGTTGAGCGAGGAACTTGAAGAAATCTGAGAAAACGGGCCTCCCGCACTCTATGATATAATCGGCAATATTCGGTCCCGTTGATTCTGACGTCACCGCCTCGCTTTTTCGGCATGACTTCGACTTTGTTGTGGAGTCTTGATCGTCATGGTTTTGCTCATGATCGCATGATATGATCCGGCTTGGAGATCGTGATGGATTGCCCACGTGCACGTCGACGTCGATGTCGACCCGGCCCGTACTCGAGTCCTTGCAAAGTGTCCCCGAACCGCCTTATACACGCCGTCCCCGACACACGTACTAATCCATCACCACCGCCTACGAACTATGGGGTACGCTCAACGCTGCGCGCGACGCCAGGATGGTGGGAAGCAAAACGCAACCCGCTGACGCCTAAATATTCGTGCAAAATAATGAGTACAGTGCCGAGCGCGAGTGACTTATCCCGACTAGCCACACTGAAGTCAACATGCTACTAAGTACATCAGAATTAAAATCTTCTCTGCAAACTCCTGGCGAGTCTCCGCAGCACAGCTCTGGCGGATCTTGTTACTATTCTCTATTATCATAGCTGCTGTGTATGTCTAAAGCACTATATAGCGAGTACTCGAGTATGAGTTGTACGGGGGAAATAGCTAACAAGGACGTACAATTATATCGCGTTCACTCATTCCGCAACGACTCCAAAAACCCTATAACATTCTTCGCCACACCTTCGCTTGCCCCGTCCCTCGCCGCCCTCTCATCCCTGTGACGCTCCTCCTCCCTCCCTCTTTCTTCCTCGTCTTCGTCCTCGCGATCCGTCCCACCCGCTCCCTCCCCTCGCGCCACACGCACCATAAACTCCGCATACACGCCCACAAATTCCCGCGCGTTGCTCAGAAGCCCGTCCAGCTTCGCGCGGCGTGTCGCGCCCGGCAGCGCGTCGAGCACCGCGCGCGTGTTGGGTGCGCTCCCGCGCATGAGCAGCCCAAGGAGGATCGCAAGGTGCCCGCGCACGATCGTGGCGGCGGCTTCGTCGTGGTCGGCGTCGGATTTGCGGTAATGCAGGTAGACGCCGACGAGCGCATCGAGGGCGTTAATGCGTGACGTGCAGCGACATGTGCGGAAGCAGGAGCGGGAGCCGGGGCAGGACGGGTTAAGGCGTGTTGCGCGGCATAGGTCTTTGGCATCGTCATCCACTTGAACCAGGTTGGTGAGGAGGCCCAATGCGAGGCACAACCTGTCGAATGCCTTCGCTCGCTGATCAGCGTCGTCGTCGGTGATGCCTTCAACTGCCAAACCAAGTACGGGCTTCTTGTCGTTCACTTCCATAGCAGTAGATTGAGACTGGCGTTGAGCGACAGTGAGCAGCGACATCATGACTGGCAGAGTGAGCTCGCGGCGCAGGAGATGTCGGCACCAGACAGTGTTCTCGTGCGAGAGGTTGATCAAGACACGAAGCGTGGATTCGAGACACTTATCCGCTATAATAAAGAAATCAATATACGTGCCCTCACATGCACACATTGACAGGAACGCGCACCCATAAAAAAAAGGTCATCATCTGCGCTTCCACGCAGCATCGCATTGCATGCTACACACAGCGACATGAGCCCGTCTATCAGTTCCTCTTGTTTCTCCCCGTTGACGACATCATCGCACAGGGAAGGCCGCTCGTCGCTTTCGGCCCATCGCCCGAGCAAAAAGGCGTCCAAAATGACGAGGCACGCCTCAATGTGTGCGAGCTCGGGTGTTTCCTGTGCGAATCCAGGGAGGGCAGGGTCAGGGATGAGGGGAAGACCGGCGTCGTACGCTACGAGACGAGACGGCACAAGCGAGAGCTCCGCGGTGAGCGACTTGTGCAGAGTCACAAAGGCGGAGGGCTGGTGAAGAGACGGAGGAACTTTGGCAAGAGCCTGGGCGAGCAGTTGGCGCAGAGCTGGGCAGGCATCCGTCGGCGCGAGGCCGGATTTATTGACAATGATTGAAACCAGATTTCTCAGCTGGCAATGCCGTTAGAGATGGAATAGCAAGATAACACAGGCCCTCACCATAATCTTCTCCGCCTTAGAAATGCCCGCTTTCTTCAGCTCAAAGTCACCCAACCCGCTCTGGACCAGCTGCAGTGCGTCCTTCGCCCGCTCCACCGACGGTAGCACACGCCACAGTGTGGGCACAAAGTCAGGCAGCTGCATAAGCTCGAGTAGGTCCTGAGGGCTTTCCGTGGCGCACGCAGCAAACAGCACGAGGATAGCGTCAAGGATTTTGTCGCCGTCGCCTGCTCCTGCACAGCGCAAGACCTCCCACGCGCGTGTGAGGAAGTCCGTTGCCTTAGCGCGCCGCGCGAAGTCGACATCGCAGAGCTTCGTGACAATTTCGAGGGCACTGTAAGAGAGTTGTGAGCTTCGGAGTACGCGAGAAGAGAGGGATGTGCTGACCTGCTTCGCCGGACGCCGATGCTTGCACTTTGATCCATCCCCTCAAAGAGGTACCCAACCTCATCCATGAACCGCCGACTCTCGCCTTTACTCCGCAGCTCTGTGATGCTCTTCAGATCGTTCATCATTCCCGGTGCCAGCACGACCTTGCTTGCCCGCTCTTTGCCCTTGCTCTTACGCCCTGGATGCTCGGGTGAAGAGTCAGACCCATACGGGGATACCGGGCGCGGGTCGTCCTCCGAGTTGTCCACACCCCATCGCGTGCGCAGGTCCGTATACGACTCGCGCACCTCCAGCCCGAGGTCGTCGTCGGCAAGGCCGCCAGGGAGGCCGGAGGGGCCAGATGGCAACGCGACGAGAAAAGAGCGCGACTTGCCCGCGTAGGTGCGAATGGACGGCTGTGGCGCGACAAGGGTGGAAGGGCCGGGGCGTGGGCCCTGGTCTTCTGAAGTCATCGAGGACATGGCAGACGCAGGGGCAGAGCTGGTGAGGTCGATGAAGGTTTCTGTACGCGATCCCGCGCGCTTCGGGGAGGAAGTAGAGGAAATGGAGATGACAGAGGCGGAGCTTCCACTGCCGCTCGCGCTGTCCGGTATAGGCTCGGTACGCGTGCGCGCCAGCATGCGCTTGGCTACGGCCTTGTGTTTCGGTTTGGCAGAGATGGACGACTCCGATGTCGAAGGCAGAAAGTCGAAGAGCCCGGACAGGTCCTTTGCGGGAAGACCTTTGCGTGTTGGCGTCTTTGGGCTGGGCGGGTCAGCTGGAAAGGTGGCGTTGCGTTTGAGAGGCGTTGAGAGGACAGGTGTGAGTGGGGAGGATGCCTCTATGGGCAGAGAGGCAGAGGCTTTAACAGGAGTACGGGAGAGATAGGTTACGCTGGTCCGAGAGGGTGTGGCCGGCGCGGGGGATGATTTGCGGTGTATCGGAGGCGTAAGCCCTCGTGCTATTGCATCTGGATGGACTCTTGCGGCGGCGTCTGGAGGCTTGGGCTTGTAAGCTTTGCTCGGAAAAGGACGATGTTGAACAGGACGCTCGTCATCTGGACTATCAGCATTCGCCAGTTCCTACGGAGTTGAAAACAAAAATGTGAAACTACCTTCCGACAATTTGCTTGTGCTGGCCTTCGCGGAGGATGCTACACGGCCTGGTCGTTAGATCCCGCACGAAAGCCATTAGGGTGACTACGCACCTCTAGGCAGGGTTGTCTGCTTCCAAGACCCCTGCGAGCTCCTACTTATACTCGCTTTCGCAGAAGATGCTGTAAACCACAGGGATGTCCGTTAACCCTGCATGCGAAATGCAAGTGGACACACACCTTGGGGCAACACATCCTTCAGAGGATCCGGCGAGCTCCGCGAGTCCTCCACCTCACTCTGGCGCTTCAGAGGCGACGGTGTAATCTTGAGTCTGGGAGAGACGGGCAGAACAACCTCCATGATCATCTTGGGCCGTTTCCTCGCCCGAGTAGGGTCCGGGTCTGGACTTGGGTGCGTCCCAGGGCTGCCACCGTGGTCACTGCCCAACTCCGCATCATCGGCCGCGTACTCTTGATCTCGTCGCTGTCGTTTGAGAGCCCGTCGGCCATAGGTGATGCGTGCGCTCATGAGTGAAAGACAATAAGAATAGCATCATACTTAGCCGTGCCGACTTCACTTTCAGTTCGCGGCCGGCGCGCGTGACACTGTCGTGACGACGCGTCCGTCACGTTCACGTTGCCTCAACCGGAAGCCTTCAACTCGACCACAACGCCCACCGCCCGCCTCTTCTCTAAGCCGCGCCGCAGATGGAGGTGTATACAGCCCGCCTCGCTTCATTTAAGGACAAGCGCGTGAAGTACCCTTCGGCAAAGCGTCATGTGAAAGTGAGTTGGCCGCACCCCAAAACCTTCGCAGCGACACCAGAGATGCTCGCGGAGGCAGGGTTTTATTTTGCGCCGACATTGGAGGACCGCGACAACGCGGTTTGCTTCTTATGTGAGAAGGAGCTGAGCGGGTGGGAGGAGGAGGACGACCCGTTTGCTATCCATTGGGAGAAGTGCCGAGACAAGTGCGCGTGGGCGGTAGTTCGGTGTGGGTTGGGGGAGGACATCGATCGCAAGGGAAAGTACGTCGTGCCATTCTCTTGGCTCATTGAAGAGGCAGGCTTATTCTGCGCGTCCGGCAGCTTCACTTTCAGCGATCCGGCGCGGCAGCCGGCGAGCAAGGTTATGGAAAAGGCGCGCCTGTCGACGTTCAAGGCAAATGGCTGGTGGCCTCACGATCAGTCCAAGGGCCATGGTGCTAGCTCTGGCAAGGTGTGAATGAACTGTTGATTGCTGCAATTCGTATTTACAAGGTGATGCGCATACAGATGGCGAAAGCTGGTTTTGTGTATACCCCGCAGCAGGCGGGCGACGATACGGCAACATGTTTTTACTGCCACGTATCGCTAAGTGGGTGGGATGAAGACGACGATCCTCTGTGAGTCTCCCTGACACTGCGCGGTCCCTTATAGTGACGCCCTTACTCGCTTCCAGAGAAGAGCACAACAAACGAGTGAAGAAATCTGGGACCTCATGTCCTTTCTTTCCCGAACCACCCATCACGAAGCCAGCCCCGAAGCTGTCATCTCGCCAGTCGACGAAGCCAAAATCGCGTGCAGGATCGCGACAACCGCAGCCGGTAGCATCGGACGTGTCCGACTCGCCATTGGCCTCCGAAGACGAGCTCATCGCTGCCCCGCCGCCCCCCAAACGCAGTCGCACAATCTCAGCGGCCGCGCCGCCTGTGGATAAGGAGCCAGCGGACACGCTTCGGAGATCAATGCGGGGCTCGAAGGCGAGGGCCGCAACATCAGAGGTCGAGGACGAGGCGAGCGGGAGCGACATTGGGCGGTCGAAAGGTGCGCGCGGCCGTGTCACGAAAATCAAGACCAAGGAACGGATCGAAGTCATCGAGGAGGAGGGGGAAGAGGAGGACACTGGGAAGGCGCCGGCGGCGCTTAAGAAAAGCGTGCGAGGGAAGGAGAACGTTGCCGGAGAGGAGGCACCTGCCAAAGCACCAGCAGCAAAGAAAGGCAAAGGGAAGAAAGCCGAGGACACAGATGACGAGGTGGCGAAACCCAAGCGCGGGCGTAAGCCTAAGGTTGCGCAAACGGATGATGAAGCGGGTACAAACGCCGAAACGGACGCAGACCCCAAGCCAACTAGGAAGGGCAGGAAGAAGGTCGGTGAGCCCACCGTAGAAGTGGATAGGGAGGTAGAGGTACGGGACGAGCAGCCGCGACCCACCCCCAAATCGGCGTCTCGCTCAAAGTCGAGGGCGCGCGGCAAGACACCCGCGCCCACATCCGATGACGACGACTCTGACGACGACGCGATGGTCACTGCACGCTCAGGATCTATGGATGAAACGGACGCTGCGCCGCCACAGCCTCGGACGCAGCGGGCGGCTAGCGCCAAACCCCCAGCAAAGACCCCGCGCGCGAAGTCGAAGAGCAAGAGCAAGGCGCCTCCGCCGCAGCCGGAGCCTGAGCCCGAGGAGAGCGAGTTCGAGACACCACCGGAGGTTCTCGACATCGACAGCGACCCGCCCGCACCTGCTGCGCCCCCGAAGAAAGCCAAGAAGCCCGTGTCGAAGGCGACGCCTGTACCTGCCCCCGAGCATGAGCTCCCACCGTCCGATATCGAGATGGACAGCGCCGAGGACGAGCCGCCCGCACCCGCACCAGTCAAGAAGTCAAGAAAGGCGAGCAAGAGCACCGTCCCGGCGCGCGAGGAACCGCGCAGCTGCACCACGACGCAGTCGAGCACGTCGTCCAAGGCAAGCGGAAAGGCCAAGATGAAAACAGACATGCCGCCTAGCTCTTCGGTGAGCTCAGTCGAGGTGTCGCGGCGCGATGCGATGGAGGTCGACGAGGTGGTGCATATTCCACATCCAGCAAGGAAGGCCGGGCATGCTCAGGCGCGGGATACTGATGACGACGTGGAGGAACCCATGCGCTTGACACACCTGCCCGAACGACCAATACACGCACCAAAACGGCCGCCGCGTTCCCCCGAGCGTCCCCCTCGATCGCCTGAATGTCCGCCTCAGTCGCCTGAGCGGCCTGTGCACCACCGCATGGCCTCCCCCCATCGCTCGGATGCGCCCACGACCCCACCGCCGTCCTCCTCATCCCTGCCCACGATCCCATCATTCCAGTCGCAGTCATCACTGAGCGATGACGATGCGATGCTCACGCTGGTGCCACAGGCCGCGCTGACGGAGGAGGAGCGTGCAATGACAGTCGAGCAGTGGATCCGGCATGAGATCGAGGTGCAATATGCGGAGCTGCAGCGCGAGGGGGAGATACACTTACGGCGGCTTCGGGAGCGGGCGGACGAGGTGCGGAGGCACATTGAGGCGCTGTGAGTGCGGTATTGACTATCAGATGTGCTGTGCGGTTCTCGCTATTGCGTGTGCATGGACCTTGTTGTAACTTTTCCCTCGTTTTTCGGTTTCACGCTGCATATTTTTATCGCTCCCTTCAATCCTTTCAGGCTGGGTTTCAGCGACGCCTGCTCGTGTCTGACTCGGGCCTGGTAGTCAGGTGCATTCTCACCGGTATCAGTGGAACATCTGTCACAGACAGTTGACGTCTTCTCCGCGCCTCTGCCAGTTGCATCCCGCAGAGGCTGAGCTCTTCCTGGCGGTATCGCAGACGGATGCTGCAGACGCAAAGTCTGCCCTGCCAAGTACTACGATCTCGTCGCGACGCGCTGTGCAGGGACACTTGAGGGCCGGCGATCCCCTTCGAGTACGATCGTGCAGTGTTTCCACTTGTCTGATATATATCGCTTCGATGCTGTCTCGATCGAAAGCATGGGCGCAGAGCACTCTGGGGCACCCCAGTCGCCAAGCAGTGCCTTCAAGCGAGACGCCTTGCAGATGAATTCGGGTGCGACGGCGCGGCGAACGCTGAGCGCTGATGTGATCGCGTAGCTATAAAATAAAAACATATTTATAGTGCCCCAAAAAGTAATTAGCCACGCGGTGAAGTAAGGGCCGAGCCCTTGCCGAGGCGGAGCGACGAGTAACTGTATTTTTGAGCACACACGCGCCCATGTGCGAATTGTTTTGAACCGACTGTATTAATATTGTAGCGTCAAGGTCCCAGCTAGCGGGGGCTTATAAGGGGCGCCACAAGGTAGACGACGACAGCTGCCACGGCAGAGCGCGGAGATGCAATCGGGCTTGCCGACGCGGGTCGCAGTATCTCCAATGATATAATATGGCTCTTTCGTGGTAACGTCGACCGTTCCCACCACCCGTTTGCTCTCCACTTCTATCTTTTCCATTAATTCTTTCTCCTTCCTCCTCCAAAAAGCCATGCTCGCGTCCTTGCTCACCCTCGCCTCTCTTTACCTCGTCCCCGCCGCCGTGCGCGCGGAGCCCTGCATCGCGTTCGACATTGACTGGAACCTCCTCGCGTTTGGCCTCGACGGCAAGGACTGGAGCGTAGGCACCCAGGATCAGTGGGCAGGCGGTGCGCCTATCACTTTTCCATTGACCTCGAGAGGAGGGTCTAACGAATGCCGTATGGGTATATAGGAAAGGCCTCGGATATCACGACCTCAGGTCGACCGTATGTGCTCGCTCGCCGTTGTACATCGTGCCCCATGACTAACACGTGTGTGCAGACCATTCGATGGCGCCAACACCACCTGTTACCTCTCCCAGGTGCGCATCACCCACCGCATGCATGTCCTGCATGTCGCTGACAATTCCCGCAGTTCACCAACGCTATCTACGTCGCGAACGCCGACGGAAATGCGCCCTCGGATATTCACATCTACGACGCGACCGCAAAGTCGTGGTCGACACAGTCCGTCACGACGGGTAACTTTGATCCCACGTCGTTCACTGCCATCCTCGACCATGACACAAACGTTTTCTGTGCGCCTTGTTCTCCACGCACGCACCGCATTTCGCTGACCGCTTCCACGCCGCCAGATGCTGCCTCCCACGGCGAGCTGTACCACCTCGATATGGGCCTCCTCAAGTCGGCGAACAGCACGGCATTAGACTGGGTCGACGTCGAGGCGCTGCCCTACCCCTCAGGGTATGAGCCCGTCATGGCCCTCGCACAGAATCACATCCATTTCTTGGACGTGCCGAATACTCCTGCCGGCAATGCGGACATCTATGTCATCCACTGTGTGTGAATTCCGCGGCGAACTAGGCGGCCGATCACTAACTTGTTCTTTGCCAGTTAATTTCTTCCAGCCCGATGCCCAGTCTTATCCAGCTTCGAGCGGCAGCTCGTTCCCGGCGACCCATGGGCAGACCGCGTCCTTCTTCCAAGACGTTGGTGTAAGTTTGTGGTCCCCGTACGCATGTCACCGTCTGATACACGTCTCTCCGTCTCCAGGTCCAAGAAGAGTTCGCCTTCATCCCCGATGACGGCTCCGCGACATACGTAGTCAACGTCGAGAACAATTCTACGCAGAAACTCGCGGGCCCCACTACGAAGGACGCCCGTGCGACGTACTTCGCGGGCATCACGTCGCTCGTGCAGCTCGACAGCTCCGGCGCGCTTAACTACCTGCCATACAATACGAACAACACCGCCGCAAACGCGCAGGCCACGTGGACCCCTATTACCGCCCTGACGAGTGTCGTACCCAACGGTAGCAGCGGTGGCATTTCGTCTGGCAACAGCACGAGCAGCGCAAGCAGCGGAGCGCCGAAGACAACTGGCTCGGCGGCCGCGGGCTCGTCGGCGGCTTCCGCGTCGTCAACGCCGAACGGCGCTGCTGCGCTGGAGGCCCCGTCCATGCTCGTCGGCGTCGTTGTCAGCGCGATGCTGATGGCCGTCGGCGCGGTGCTGCTGTAGCACACCCACTGCCTCGTCATTTCTCCCCCATTGTTTCCACCCCTGCATGCACACATACCCACACTCACTGACGGACAGAGACATCACCTAGCGCACTTTGATTTTTTGCATCCTGCTTGCTTTGAACACACCCATTGCTTTCGCTTTCGTCCGAGTCGTGATTGGAAGGGCGGCAGGCCCGTGTTCTGTTAGTCACTTCACACACACACTATCTTACCTCGCTCGCGTCTATTGTTGGCTTGCATTTAAAATTTGCAGATGGCAATACGGACAATATTGGCCATGGAGAAGATTCCCGTCTTGACAAAAACTTACATCCCCTGTCTTGCTTCCGTGCGAGTTTGTTCGTAGGAGTGTGGATATACTGTGCTTGAAATTAGGATTTGGGTTGCGTCGAATAGTGGCCGCCGGCCCCGCGCGTGGCCGCCATCGACGTCGACTGTGCGGACCGCGCCCGGCTTTAGGTGCGTAACTGATATTAATGATCTTCCCAAGTTTCTGTGAGGATCCAGATACTTATTGGTCTCTTGCTCGGTGATCTACTTCGAGTTGGTCCCTCAACTCGACCTCGGCTCACTCGAAGAGTGTTGGATATATCACGTGAGCGAGCTCAACGCCGCGCCGGCAACTTCCGGGTACTGTACAGTTCGCATGAACCTTATTTCGTATACATGTAGCTAGCTCGTAGCCTACACTGTTCTCTACGCGATTTTAACCCAATCAACCTCATTCCCTCTTTCGTCGTCCTTCGAGTGCGTCGCACACTCTCGTCGTAGGTCATGCGGACCCGATTTCCCCAACACAATCGCGTGTCGCCTTCGTGGTGAGGCCAATCACCAGCACCCTCCTCCCGGTCGTACTGTCTCGGTCGTGCGCCGTGCGCGCGTAACTGGAACTCGCGTCGCAGCCGCCCTCGCGTAATGACTCGCGTTGTAATCAGCCCAGGTGGGCTACCGCCCCTTCTTCCTCCTTCTCCGCCATCCTCCGCCTTCGGGCTTCATCATCATCCGCCATCGTCCGCGCCACGGGATACGGTCTCCGGACCACTGGGCACTGCAGGCTGCTCCAGCCTTTGACTCCGGTTGAACAGGAGAGGCTGTTCCCGAGCTGGCTCAGGCCGAACAGGGGAGCCTGTCTTACGGGGCTCTGAGGCTGCCACGCCCACTCGCGGGTAATGCGCCACTGGAGGGCTCACCGGCGCCATAGGTCGGGCAACTCGTGCGAGGTCGCCGAGGTTGCACTTCGGTCCAGGTGGACCATCTGCGTTTCAGGAAGCTGGTCAGGCAGGGAGTGCGTCCAGAGTCAGGGAGTGGCAGGATCGTTTGGGAGTTGGTCATGGCTAGGATCTCCTACTGTCTGGGGCTACTAGGCACGTCTTCATCTTCTTTTCTTATCCCTTTGCTTTATGATTCCCAACCCCATTCCGTCCCTATCCCCCATCTCTTCCTAATTCCTTTTCTTTTCTTGCTTGGCGTTTTCGCTCGAGGGAGTGTGTTGGATATATCACGTGAGCGAGCTCAACGCCGCGCCGGCAACTTCCGGGTACTGTACAGTTCGCATGAACCTTATTTCGTATACATGTAGCTAGCTCGTAGCCTACACTGTTCTCTACGCGATTTTAACCCAATCAACCTCATTCCCTCTTTCGTCGTCCTTCGAGTGCGTCGCACACTCTCGTCGTAGGTCATGCGGACCCGATTTCCCCAACAAAGAGTCCGGCAACTTAGGATGTATGCAAATAGGCCGCCGGCGCTCATTCCAACAACCAAGAGTTAGCGTTGAACCTCACTTGTTTAGTACGTCTTGAACATGTAACATCCTCTTACCGGACGCCATAACTCTAGTATCGACATCCATCGCAGTTTGTACACGGACAAGTCTGGTTTACTTGAAGTCTGGTTCTGTACTGGCCAAAAAGGTCGAGGCTGTCATGCGGGTGCGGGTTGCCGCATATAAGTAGAGCCGTCGCCTCTGGAGCCTCGGAATCCCTCTGCCCGGGCCAGCGTGGAGCTGGAGAACGCGAAATCATGCCGTCTCAGCGGCGTCTCTGCAGCCCCGGTTCAACCAAGGCGCGCGGCACGCTGGCACAGGACTTCACCCGCTCGGCACCTCTTTCTAGGGACTTCGTCGGCAGTCAGGGACTCTGGACTCTGGATTGCGTTGGCTACGGTCTCTTCTACTTAAGCTTAAGCTGACCGCTGGCAGGTTGATGGCTCACACCGTCCGCCCCTGCTCAATTTTGATTCGCAATGTCTGATGGTTTCAGGCTCAGTCGATTGATTGGAGGACGCGTGCTTGGGGAGAGGGATTTCTTGTGGGCAGTGGGCTCTGTCATGCTGTTCTCCTGTTTTGTGGTCGCAGCTACACCTGTCCTCAAGGTGAGAGACTGCTCCCGACTTTTGCTGAATTCTCCATCCTGACTTTGGCTCAAGCAGGGAAAAGTAGCTCACCGCCGGCGCCGTATAGTATCACTCGCCGTTCTCGCAACATCCACACTCGCTTATACCGCCATGGCATCGCGATGGTCTCACCTAGACGCCCGGGATCCTATAGCTCGTGCCGGTCCGGAGTTTCTGGTGTGCATCTGTAGTACTTCTCTCTAGTCAGCATCAGGATAATTTAGGTCACACAACGCGATACCTGCAATGGCTCGTCAATGATCCGCTGCTGCTAATCGGCATCCTCTTCCTCAACGCAGGCGCCTCTCCCTCCCATGCCTTCGTCACCATGTTTATGGCCGACTTCGCCATCATCCAGCACATCGTCGCATCGCTCGTGCCAAATCCGTTCAAGTGGGGTTGCTTTGTCGTGGGATTGACGGCACTCTTCTTTGTATTGTGCATGGCGCCTCCGTCGCTTTCACCCATCTTTGCCAACTCACAATATGTGATAGCATCCAGATTATTTTGAATGCAATCCGCGGCGCGGACATAGATTGGTCGTGCGGCCGACCTGTCGGCAAGCATAACTTCCATGCGAAGGTGTTGACGACGCTGTGGATCGCGTATCCCATGGTCTGGGCGCTGAGCAAGCCTCCTTGCGAATCTTATATCGTCGACCGCAGAGGCAGTCGCGTATGGGTCACTGGACGTATTGTGCGGCCTGGTCTCCATAGGGCTGGTCCTTCTGCCTCGGGGAGACGCAGGTCCAGCGAGCAAGGAATCCAAAGCCAGGGCACGGCTTTGCGAGACAGCATGATGCCGACCTAGTATGTAATTCATATGTTCACTGACTATCGTTAGTTTTTCTCCATGCCACCTGTGCTTTATTCCAAGCCTCGTAATTGAAGAGGGCTGTTTCTGTAGACCGTCTTTTGTCCTGCTCCGTGGGACACTATCGACGAGAATTCAAATAATAATCACTACACCTGACAGCACGCGACTAAGCAACAAAGAGTCAAAGGTCTTAAACCCCGACCGGTGGGTGTCTCTTTCTTCTCGCCTGTCGTCAACGTCGTTTGCTGTCTTTTCCCCCCCTGTCTTTTCCCCCTGTCAATGCTAGCTATGAAACAACCAATGCGTCACAGAAGGTAATCGACACCTCATGCAAGTGCATAACTTGTGCAGATCTCCCTAAGGTCGTGCCACCTCGGAAATTGCACCTCATTCGATATCTCCACCCCTTCTCCGCCGGCTCTTCACTGCCTCGCGGTGCCTCCGTTTCCACTCCCGCGTCAGCTCCCCACGCGTCGCCTCCCAGCGCGCGCGGATCTCTTCCTCCGTGCCTGTGCGCACGAATGTCGTGTGCCACGTGTGGTCGATATGGCGCGGGAAGAAGAGCGGCAGCGTAGGGTCGAGGCCGACCGCGGACGCGGAGGCAGTTGAAACCGCCGGTGTGTGGGCGGTGGGGACGACAGGCGCTGCAGGGAGAGTGAGCGCTTGCTCGTCGAGCGCGAGGTCGAAGTCGAGGTCCAGGTCGAGGTGGCCAAGAAGAGAAAAGCCGGCTAGGTGGCATTAGTGACTATGAGCATGTAGTAACGCTTGAGCAAGTACCTTGGTCTTCCTGGGGCTTGAACAGGTCCTTTAGTTTTGTGGTCTGCGTTGGGGCGGTGACAGCTGCTTCACGGACACGCTCGTCGTCGTCAGACTCCTCGCTTGTGTCCTCTTCTTGGTCACTGCCGGGCACCGCACGGGATGGTTGCACACTGGCCTTCTCCCTTGGTACGAACTCCACGCCCCCATCGTCCGCGGGCCCGCCGGCTGTTGGCTGTTCGTGGAGGTCGTTCATGTCAACGTCTGACGCGACGCTCTCCACGCCACCCCAGTCGTCATCGGCGTCTCCGAACATCGACTGTAGGAGACTGAGGGTTCGGGACGCCTCTTCCGCCAGGTCGGATATAGCGGGCGCGGATTGTAGGGCAGGAGCTTGTCGCACACGGGAAGACAACGTGGGAACGGGAGTCGATGGGATGAGGGAAGGAGAGTCGGTAGGAACCGTAGAGGTGGTCTCCGTAAGTTCTTCGGGGAGTATGTTCTCCTCTTTATCCTTCGCGCTCGTTTCTTTTGCCGATACCTCTTCGTCCGACTCTTCCTCTCCGTCACTCTCTTCCTCCACATTGCTCTCCACTCTTCCGCGCGCACTCCCATCTGCGCCGAGCACAGACACCTCCAGAAATACGCCCTGCACATGCGTGCTTCCCCATTTCAGCGGGTCGATCGTCCTCCGACGCGCCCTTACCGGCGGCTCCCTTTTCCTCTTCCGCTCACGCACCTTCATGGGCTTGCCGTCCTTCCCCAACTTGGTTTTGGCCTTGGAAACAGCTGTCTCGAGGGGAGGATCGAGCGGGCGGTCCGGTCGCATGCGTACGGGTCGTATGAGGCGGCCAAGGGCTGTGACTTGCCATTGTGGGCGAAGGTGGGCGTTTTCCTTCTTGACCAGCGACATGTCTTGTGCATGTCGGCCCTGCAAGCCGCGTGCAAGTCGAGTGCGCTTCCGTGGTGGCTCTTCCGGTGCCTCTCTCTCAAGTGCAAGCCTGCAGCAAACCGATGATAAGGTGATTTGATATAAGAAGAACAGTAGGACATACCGCTCACGATAGTCTGGCTTTGCCTCGCCAATGCGAAGTTTCGCACCCTTCCACGTCGAACCGCTCAGCACGTTCATGCCTGCAGACGGTCAGAAGTCTGCCGCCGTTGAACCCGAACACAAACGTACATTTTGCAAGCTTTGACTTCGTGCTCTCCAACGTCACATAGGCAAAACTTCGGGGCTGGCCAAGAGCGTCGAGCTTTCCAAGTCCATCAAGAGCGCGGACTGTGCCAAAAGAGCCAAGTCTGTGCGAAAGATCATCCAGAGTGATGGCAGGAGTGAGGCCAGAGATGTGAAGGCGTTTCGACACGGCGTCGTCCATGTATGTCCACAAAACAAGGAAAGTTCTTCAAGTCACTGAGGGATTCCAGCTGTAATTCCGGAGTCTCCCAAGGCCTGAGCGCTGAGCAGTGAGCTTGCAAAGTTGCAAGACTCGAGTCTCGTATAGGGTTGCGGAAAATACTTAGGTTTTCTACCGATGAGGTTTTTTGCACGTAAATTACCGGTAAGTTACACGTTAATTACCTAGCCCCCGAACCAAGGGTATTTTACCCCAGCACACGTGATCACAGGATCACCTGCGGTGCCCGCCGCGACCTCTTCCCCGGCTTCGTGCTCGCGCCCTAACTTATGAGAGCACATGGTACGCACTGGTTGACGACTATGCTGACCGCGGGCGCATGATCCCCTAACTTGCAGCACCGCGCATCCATGCGGGCCGCGGGCGCAACTGTCGAGTGATCCGTAGCTCGAGAGTCGAGACGTGCGAGGGTGCGCATGCTGGGTATACTTATGCATCGCTGACTGACGTGCTGTGCGACATGATGCCTACGCGTGTGCTGCCAGCAGGGATGGAACACATCCAACATGCGTCGCGGTTAGTTAAATTTCGTGCGGTGAACCCCGTGCGCCCACGGTGAGCCAAAGAGGTGCTGTGGGATGTACTTAGGATGCTGCCAGTTACTGACAGATGGTTGCGCAGTGCCGCTCGAAGTGCGACGTGTCCCGGCCCCACAAAGGCGCCCGCCGCGCTGGGCGACAGGGTGAATCCCGCATCGATATCCCCACTACCGTGGTAAAGTTGACAAGTGCTGTGTATGAAGAGCTCGCATTTCATGCACCTACTTCTGTTGCTGGTACATGGAGCAAGATTCCCAATCTGTTGAGACGAAAAATGAGATTTTGGACTTGGTTCAGGGCTATTCTACATGTCACGTGACTTCGTTTTTTTTTTTTACCGTAACTTACCGTAATCTATACCCCCACCGGTAAGAAAGGGTCCCGGAGGTTTTCTCCGCAATCCTAGGAGTCTCGTATGCTTTTCATAGCACGTGATGTCGACGACGCGGCGAGAGAATTTAAGGGCAATTGCTTGCCCAATGCGCCGTTTAAAGATTGAATCGATGCTCTAGTATGCAGCATATTTAGCATATCATATGTGTTAAAGTACTTAGTGGGTGACTAGCATCAAATGCTGGATATAGCGACTCTAAACCTGATCTAGGGTTGAGGTCGGTAGTGGGTTCCAAATTTCCAATTCCCTCAGCTGCGGTGAACGACGGCTTGGCGGTGAACGCCGGCTTGACCTCTTCTCCCCAGCCACTTAGCTTGGCTATCCTGTCAGTAGGTCGTTCCGTACCATGGAATTTTGCCGAGGTGAGCACTCGAACTCCGAGGCACAGCTTTGCGGCCCTGCATGAATTGATACCGAGCTAGGATGTAATCCGTCACCTCGCGCTCACTAAGTACACAAGAGGGCTGTATTCGTAGCCATCCTTTGTCTTGCCGTGCTGGAGCAACTACTACTTTGACTGTACCTGACGCACCACGTGCACGCGACTCGGCGACTGAGCTTTGCTCGCCTATGAATAGTAGTTAGCCTGGGCCTGAGAGGTTACACTGAGGTTACCATGAATAATACTTGTCCGTTCGGCAAGGTTCGGCATCGCTGCGAAGTAACCTGATGTAAAGTACTCGCTTGTGTAGAGCCTGGATCGCAGGGCAGGAACGAAACAGTACTTTTAACCGAATGAATCAGTAAGTAGTTCCGAGTCGGGGTGGCAGTCCTGACGCGGGAGGCCTCGGCACCCAATGAGGAAGCTGCATGCGCGCCGGTATCACCACCCTGCGCCAGGGAAGATGCGGTTGGCGTCTGAAACCCGACCGCTCTTGCATCCTGTCCACGACGACGAGCAGAACGCCGCCACCCTCCCGCCGCGCCCCCATCCACCAGGTGCGCCACTCGCCTCTGCACAAAGGAACGCTATACCGGCAACGTGGTCGCTGACTTTGGGAAAGCGCAGGCGGCCTCCCTCCGTCTCTCGCCGTTCCTTGCACCGAGTGGCGACTAGCGACTGGCGATAGCGTATATAAGGTGCGTCCTTTGCCCCCAGCGACTAGCGTGCCACCCGCCAATAAATACCCCCTCCGATACTCCAGTATACCTCATATTCCCGCCAGTACTCAGCCGTCCTGCTCTTGCCTACGCCCTCCTCCTGCTTGTGTTGATACCCCCCCCCCCCCCCCCCCCCCCCCCCCCTCGATGTCACACATGTCTACACAAGATGCACAGCCCGCCCCGGGGTCTGATATTCGACCTCTTCCTTCACCACCGACGCTGCCGTCGGTCGTCGTGCAAGGATACCAGCCAGTACGTCCTCGCGCGCCCGCCACTCCACAGCGTTAACATTGCAGCACAGCTTCCCACGGACACTCCAGGCTTTGCCGAACAGTCCTTCAAGACCGATGGCATACCCGACACACCATCATACCCGTCATACCCGGAGCTGAAGGTTAACGAAACTGAATTCGACCCGTATAACAGTGCCCCAGGGAAGGAGTCGTTCACCTCAAGTACGCGCTTGCACACCTTTCCTTTTACCATGCCTGTACTGATAGCCCCAGCCCCAGCTCCCGCTCCCGCTCCTCAGCGAGAAGACAACGAGTTCTGGGTACCCACGCCACTCCGAGCGTGGTTCTGGATACCTTACGTCTGTTTCCTTGCTGCTATCGCAATCGCCCTGGAGGTTGCACTCCATTATAGCAACAAAAATCGCGGTAAATCGCGCGTCATTCTCCGTCAGATTCCGTTCTGATGCATCCGCAGGATGGGCGACGAGGGGGTCTGCGGACCACGGTGTCTTGCATTATGTCTACGTGAGTGCTTCACTGCGCTATGTATCAGGCTTCGAGGCTTATCATGAGGTAGACTCTTCCCTCGGTCGCTGTGGCGATGGCCCTTGTCGGCTTGTGGGCATGGACAGACCTTGAGATCAAGCGCATGCAGGTGACGCCTCATGTGTCATTCCCATGCCTATGTCTAACCCAGGCTCCGGTGGCAGCCTTATGTCGACCTCGTTCAGGGAGACTCGCCGGCACAGCGCAGTCTGCTTCTTGATTACACGCGTATCCAGTGCGTCCCACCGCGCCGGCCTTCCGAGCATGACTAAAACGATCCCCAGTAATCTGTTCGTTTGGATGACCGCCACCAGCAACAGGCATTGGGTCGTGACCTTCGCGTCGCTCGCGGCGCTGTGGGCCCTGGCATTCCAGCCCCTCGCGGCTGCCCTATTCACCGTACGCGATACGTTTTGGACGCTTCCCGGTATGTGCTGTGCATAAAGATGACTGCGCACAGCGCTGATCTCGCGTTTTGATCTTGCCGCAGCAATGAACGTAACGAGCACACAGAGTATCGGTCTCAATCAGGACCAACAGTTCCAGGACTTGACGAGTAAGCTCCGATACCGATTGCATGTATGTGCATTGCTGATCCTTTGTCTTCCAGGTTTCCTCGGTGCTTCCGGCTTTGCGGCGGCGAAGATTGTATACGACCTAGCTGATCCCCCGTTCATCAAAGATGGGTATAGCGTTGGAATCTTCAACGTAAGAATATCCTGGGTATGAATGTGGTTTACTTGGCTGACAATCTAACAGCTGCCCTACGACCAAGCGAGCAACGGGACTGTCACCACCAACACCACGGCCATCCTCAGTGACCCAGGCTGCCGGGGCCCGGATCAGCCCGTCGACATGGTAAGGAACGCCGACGGCTCCGGGTGGAACAACAGTGCGACCTTCAGCGGATGCACTTTCCAGTGGGGAGTGGACAAGTCCTCTGTGCACCTGTTCGGTGCCGAGACAATGCCTGCGTGCGACGCATTCCCCACCACTGACGCCGAATTCGCGCCAGTCATCTTCTGGTTCTTCACGTATCAACCTGTGCCTGCCGCGTCCGTCACGCTCTGCGCGCCGACAATCACGCTGCAGAACGTCGAGGTCACCGTCGACTTATCCTCGCAGAACCTCACAGACGTGCGCGCGCTCAGCACCCTTACGGCGAACGACAGCGCGCTCTCGAACAACGCCGCAAGCGTCGTGGCGCTGAACGGGCAGGCATACAATGGCATGAATTGGACGGCGAGCCAGCTCGTGGCGGACCCATTTGTGAATGCCCGTGCGCAGGCCGTGCAGCTGCAACTCCCGGCGGCGGTATTCCAGAATGCGGTACAGAGCCCGCAGGGCCTGACCGCAGCATTCACGAACAACGCGTTCGCGCCGCTGTCCGCGACTGTCTACGTATGTTTCATCTGTTGTGATGAATGGTTTTGCTGAGCCTGATGCGAATTCGCAGCGGTCGTACTTGGCGATGCTCGCCCAGAACCTGTACTTCGTTCCGGTGGATGTGCCTATCAATGTGCTCGTGCAGACGACGAGGAAACGACTCTGGCTCTCGTGAGTCCCATCTTCCAGTCCCCGGCGCATGTATCTTACCTCTTTTACCCACAGTGAAGTCGCGGTGCATCTCCTCACCGGCGGCCTACTCACGCTTGCGGTCGTGGCGACGCTGATCCAGCTTGCGCACAAGCGGCAGCGGCGCGACCTGCGGCTGCTGCACCAGCCGGGCACGCTCGCGTCCGCGGCGGCATTCACTGGGCAGACGGAGATGGCGTCGCTGCTCGCGGGGGCGCAGCGCGGCGAGGATATCACACTCGCGCTGCGCGACCGGCGCTTCCGCATCAACCCACGCACGATGAAGGTCGTCGTGCAAGGCGAGGAGGGCTACGATGATGCGCGCAGCCCGGCCTGGAACAGGACGACGTTTGGTCGGCCCGAGAGCTGGTGGCGCAAGGGGCGGGGGGAGGATGGGCCGGCGTAGGGGGGACAAGGTGCACCACGACTCATACTGTTAAGCTCTCACATCCTTCCACTCGTTTGTTTGGTTCATTTGACACTTCATAGTTTTTCGCATCTGGATGAATAACAACGTATACTTACAGTACATGCCGACTACGATCTCAGAATGCCTCCTTCGCCTTCATCCGCCTCGCATGCTGGGGCCCGTTTCTTCTGCATATTGTCGTCGTATCGGCCGTAAACATATCTTGTAGCAATATTATTCCAGCGCTCGTTTCCGTTATGAAGGCGTGACTACTAGTAACTCCAGCGAGCGTGAAATATAACAATAAAGGACTCTGTGCAGGTCTTGTGTGGATAACTTTTACTATTACTGCACTACGGAGCCTTTGAAGCTTCCAAACAGCCAAGCCGCCGCAACTGCTCCGGAGTCTTCCGGAGTCCGACTGAGCGCTCGGGCCGTGCTTCGTATGCAAGCCAGTCATGATCACCTCCACACTGCACCTGCAGGCTTCATTAGCAGTGTATAAACCGACTGAAACGCAGTGTCCTCGCTCAAGTATGGACCGAGCAACCCGGCATGCTCATCATAGTGACAAAGACGCGCTCAGAAGCGCTCCGCGTCGGACGTGCTTGGTATGGAAGCCAGTCATGATCACCTCCACACTGCACCTGTAGGCTTCAATATTAGCAGCGTATAACGCTCTGCAACAATTCATGTCTACTTACTCACTCCATCCACCATCTGAATATGCCCAGCCAACTCACAGCTCTCTTAAACCTCATTACATTCGGCGTGCAGCAACTGGAGGTTGCTCATGCGAAGGAGGGCGTGGACTTCCCCTCGCTTGACGACCCCAGCCACAAGCCTAGCCCACTCAATGCTGATGCTGCCGTTGCGCAGGCCACCACGCTCATTGTGGCCGCGGCGCATCAGCTCATTGCCACAGTCAGGACGCCCCAGGAGACACTGTGGGATTATGCACAGAGCATGTACCAATCGGCGACGCTCAACGTCGTTGAGGACGCAAACGTTGCCGACGTGCTCAAGGACGCGGGGCCGCAGGTGTGTATCTTCGCCTCATTCCAGTTACTGTGCGGGGGTAACGAATACATATAGGGTCTCCATGTTCAAGACATCGGCAAGAAAGTGGGGATCGAATCGGACAAACTCGGTCAGTGACCCGTAAATAATACATGACGTGCCGCTGAACTCCATCAGCCCGGGTCCTACGGTATCTTGCTACTCGCCATACATTCCGAGAAGTTTTGCCCGACGTCTTCGCGAACAACCGCATCTCTGCAGCCCTCGTGAAGGGCCAGCCTTTGGAGATGCTTCAGACAGAGTAAGCATTCGGTTTTTGGCGCCTCGACCCCGGTGTGAATCTCATCCCGTGCATAGCAAAATCAAGCAGTACGAGAATGCAGGACCCAATGCTGCGTGTGTGGGCCACATGTATGCACCCATGCGTTTGTTATCTCACATCATGAGCTAACTAGCACTGCTGCATCATCAGGACGGACGAATGCTTAAAGAGCAGTGCATTCATCTCCACATTCCTGCGTGATCCTCAAGGAGCCGCCTCGCCATTCAACCTTTCCCAAGGAACCGACAATAGTATCTTTGAGTGGTGGGAGGTCGAGGGCAACGGGTGGCGCGGTAGGCGAACCTATCTCCGGAGACTTTTACTCAAAGTAAGTCTTCTCTTTTTACGTCCGAGTGCTTATTGGTGTGTTGACGTGCTGGGCAGGCTATGACTGGAAGGCGCTGAAGCCAGACAGTGTGGTTGTTGACGTCGGGGGAAACGTTGGCAGTTTGACCCACAACCTGCTCAAGGAGTATCCGCACCTCAAGTATGTCATCCAGGACCTCGACAAGGTTATCAGCAAAGATGCCAAGAACGTGAGTCCGTATCGCCCATCCCAAATTTAGTCTTGACGCCTGGCTGCGCAGTTCTGGCAAGCCAATGAGCCGCAGTCACTCGCAAACGGACGAGTTACATTACAAGGTAGAAACCTCTCCTTCTCACCCCTCGACTGTATGAATACGTGCTAAATGGCGCAACTACATTTCAGTCCATGATTTCTTTCAACCGCAAACGGTGAAGGACGCCGCCGTGTACATATTGCGCTACATCGTGCACAGCTGGCCTGACGCCTCCGTTGTCAAGATTCTCAGCCACCTACGAGCTGCCGCCTCCACTTCCACGAGGCTCATTGTCTTCGACAACGCGATGCTCTATGCGTGCCCAGACCCGGCGAGTGATGCACCGGCCGCACCGTACCCGCTGCTCGCCAACATGGGCCTGCCTATGGGCGGCATGTTGACTTTCGGCGATATGCAGGTGCGTTTCATCAATACTCTCACGACATGGCGGCGTGCTGATGCGTTTGTTGTGTCTCAGATGTTGTGCACGCTCAACGGGCAGGAAAGGACGCCGAGCCATTTCGGGGCCTTAGGGAAGCAGACCGGTTGGAAGCTTGTCGAGGTAAAACCCGGCATGTTGACTGCGTTCGTGTTCGCACCGGTCTAATTGGATGATCGACTGCACCTCGTGATACAGTATATACTCTAATAATATAGTATGTATTACTTATGCTGTCGCAGCGGTCTCGGACGTCCGAGTCAGCGGGCCGAGGCCTGCCGTCCAGTCAAAAATGAACGGAACTAAACCTTAGCGTGAGAACGTGTGACGATTGCTGTGACGCTGTGACAATTCAACGGACGCGCTCGGCGGCCTCTCCTCATTCTCACCCCCCACCGTCGCCTCTGTCTGCTCCCTCTCGCCGTCGCCTTTGTCGTGTTCGCCAGAGCATCTCAGAACTCACCGTTACCGGCTCTTTCTCGACCACGGCCTCCAGGATCCACCCAGCACGCTGGTGACCTGCTTACCCATCACCGCGCTACCACATCTCTAATTCCCCACAACATCCGTGACACCCATACGCCAATCTGTTTCCCTACCTAATGTCCGACATGAACCGCGCAGTTTCGCAGCCGCCAGAAGATTGGGACCGCTCAGAGGGCGGCATCGACCCGACAATAGGATCCGCGCGCATCGCATTTCCATCAGGTGGGGTCGAAGACTCAGAGCTTGACCGGACCCCGAAAAAGCGGTCGGGAAAGCGCACACTGAGCGAGCTCCTGAAGCTGCACGCCGAGAAGGGCACGGACGTGCATTTTACTGTTGAGGAGGCGGCGCGGTTAGAAGAAGTACTAGGGCAATGGGTGAGTCGTGCTCGTCCATCATGGATCCGCGAACGATTTCAGTCTTGCCTAGATATGATGAGTTTTTCCCGCTGACACACTTCCGAATTGCAGATCAACTCCGGCTGCTCGCCTTACGAGTCGGAGGACGATTTCTTCTCGCGGTCGCAAGATGACTCTCAATTATCTCGCCGCTCACCCGCCCTTGACCCCGCTGGCCGTCCGCGAGGTCAGAGTGAGAGCGTTGTCAGCAAGTCATAACACCGCGCCCACTTCACCTTCCCGCTCCCGTTGGCATCCATCTTCCCTGTTCCTCCTCGGTTGCTGTGCAGCCATCCCCACTTCACGACCTCTCACGTCTTTCACGATGTGTCACGACAATTGACGACCGCCACGATTGATCATTTTCGCGCCATATGTCCATTTTTTTATCCTCAATTGCCCGCCTTCCTCATGTTCCCATCCGTCCTCATCTGCCTGCTCTGTTGTTGCTTTCGTGCTATTTATCCATTGCTGAGCTGGATTCATGTTCATACATTAAACTGTGCTGCAGTGGTGCGGGACCGGATTCCGTGTCTAGCCGTTGCGTGAGTACGAAAGTTGCCTCGTCGATATCTCAAAATTGATGTTCATTTGAACAGTCTCTACATAGTACCAGAACTACGATAAAATGACAAACACTTGGAAAACGTCACACTGCCAGTGCAGCTCAGGAAAGTCAGAGCCAACTGAAAGGCGAACATACAACAACTGCCTCCTGGTGTGCGATTTCTTGGCGCAACATCACTCTTCTCTTGCGGCAATCGTGAGTCGACTCTGTCGACAGGTACGGCTTGGCTTCTCACCGCGTCGCCGTCTAGGGGGGGAACGGTAATGCAATTCCCCAGCTGCACACCCGTGGCTGCGCTTGCCTCGCACGAATGTAAACTATTCTCGGTATCCTGACGTTGGAGCGTCACGTTGGGGAACTTCACGCCAGACCCCGGCGTATGTTTTCTGGTCCCAATTTCAGGTGAACTCTGCATCCGGCGCATGTTGGCACTTCTGCAAATTGGCTGTCTTGTCGCCGCAAGTGCAGCAATACCGATCGCACCTCGCTGTGGCCCTGAGGCCATGTGCTATAGGCGCGAGACTTGACAGTGAGATATCGGTGCGCAACGCGACCTAACACAACCTTGAGCTATTTTGAATAATTGCTGATGCTGAGCGCTTCCAGATATATCTACCCTCGCCTGGAACTGGTCCCGGTCAAATGCCCGCGATTTGGAACTTGTTAACGACACCAATTACCCACCAATTTCGATCAAGTGACCAAGTGACCGTATTATTTGAACTACATAACTTCGACCTAATTTACGACATGGATGAGCGTTTGCCTTGTGGTGACGACCCTAGTTTCCGTAGTCGGCCTAACTAGCGCTGGAGTCTGACGGGCCGCGGGCGCCTGGGATATTCGTTATTGACATAACTCAAGTTCGTGGCTCTCGCGGCTCTTCTCTCGAGGCGAGGGCCACCAAGTGCGAGGCCAACTTATCGGGCTCTGCAGCAAGCGTCATATTTTTGTAAGTCCTGCATGTCTATGTTGCGTTGGTTAACTCCTCAGTCACCCTACTCACAGCAAAGAGAAGAATGATGGCAGGGAGTTTCATCAGCCCGTAAAAGTCAGCTACGGAAACTACTTCAGCCTCCCGTCTTCCATTCGACCAGTTTGCATAAGAACATCACATGAGCTGAACCCTGCGCAATTTGATCTGACGATCTGGCGGGCTTGCAGGTTATCAACAAACCAGTGATCCGACCTTCACGGGTTCTTTCTCTGTGGATATGGACAATCGTCACCAGCAATATCGGCGAGATGACGATTTTCGGTCGGAACGTAGAGCGTCCGCAAGGTCGAAGTGCCGAAGCTAAGCCGCATGAATGGCGTCGTATGGTAATACACTTCTTATCATATTGATGGTAGACGGACGTTGCGCATATATCTATATCCAGGCATGTTCTCAATATGCTGGTGGTTGACCACTGGTTGACCCTTTGCGACCCTCATGTTTGATTCGCGGTCAGGTGCCGAAGCCGCGTGCTTGCATTTGATCGGCCTACTGGCCATCGCGGTTAGTTTCAGCGGGCCTTATAAGACTGCCAGGTCGTCTGTCGCATGCCCAACGTCCGGACAACCATCCTAGGACCTACGGCGACGATGCGCCGCCTTCTCCGCCCCCTGGTGGCGAGTCTCGCCGTTCTCAGTGGGAGTCCTTCCTTCGCTGCTACGCTCGCATCGGACCCGTGCGCCAAGATCGGGGGTCAGACATTCGTGCAACCTGCCGATGTTATTGCTTGTCAGAAGTCGTTTCCACTCAATGAAACAATCCGGCAGAACGTCATTGCCACTGTTTCCGGCGTCTTCGACTTCTACACCTTCGAGGATTACTACTTGAACTCGCCGCCGCCATTCCAAGAGTCGACGACGAACATTCGGGCAGACTTGGCGAAGCTTAAGAGCACGCCTTATGCGGTGAGTGCACATATGCAGCGTGCTTCGCAGGGCTGACCGGCGCTCGAGGACAGACGGACTATGACTTCAACTTGGCATTATTTAGATTCACCACACAACTCAATGATGGCCATACAGGTTCGCAGCCTGTCGTTGATGCATTGGAAACAGGCGACCCTGATGTTATATGTGCTTTGATCATCAGGCTGGTACCCGAGCTGCTACATCTTCTACCAGAATCTTCTGCCCGCACCGATAGTCATTCTGGACCAGGGTGTATACATCGTACCGGATCTCGTTCAATTTGTCACTCTCCTCGGTTCCGCCTTCACCGCCCACTTGCAGTCAATCGGTTTCAACTGGCAGCGCCTGGAAGGCGCGAAGGTGCTCTCCATTGGCGGGATGAGTGCCTTCGACTACATCGACAAGATTGCTTCGACCGTGTCTGGAAACTATCTAGACCATGGTGTTCGAGTGAACAGCGTCGTCAGCAGCTACCGGATCTCTGGTACCGGCTTTTCGCAGCGATTCGGAGACCTTGCGGGGCCGAGCTTCATCACCCAGACCGATCTCACGATGACCCTCATCCCCGTTAACTCAACGAAGCCTGAGACCGTGACTATCCCATACGTGGCGAGCTTCAGCGGCAACCCATTCACAGACCAGGCCTCTTAGTGAGTTTCCCGGCCTTTGTCACGTCATGTAGCTCTGAACTGATGCGGTCAATAGCTGGGCAAATAATTGCGCGGCGAACGATGCTACGAACGGAGTGGACAGGAGATCCGATACTCAGCGCACGCAAGGCGCAAATGACGTTCTTCGACCCATTGGCAAGATCGTCGATCTTGCTCCGAAGCAATCCGTCGCTCTCCCCGAACCTTTTGTCCCGACCCTCCCGCAGGTCAATGGAAGCACAGGCGTCATCAAGTCTTATATCCTCGACGACAAGAAGACGGGTGTCATGTTTATCGGCTCCTTTGAAGGCGACTACACGCAGTTCCAAACGGACACCGTCGCTGCCATCGCGCAGTTCAAAGCGTCCGGCGTCACTAACCTCCTCATTGATTTGACAGACAATGGGGGTGAGCGAGGTATATTAATTCATCAGGCGGTCGCGAATGTTGACGTCTGGGAAGGTGGTTATGTCTGCCTGGGCCTGTTCCTGCATCAATACCTCTCCGGGTCGAAGATTGGGTATCCGTAAGTGCCACCATAACTCAAGGAATGACATCGTGTCTCACCTTGCATGGTGCCCAGTGGATTCCAGAGCACGATGCGTGCAAATCCTCTGGCTCAGAAAGTTGTCGCATCGGACATCGCGCAAGGCATCGACAGTAACCTAGCCTTTTATGGGTCGGACAATTGTGATTTTCGATGGTATCGTGCACCCGCTTCGTTCTGACATGACCTTCAAAGGGGCGTTCCTCAACAACACGCCATTCCCGACAACCTACAATTATATGAAGCCCCCAGCCCCGAACGTTGTCAACGGCAAATATGACCCGACGTCCCAGCGCTTCTATGTAGGACATTTATTCAGTCCAAGGCAACTGTGGCTTGACTTCCCTTCGTCCAGGACATATGCACTCCGTTCCAAGTGGACGTTCCATCAACACCTCCCTTCGACCTGAGGTAAGTCTTCCTGACTTACGCGTGGGGCCTCGCTAATCGTAGCGACTTGACTTTTAGCAAGGTCGCCCTTGGTGGGTAGAACGCTTCTTGACCTACAATTGTTGCTTATTCGACGCCGGCAGTGGGGAATGGAAACTGCGCTTCCACATGCGCGTTGTTCACCACGCTGATGAATGAGCGACACAACACCAAAATAGCAATATTTGGCGGGAAGCCTGGCGAGCAGGTACAGTTCAAAGGTATGTTCTCGGATATTGTGCGATGTGCGGACGACTTCACATGTAAGCATTTTTCAGGAATGGCCGGAAACCAAGTCCTAGAATGGGCTGACCTGGATTCCGAGATCAAAACCGCAGGCTTGAAAAATGTAAGTATGCTCGTTCCTCCGAACGCAACCCCTGCTCATGTTGTTCTTCCGCACATAGGACCCCCTAGCTCCGCCTGACCTGTATGTTCCACGACCTTGCTTTGCGTTCAAGACGCTTACTTGTTTTACTAGGCTTGTGGATGGCAATATGCGGGTCAACTGGCGGAGTGGTAAGTCCATTTCCACGCGCGGATGTGGGACGATTCTCATCGCCATTCCTGCCAGCTTGGAGCTTCTTCAACGAGTTGGAGCCAATCGGTACCATTTTTCACTCGCTTGGCTAGATTCGCTCACGCACTGATCATTCTTCTCCTACTCAGCTTACGTCTCTGAGCTTCCGAAGTGTAAGTGTCTGGTTCCTGAGCAACAGTGCGATGCTAAACGCTTGCACGTATAGTCCAGTTCGCATACACGAAGGACACGTACAACAACCCACAAAACCTGTGGACCTTTGCGTACGCACCATCTCGTGCGACATGTACCTGTCTGACTAGCGCTTCACTCCAAACCAGGGCCAAACAACTTTTCCATTGATTGAACACCAAGATCCGCGTGCAGCTGGGGAGTCCGAAGCTATGCGCCATCTGGGTTCAACGCGAGCGACTTGTTGGCGTCATCATTGTTCAGTGTAACCGGAATGCTAGCAACTCCTTTGAGATACCAGCGACGACAGCCGTTGTCAACGCCGTTGCCAATAAGACACCGTCGGCCGCTGTCCACGCCACTGGAAAACGGAGTTGACGCCGGCGGAGTCACTGAGCGCTGAGCAGCCGTGTGTAGTAGGCACTAGATGCCCGCTGTCGTCCAACTGCGCACGTTGCTACCGCATGGTATAAACGGCTGTCCCAGCGCTTTGAATACGACTTCCGCATGAGCCAGCGCCACCACTTACACTACAAAGCGGCTTCCTCTTGTGTATATGGCGTAATTGCATACGATATGGACTGCGTGAGGAGAAAAGCAATGCCCTCTTGAACCACTGCTGCGGTCGTCTTCTGTTCGGGGCTTCGTATAAATACGTTTGTCGGATGCAATTCTCACCATCAGAACAAGGGGCGCTCGGTGCCCGTGGTGCGGCTCGGAGAAGGTGCGTATAGAAGGTGCGTATGCGAGAAGGTGCGTATGGAGATCAGTGTGGAGTAGTAATGGATCACCTGCAGATGTGCAAATGGGCGCGGAGATGAGGTCGTGAGAATGGCTCAAGAGGCTACTACTTGGGCATAGAAGTCCACCGCGGGAACCGTCGGGGTATGAGCGCACAAGCGACCACGTACCGCGAGCTAGATGGTGATGATCGGTCGTAGGAGCTAGCTGACGAGAAAGGTGTCCGTCGAGAACGGACAGATCCAACGGCGAGCACTTGGTCAGCAGGAGTGTAGGCGTCTGGTCAATAGAGGCCAAAAATCTATGTCAGCTCCTACGATCAAGAGAGGCGGGACGGAAACAAGAGCAGGCTTCACTCAACGATATGTAGGCATGGGGAGCCCGCAATCATTTACGCCTCCGCCGCCGCCTGTTGAAGAAGTGGAGCATAACGGCAGCGCAAGATATTCGACTGACTGTCCAAGGACGCCCATCGGTCACTCCGAGCAAGGCAAGATGCGGCACACGAAGACCGCATTCGCTGAGTCTGAGTAATGTCTTGAAGTAAGCAATGATCGAGGAAGTAAGGACCCCTGAGCGCGGCGAGTACGTGCTTCATCGCCGATTGCACAACTGCGGATGTCGCGACGGAGGATAGGCTAAAAGAATAGAGCGAGGGAATCTCTCTAACACAGAGTCACTGGACTGAGCGAGCGCATGATCGAATGGTAGCAGGACAATGAGGGTTAGATTTCCTTTCCTTTCGTTGCGTGTTGTCGAGTCCGGGGCCTTGTTGTGAGGCGGGTGAGAGCGTGGGTAAAAGAAATATGAACTGTATAGGTGGCTGAAGCGTGAGAGTTTGGTGTGAGCACTCGCGCGCCCAGGCGGCGCTCGAGGGGCTCACCTTTTTCATCACTACGTTGTATCATCCTCAGAAATCCTATCTGGGTCTGGTTTATGCGACAGCGTGATTAAGGGTCTTACACTTTTTTAAACCTCCAGTCAGTGTCGGATTGACCTGAGAATCACAACATAGAGATGCCTACCAGAACTGTAGCACAGACGCGCCGGGGCCGAATCGGCACCCTTCAGGCCATGGCGGGCGATGCGCCCGTCACCCACGATTCTCCACTATCGAGCATCGAAGATGCCGAGATCAACCACGCCAACGAGGGCGAAGCTGCAGTACAGACAGCAGCAGACGCCGGAGGTAGCCCCCCTAACGACGACCCAGGTGGATACGACGGCAGTCAGGATCCCTCGTCGTCGGAATCCGACGAGCCTTCGTCGGAGCACCATTCACGACACTCGACGCCGCGAGACCAGAGGCAGACCCCGACTGCGCGACGTGCAGACTCGAGGAGTCAGAGAGAATCGACGACCTCCGAGTCCGAGTTGAGGGTCTGGGATGAGCTAAACATCTGAAAAATTTCAATTTTATGTAGCACCCAGCCATAGAATATAGTATATATATCTGTCCTGCCACATGTATAGCTCTTGATAGCCACTATAGGCACCATAGGTGAAGGGCTTTATCTATAGTCTTACATAGCCAATATAGGTGGATATAGGTCCTGTATAGTTCCCTATAACAGCCATAGTACACTTGGGCTCTCCATAGCACTTGATAGCTCATGTACTTTTCTATCAAAGCTATGAATGTATCACTGAAGATATATCAAGCTATAATGTCTAGGGACTCTCACCAGAGACTGGAGGAACAAGATCATTTTCATATTTTTGTTTACATATACAGTTACATTTATACATACTTACATAATGTACTACTATCTCATACCCATCTGTCCAGCAGGTGCATTCCCAGGAGCCACCGGGTTCGACGTCGTGCAAGGGAATGCACTTGCTGGGCACATGGATGTGTGATATGACGAAGAACGACCAGAACAGCACGCACCTGGGTTACGAACGAGTGCAGGGAGCAGGCATGCATGGAGGTGGTCAACACGCAGGGACTTGCATGGAGCGTGTGACGTGGCGGCGGGAGCATACGCGAGCGCGGCTGCAGGTACGTAGACGTGCGAGAAGGCCATGCGTGGTCGGTTTTGCGGTGTGCGGAGGATGTGAGAGGGGAGGCCACTCACCGGCCTCAAGCCCCTTGGGCTTGGTCTGTCCTCCTCCGTCTCTCGCTCTTCTGCCCTCTGCTCAAACTCGTCCCTTCTCCTTGAGCACGCGCGGCTGGGGCGCGGTGACCTGGCGCCGGTGCGTGTCACATCGTCGTCGGCTTTTGAGCACGTGGGCGAGCGTGTGCGGGATGTGATGTGGCAGCGGGCGGGGTGTGACGTGGCGGCGCATGGTGGGCAGTCGTGTGTGTCGGCGCGCGGTCAGCTGTCGTGTCAGCGTGTGTGACGTGGCAGCGCACTGGAAGCGTGCGGTGGGTGAAGTGGAGGGTGGGCGGGTTGCAGGGTGCGGGCAGCGGGCAGCGGGCAGCGGGCAGCGGGCAGCGGGCAGTGTGTGCGATGAAGCGGCATATGACTTGTGGTGCGCGGTGCTGGCATGAAGGAAAAGAGTGCGAGGGCGCGAAGAACGGCGGGCGGCGGCGGCGCGGGAGTTTGTGACCCGGTGGGTGACGCCGGCGGGTCCGTGTGTGACGTGGCAGCGAGCGGGGGGCGGCATCGTGCGTAGTAAGCTGGCACGGTGCACGGTGCTTTGAGATAGCGGGTTTGAACGCGTGCGTGTGATGTAGTGGTTGTGAGGGAGACCGCGTGGTGGCAAATGACGGTCACGGTGCACGTCCGTGCCATGCTGGTGAATGCGCAACCTGGTGGGATGGAAGTCGGGCCGTGGCGAGAGGGAAGGACTGCGCGTTGGCAGAGGCACGCCGGCGCAGGGACGTGGGTGTGTGCAGCAAGTGCAATGAGTGGGTGCGACCGGAGACATATGTACGCCTGCCGTGGATGGGCGCAGCATGGTGACGTGGCGAGATGAGAGCATGAGGGGCGTGCGGGTGTGATGTGTGGGGAATGAGGAGTTGGTCAGCATGCAAGACATGCAGGGTTGTGCACTATGCATGAGGGTGGTGGCGTGCGGGTGCGGTGAGCGGTGTCCTTGACCGTGACGGGGCGGGGGCTGTGCGCAGAGGTGGCGATTTGCGCGAGATCGGTTGATGGGCGGTGGATGATGGATGGGCGAAGAGGTAGGCCGGCGAGTGGGGCAGGAGAGAAGATGGACTTACCTGCGTTCTCTGAGTCACTCGCTCACGCTCCTCGCCCTCTCTCATCTCCTTGTCTCTCCTCTCCTGTCCTTGTCTCTCCTCTCCTGTCCTGCTCCTCTCCTATGCGTACAGGCAGCGACAGCGATAACAGCAGCGTTAGAGCCGAGGTGGACGGGAAGGGGATGTGTCGCGGAATGGTGGTCGAGGTAGTAGCAGGCTAGTAGTAGCACGTTCGCGCGAGTTGCTTGAAATGCGCACCCGAGCTGCCCGAGGCGCGTTAGCGCACACGTATCTGGCAGATTGTGGTCTGCTCACAACAGTTTAAGCTCCATAGATTTAGAGTAGTTTAGATGGAGGTGAACTCTGTGTTATACCAAGTTTTCGTAAATTTAGGTGGCCTACAATGCTTGTAACAACGAAACCAGCGTGTACTGTCTGCCAAAATGTGCACAAAAGTCAAGATCTGCTCGATCACTGCACTATAAATTCTCAATATATGTATTATTAATACAGAGGTGTTTAGAGCACAGTTGAAACGTATCCCGAGACTTACGAGCCTGAACTCGGGCGATGTGGCATTTTGTGCTACATGCCATACCCACCACCCGGGCAAAAGAAAATACCACGTGACCCGACATGGTCCGTGCGCGCGTGCGGCCTATAAAGGCAGCTGCCTTTCTACATCATCTGCACACTCACTTTCCCCTTCTCTCAACTTCCACACGTTCCTTTCCTCTCAACTTTAACACTCCTTTCCTCTCAACTTCAGTAAGTCTTTAGCTTCTTAGGAACTGTGATATCTGCTAACATCTGCCTTATCTTCCAGAACTGCTACTATCTTGATTGGTAAGCTCTACTAATTTCAAGTTCCACTGTTGCTTTTTAACCCGTTTTCTTTCCTTTTCAGAGGTTGTCTCTGTACTTCAATATATGTAATATATTTGTTCAGTACTTGTAGCTTTGCAATAAATTAATAAAATATGTTTTGATTGTTAATGCTGAATTTGTGTTAAAGCAAGCTGAGAAGACAATTATTTTGTAGTTAGAATGGAATACTTAGCATATATGTGGTATATCAGCCTTATAGTTTCACAATTACTTCATAGTTAAGATAGAATACTGAGCATATATGTTGTATATCAGGCTCATAGTTTCACAAGTGTGTATAGTTACCAAGTCACTTACATAGCTGATATAGCAAGGATATGTGCATCCATAGTATCTATAGCAAGGGTATGTGCATCCATAGCACTCCATAGCACTCTATAGCAAGGCTATGCTCCTCTATAGGAAGCCTAAGGTCCTACATAAGCTATGAGGACCTGTACCTTGCTATGGCCCTATATAGGTTATCACGGTAGTATAGTGGTCTATAGCAAGGTTATTTTTTTCAGATGAACGAAATGTGGCATGGTGAACAGGAACAGATCGACGATCTGTGTGAAGCTGGGAGAGCAGTGATGGCAAGGGCAGACGCGGCGGAGCGCCACATGCTACAGAATCGAGAGCGTTATGGGAGCCTGCTGACGAGGATCGGCATGTCGCGACCAGGAGAAGTGAAGCAGGAAGGCGACGATGAGGTCCTGAGCCGCGCCACGAGAAATCTGTCTGCACCGAGGGCTACAGATGAGGACTCACCTCAATACCGGCGACGACGAGCTGCTGCGCAACGCATGAACGCAAGCGCGGACGGCGCTCGCACGCCAACGCGACCAGCCACCCCGAGAGCGGGTCCTCTGGAACCCGCATTCTCCCCGCGATCCAGGAACGTGTTACGCACCTGGAGAGAACACGACCTGAGGGAGAACGGATTTTCGAACATCCCGAGGATGTCCCCACGAGAATCGGGCAGCGACATACCACGAACGGACCATAGCGAGCATTCCCGACAAGCAGATCGCAGTAACGGCGCGCGATCGAATGGCGACGGCCGCCGTAGGCATGGAGGTGGCGGAGCGCCGACGCCACCGTCTCCCGGTGACGGCTCGGATGACGACTGGTCTGAGCGTGACGAGGACAGCAACAGACCGCCGCCACGCCGCCCATCCAGGAGAGGACATCGAAGCATCCCGAGCTCAGACTCGGACCCCTCAGACAGTGACGGGGTGGACCTGGACGCAGAATACGAGAGAAGGGGCGAGTCCAGTCGTCCGAGCACCACAAGAATGGCGCACGGGGACGCGCAAGTACAGAGAGGTGGACGCAAGCCGCGACTGCACACACGTGACAAGGCGCGATCCCACGAGCACGACGCGTTGCAGGCGTACCGGGTATTAGTGCACGAAAAAGTGGGCAAGGACCTTTCCCACCTGCCTGATATCAAAGGCATTAAACAAGGAACGATGGATTCGTACAGTGGCGAGGATAACATCAGCACGTACGACGGATGGCTAATGAACATACTCCGCAATCTGAACATGTCCCGGGTGTGCGGACCTGATCGCAACCAGGACCAGATTACCGTCCTCGGGAACACGTTGAAAGGGCCCGCGGCAATATGGTTCAACGCGGAGGTGGAACACCCGAAGCGCGCAATTCGCCAATGGCAATTCGTGGACGTAGTTTGCGCACTATATCGTCAATTCATTCACGAGGCTACGGCGCAGAACGCGTCTGAGCTATTCGACGCCGCCCGTTTCTCGAGAGTTAAAGGCATAGTTGCCTATTTTAATGAACTCATGAGCTACGCTGCCCGCATGATTGAGCGGCCCAGTAAGTATACGTTCAAGCAACGCTTTCTGAAAGGCCTACCTCACGACTTTGTCGAAAAATTGATGATCAATCATGGCATATCCGCGGAGTTCTCAACACTCAACGAGATAATGCACGCTGCTCGAGGACTTGAGAACGCTGAGCTGTTCCTCAAGCGCCACTCGGCGAGGGCAGACACCCCCCGCGATGCGGCGAGGACAACTTCCAACTCGTCGTGGTCAAGGCAGCGCTCGCGGATGGCAGAGCGGACGGAGGAAACCAAGGCGCCCAGGATACAACCCACAGCGGCACAGGCCAATGCGGGCGCTACCGGGCAAGCATCTGTGCACAGAGACATTCCTGTAGCTCGAACAAACGCCGCTCCCGCGGCACAAGGCAGCAGTAACCGCCGGCGAGATGTATCCCGAGTGACGTGCTTCAAATGCGGACAGACAGGACATTACTCGTCAGACCCGACCTGCCCGAAGTACGAGGGTACTCGAGGACCCCAAGTGTTTGCAGCCCAAGTAGTCGACGACAGATCCGACGAAGATTCCGCCCAGCGGAACAGCAATGACGTCGTCAGCACGCCGGAGGACAGACCACCGGCGCACGAGATGGACGGGTCGCAATACGAGGAGTCCGACTACGACCGCGCGTTCGGAGCGTATGACGACGAGGAGGCGTACGCAGGACACCCGGAGGATGACGGGAGTGACGGAGGCGCCGTGTACGTCCGCGCAATGCGAGTAGGCCTGGAGCACCAGATCGTGAGCGACGAGGAGCAAGAGCGGCTTGAACTCCCCCCGTGGGCACGGCTCCGCGTGTTCGACGACTCAGTCACCGCACTAAGGGCTCCAGACGAGTACCTAGCGCTGACGCCAACGCAAGGAAACCCGGGGCCCATAGACTGGCGCGGCCGGGGTTGGGCACCGACACGGGAGTACGGCCTAGTGCACTTCTTCGAGTGTAGCCACTGCAATAACTACATAGAACATTGCCAGGAGGCGCACGAGTTTCAGGAGGAAAGCTACATGATGGCGCGTCACGCACAGCACCGTTACGAGCATTGGCTCCGCCAGGTCGGGTGGGAGAATGCGCGCTTCGAGCTCACCAGAAGAGGACAGAACGGAAGCGCCTACCTGCTTATGCGGGCCATGTTCGAAGAATCGCGCCGAGATGCGGACAGTGCACACGAGGAGGCGGAAGAGTTTCGTCGCCAAGCGGTCGAGGCCCGAGGACACATGGAGGAGGCAGAACGCCGACTCATGTGGTTGGAAGGGGAACATGAGCGCGTGATTGGGGAGCTGCGCGAGGCGCACGCGTCAATCACACGCCTACAAATGGTAGTGTCGACCCGACTGGCCCAGGAGGCAGCCACGCGGTCCTCAGAGTGGGCGGAGACCGATCGACTATCCAGATCAGCAGGTGGAGCATCGTCCGACTCCGAGGGGTCGTGGGCCAGCAACGAAACGGGGGGAACATCACCTACCGTACCCAGCGAGCATGGGTCCATGCCTGAACTGGAAGACACGGCTGAATGGATGGCAGCTATGCGGGGCGAGGACGAGAACCGAGAGTTCCGCTCCGCGACCCGCCACCCATTCCCACCGGGTCAACGGCCGGACATACCTGCAGAGCACCGCCAGTGCATGGCTGCCTACGTCGAAGTTAACGGCGTAAAAGCGTATGCTCTATTCGACACTGGCAGTACCACAGTGTCAGTGACGCCCGATTTCGCTCGGGTCAGTCGCATACCGCTCACCGCACTGGAGAACCCGGTCACGCTGCAGCTGGGATGCGTTGGAAGTCGATCGAAGATCAACTTTGGCGCATCCGTCAACATGAACGCGGGGCCCGTGAACGAGACCCATTATGTGGATGTGGTCAATATCGACCGCTACGATATGATCATCGGCACACCTTTCATGTACCGATTCGGTGTCTGCCTGGATTTCGCTCGCCGGTCGATTAGCATACAGGGACAAAATCTGCCCCTACTGCCCGATTCCGACCACCTGACAACGGCCAAGCGGAGGATGGGGCCACCGACACGCGGCGAAAAACCCACGCATTGACTAGGGGCGCGCGGGGAAGGGTTGGGCGGCGTACACGCACGCCCGAACCTCCCACCGCGCAACACTGAAGAAGAGACAGCCAGCGCCGCCCCTGAATCAGGCGAGCGGATACTGGCGATGTCAAAGCGGCCTTCTAATAATCAAACCACCTCTGGAAGAGAGGGAGACGGTTCAATCACCGCGGCCACACGCGCTGATGGACACTACCAGATAATAGGGTGGTACGCAGTAGAATAGACACAAACCCTAAATGGCAGCGGTGGTGTCGTATATCGTTGTGCGAGCGAGCGTCAGGGGTCCCGGAACAGACGTAGACCGTCTCCGATCAAGCACAAAGTGCTCCGATCGAAAGCGCGCAGTCGGAAAGGCGTCCGCGACTGGCGTACGTGCTCCGACTGGTCGGAAGACGAGTCGACGATGAGCGACGGCGAAGAGCGGCGACGCGACTGCGATCGCTGACTCGGACGAAGGGGCGACGATGGAACAAGATGAGAGCGATGAGATAAGGGCGAGATCGGAAGACAAAGGCGATATCGAAGGCAAAGGCAAAGGCAAAGGCAAAGGCGCGAGAGCAGTCAACCGATTGTTGACTACTATACGATACGATGGCGAAGGCAGCACACGAATTGTGCTCTGAGCGACGAGGGGGGAACGAAACTTCTATTGCAGTGAGTATGCGACGACTATTTATACGTTTCCGACGAGTACAGTACGAGTGCGATCGGAACAATGCTACGTGGTCGGAAGACAAAGAGAACGATAGCGGCGCCGTCGCGCATGGTGCGTACAATGGTCGGGGGTCATGCGACGGTCAGACGACGACGAGGGAGGCGGGCGACGATGTCGAGCGAACGATCAGCGCTGTCAAAAGACAAAGGAGTGGGCGTGGGAATCGATCCGCCCTGTCGTCGACTGTGGGAAACAGCGTCGGGGACGGCGGGAATGGATAATGCGGGACGAGCGGGGTGCGATAACGGTAGTCGGGTGACGGGGACACGAGGCGACGGCTTCCGATCGCGACTGATCGGAAGACGATAGCTCCGACTGGTCGCAGCGACTGAGTTGCGAATCGTTCGCAAGGCGCTCAGCCACTACGCTATGGGTCGGAAACGTGTGTCGATAGAGGGGGTGTGGAGGGGTCGTGAATCCGCTAAGTCGTAAGCGCTGGGTCGGAGGGCGATCGCGTGACTGGTCGATGGTCGGGGACAATAGTCGCAAGGACAATGGGCGACTGGGGAGGTACTCGAAATGGCGTGGGAGCGTCGGAGGGTCGTAGCGCCGGGCGTGGCTGCCGTGCGAGTGGGCTGTGCGATTCTGATGGAAATCTGATGGAGTCGTGACGGCGTGGGAAATGCTGTGCTCGCAGATGTGGCGCGGTGCTCTAAGTCGTAAGCGCTGGGTCGGGCGCCTGGTGCGACTGGCGTGAGAGTCGCGGACGTGTTCCGACTGTGGCGCGACAAGGGTGAGGTCACGTGACCGAGGACTTGGTCGAAAATGCGAAAAGACAGTCGCGATCCCCTCCCAGCGCGGGACGGGGCTTGTCACCTCCTCCTCACTGAGAACCTGACCGTCCACGGTCAGTGCGACGAGGCGGTGCGCGGGCGCTAAGGGATGCCGTCGGAAGAAGGTGCGACCGTCGGAAGGTCGCGGGGGAAATAGTGGTCGCAAGACGTGAGGCGACTGCGGCGGGGGAAGTCGGAGGACGAATTCGAAGTCGGGGGAAACCGTGTGAGCGTGGGGAGTCGTTCGAGGAAGAGTCGATGCTGGTTGAAGTCGTAGGCGCCGTGGTGATGTCATGGGTTAGGCGCTGCGCAGCCTTGTGTCCGAAAAGGTGTACCTGGATGCCAAAGTCGCGCGGGAAGAAGCTGAGGGCCTAGGGCTGGTCGCGCGACCACGCGTGGGAAGTCGCAAGAGGCGCAAGGACGCGATCGAAAATTTGGCGAAGTCGATGGAATGGTCGGAGGACAAAGAAGGGTGCGCGATCGCATAAAAGGCGGTGAGCGATCGCTAGTCGGAGTCAACTTCCCTCTTCCCTACCACCCTCTGGCGCTCCAAGAGACATGTCCGCCCCTACTCCAGCACCTCGCAAGATGACCGACGCCAACGTCGTTGCCAACGTCCGACGCCAAGTCGCGAAGTATCCGGAGAACGGCGACCTGCCGGCGCAACTGCTGTGGGTCCGAAGCTGTGTGCGCGCCTTCGTGAGTGTTCCGCCGAGTTCGCGCTAAGTCGCAAGCTGACGAGTGTCGTCCAGGCCTTCGGCGCGCAATATCCGCACACTGCGCAGCAAATCGCGGAACTTATGGCCGACTTTCAAGAGCGGTACAAGTCGCACGGATCGCCGGAGTGGATTGCGCATTCGGGAGGACTGCTGAGGGCGCCTGAGCCGGAGCCAGAGGTACGTTGCTGGCTCAAGATTGTTTTCTGACTTCGCTGACTTGTTCCTTCCAGGTAGATGACGAGACGTTCTTTGCCCAAATGGTGGAGAGCGAGGTCGACGTCGCTGCCTTCGTGACGCACACACCACCCGTTCCCGCTCCGTCCTCAGTCCGCGCACCGTCCTTGGCGCCGATCACGGCCGAGACAGAGCCAGTCGCCGAAGAAGACGAGGTCGTTGAAGGCGATCGCGACGCGTCCGGCGAAGACGAGCTGGACGACGATTTCGTAGTGGAGCGTGCGACTGTGACACCGCGGAGGCGGAAGGGTGAGAGCGCGGAGGAGATGGCGGAACGCCTGGTCGATGAGAAGGCGCGTGCTGACGCGCTCATGCGACGCATTCGGAAGGGGGAGTTCGACTATAAGTCGTTCGGTCCGGTGAGTCGTCCCTTCTTCCGTCTTGTGACAATCGCTGACTTCGTATAAGGCATGCGATTACTGCCGCGTCACCGGGACGTCGGGCGACGTCTCCTGTCGCTCAAAGATCGTTCTCAAGCGATCGGGATGGTACGTCGAGTGCGAGAAGTGCGCGCACGCGAAGAAGGGATGTCGCTGGAGTGGGGAGAACATCACAGGTACGTGCGCGTTTTGCGGTTCGTAGTTCCGAAGTCCCTGAAGATCGCCTTTAGTCGTTTCTCGAGCTCGAAAGGCGTCCACTACAGTCGCTGTGTCGGGGGCGGCTTCCTCGCCCGTCGCTGGTCAGAAGAGGCCGGCGACCGCAACTCCAGAGCGCGATCGAGCGGACGCCACCTTCAAGGCTCCGAAGATGGCGCAGGAAACTCCGCGCAAAGAGACAAGAGCGTCGGCTCAAGGTGAGTTCGTCCGGCTGAGTCTGGCGATCTTCTTACTAACTTGATCGCGCATGTAGTGTCTCCGCGGTCGTTCATCGGCAAGCCGCCACCGCTTGCGCCGACTGTTCCCGCGCCCGCCGACATGGACATCGACGAGTCGCAAGAGGTGCTGCAAGAGTCGCAGACCCAACGGACGGCGCCAGGTGAGAGCGCCACGCTCTTCTTGTCGAGTCCCGAGGCAACGACTGACGCACCGCGCTCAGGGTCGGAACGCGCCGGATCCTGGATTCAAGACGTCGCAGACTGGCCTACACCTCTAGTCGATCCGCTCGCCGACGTGGATACTCCGGGGGCCGGTACGTGTTCATCTTCGCTCGTTTGGGCACGCGCTGACTTGATCGCAGGTCCCTCGCAGTCGACCACCGCGCTGCCGGTCGTCGACAAGGGCAAAGGTAAGGGTCGGGTGGTGCGGCGCCTTCGCGTCTTGCCGCCTGGTCCTAAGCCTCGCGACTTCGACGGCCTGCCCTTCCTGGCAGATACGCAGCAACTCGTCGACGGCGCGATCCTCATTCCTGAGGGCTCCGAGTACCCGGACGCGGTTCGCCTCGCGGTCAAGGCGTTCCGCGCGCAGCGATCGGACGTCGTGTCAGCGACGTTCGTGAACCGCGAAACCTTCCTGTCGACCTGGTGGGGCGAAGTCCAACTCATCAACCCGCGGTTTTTCGAGATGTACTGCGATGGGTATGTTCCGCGGGTTCCTGGGCCGGAATGGGACTGGGAGGATGTCGTGGAGGAGTAGGTGATCGGAGGACGTGGTGACCGCGCAGTGGATACCCTGTACTTGTAGCGACTGCTTCTTGTGAATTGCGATTCGAATACGACTTTGTTCTTTTGGCTTGACTTGATGCTTTGCGACTTGAGTGCGACTTAAGCTATGACTTGCGATTTAACTTCGACTTGGTGATGACAAAGGAATGTGTGAAAGAACGACTAAGTCGAACTAAATGACTTTTGTTTAAGCCTCAGTATACCTTCATAGGCTAAGGTCCTTTATCTTGAGTGGGCCTGCGCTACAGCGACGAATCGCGAGCGACTTGCGATGGGGAGGAAAGGGAAAGGGATGTCGGAGTGATGACCGCGTGATCGGAACTCTTCAAGCTTGATCGGGAACTTCGTCTTCGTCGTCGGGAGGCTCTGGGAGGGGTGGCTCTTCGTCGTCGTCGTTGCCGTGGTGCGCCGAAGCTTCTAGTTCGCGGAGTCGATGGGTATCGATGTCGACGTCGGCGATGTCGAAGGGGATGGTTTTGCGAGCGAGGTACGGGATGACGCGGAATGCTGCGATCGGACGGTCGAGAACAGAGCCGTCGAGCTCCGACACGATGTAGGCTCCTCCGCGATTGCGCGATATGACGACTAGGGGTCCTAGGTAGCGCGGTCGCATCTTCCGATTGAGTGCCTTCTCGATCGCTGTGTGTCGGATGAGGACTAGATCGCCGCGCTTGAAGTCGAAGTTCTTGATGACATGTGCGTGGTCCTTCTCGAACTTCTTGGCGTTGGCGAGTCGCTCGGCGTAGACTTCCGATCGGAGCGCGGAGACTTGCGCGTGTCGTTTTTGCAGTGCGATCGCTCGTCGCGCGATGAGGTCTGTCGTGGAGAGAAGTGAATCGGGCGGGGGCTGGAGGTACGTCGCTTCGGAGATGTCGAGGGGAATGATCGGGTGACATCCGGTGACAGCGAAGTAAGGGGAGCAGCCCATACGCTTCCGAACAGTTATACGCTCCGACCAGAATACGGAGAAGGCGGAATGCGCCCACTGAGTCTGATCGCCATTCGCGGCCTTGTAGAGTGCTTGCCGAACGTCGTAATGAGCGCGTTCGACGATTCCGTTAGCACGAGAGTTGTAGCCGGAGATGCGAATGTGGCGTATGTGGTATTTCTTCTCTAAATGTTCCAGGGCTTTGACGAATGGACCGCCGTTGTCGGTGACGATTTCCGACAGTGAGCCCCAGCGACAGAGGACCGATTGAAAGATCCAGTTCGCGATGGCGACTGAGTTCTCCTTCTTGAGTAGGGCGAACTCTGGGTAGGTCGTAAGTGAACAGCGACCTTGGACGACATAGCGAAATCCTCCGGAGACGGGCATGTGCATGGTGTCGACGTAGATCTTCGCGAATAGCGGCGCGGGTACAGCGACGGTCGGAGGGATGAGGATCTGTCGCTTCTGGCGCTGTTGACAGAGGTGACATGTGCGAACATACCACATCACGTCCGATTCATAGGACGGCCACCAGAAACGTTCTCCGATTAGCGATCGAGTCGCGAAGACTCCGCGATGTCCGACTTTGTCGTGGCAGTCGACGAGGATGGTGATACGGCGATTGGGATGGGGGATGAGCTTGTGTGCGCCGTCGCCTGATCGTCGATAGAACCGGTTGCCTGCGATGAAGAAGCGAGTCGCATAGCGAACGAAGGTCGCGAACTCTTGATCGGAAAGATGGTCTGGTCGCACTGGGTCTTCTAGCCATTCACGGACGTGGACAAGTCGGTCGTCGGCTTTGATCGATGCGTCGCTGCGTGGGACTTCGTCGTACGATAGCTCGGGCTCCTCCTCCTCACTGAGATCTTGACCGTCCCCGGTCAACGCGAACACGGCGTGTAGTCCAGGGGTGGGAAGGGAGGGAGCTTGGTCGGGTGCCACTAGCGAACTCGGCGTCGGTACTGCGAACAAAAATCCGTACATTTTGTCGAGCCAATCGTCGTAGTCGTCGTCGGAAGGTTCTTCGGGATCGCCAGGTTGTCGGACACGTCGCGATAGTCCGTCGGGACCATGGGAGATGCCTGGGACGTGTCGGAGGGTGAACTTGAAGGCGAGGATGCCGATGATCCAGCGATTGGTGCTAGCAGTGGGGACGAGGTCGGGGTTCTTGAGCATACCGCCGATCGACGTAGCATCGACTTCGACGATGAGATTGCGGAGACCGATAAGATAGACGCGGAGTGTGCGGAGCGATCGGAAAAGGCCATAGATTTCGAGCTTGGGCTGGGAGAAGCGACGTTCGCGATCGTTGAGCGATATCGATCCAAATCGGCTGAAGTAGCGGCGCTTCGGGTTGTCGAGTTCCTCTTGGGCGAGTATGTAGCCGACCGCGATGTACGAAGTGTCAACAGCGAGGACGACTGGGGCTCGCGATTCGTAATTGATCGCTCGTAATGCGTCCGATTTGACGAGGGCGTCCTTGAGGTACTCCTGCGCCTTGAGCTGTGCGGGACCGTACACCCACTCTTCGCCCTTCCTTGTGAGCTTCGTGAGGGGCCAGGCGTGCTTTGCGAAGTCCTTGATGAATATCCTGCATACTCCGACCGTTCCGAGGAAGGCGCGAACGTCGGAAAGATCCTTGCAAGGACCCCAGTTCGTGATCGCGGAGATTGTGGTCGGATCAGCGCGGCGACCTTCCGGAGTGCAGAGGTGTCGGAGAACCGTAAATTCACGAGCGATCAGGATGGACTTGGATCCGGAAAACGTTCCGCCGGCATATCGCATACGCTGGAGTATGCGATTGGCGTTGCCGAGGTGTTCCCAGACGAATCGCCGAATGTCGCTGTTCTCCGGAATCATCTCGTATGATCCGTCGGGGAGTCGATAGTCGGACTTCGGGCCTTTGAGCGGAACGTCGTCGATGAAGGGGATCGTGAATGTCGGGATCTCGTCCTGCAGGATGTAGGTGACGTCGTCGTGGAAAATAGGGACCGAGTTCGTCCACCCCATCGGAAGGGTGACTAGGCGAAGTGCTCCGTAGGGGGTCTGGAAGGTCGTGAAGTCGCGGGAACGTGGGTCGATGAGTCGCTCGTCGTATCCGACGTAGAGGTCGAGAATACCGCCGCAGGCGCGTCCTCCGAACTGTTCGGCGAGGTGTTCTTGGATCGGAGGTACGCCGGAGTGTGCGATTGTGACCTTGTTGAGCGGCTCGAGGGAATGGACTATGCGGAGACTCTTGCCGTCCTTCTTGACGACGCAGAACCACTTCGATCGATAGGAGGAGTTGGATGGCTCGTACACACCGGCTGCGATCTTCTTCTTGATGATCTGGCAGACCTCGGCGTGCAAGCCTGGGGGGATAGGGATATTGCGATCGACCCATGGAACGTGTGCGACGACAGGAATCTGAATCGGAGGGAAGTACTCGGGCTTGAAGCTGCCGCGCTCGGTGTCGTCCCAAGCGAAGGCCTCGTTCTGCTTTGCGATGACGTCGTGGAGCAGATCGCGCTCGGTCGGGGTGAGGAAATCGTAGCTGGAGTTTTCGTCCATCTTGTCGCGACGTTCTTGCGTATAGCGACCGGTCGGAACGAAGGGCGGGGGATGAGTCAATAGTGGTGGCATTGATGCGAGTGGGTCGCCGATGATATTGCGCTCTATGCGGAATCCATCGGGAAGCGTTCCAAGAACTGGGCGAACTTTGTCTGCGACGGGCTTGTACTTCTTCTTGCCAAGAAAAGAGTCGAGGATTGGGGGATCGGAAGGCGATGGGGAAGCGGGGGATGTGTTCAAGAAAACGTTCGGAGTACGCGCGGAGTGTCCAAGATATTGCGATGTGTCGTCGTCAAGATGCGGGTGTCGATAGCGAGTCTTTGCGGTCGGCGATGCGGTCGGTGATGCTTTGCGATCGGACGGGGTATACTGGTGACCAAGATTTGATTCGGCAGTCGTACGAGATACACGGGGCTCTGCGGGACATATATTGTTCAAGAAAGATGGGGCGGCGTACTCTGGCAATTGCGAACGGGCTTCGGAAGCGGTAACATATGCGGCTTGGATCGCGGACTCGTCCGATGAGTCGATGGGGGTATATGCAAGAACGCGGACATTTTCGCCGTCGCCTTCGATGATCATGGCGACGGCTTCATCATCGCCTAGATCATCAAAGGCGGGGGCCGTCATGGCATGCCGTGCGAAACCGATGGTGGCCTCGCGGGAAAGTCGGCAACGTTAGGGTTTCTCCGGAGTTCGGGTTGCGGATGGTGACCGTCTGGTCCTCGTCGCGGTAGTTGCGGACGATGCTCTCGGTGAGAACATCGAACGGGCGACCGAGGAGAATGTCGTAGGCGACATCGCGAACGACATGGACTTGGAGGTAGAGGGTCATGTTTCCGAACTTGATCGGAACGTTGCGGGCGATGCCTAGAGAGCTGGAAACTTGGCGATTGGCGCTCTGAAGGCGGATTTTGACGTCCGGCGAATACGCGAGCTCGAGGAAGTGGCAGACGTCTTCCGACATGGCGATGACTTGCGATCCAGGATCGAGCAGGCACTCGATCGCGGCGCGACCAGCGACCAATCCATCGATCGATCGGAGGGCGATGGAATCGTGGGCCACGGTGAGCATCTCGGGATCGGGACACTCGCCTGGTCGCAGATCGTTGAGGTACATCTCAATCGGGTCGGACATGTACAGCGAGCAATCGCGTGGCTGCAGCGACCAGAGTTGCTCCTTCGATGCTTTGCGGGGGTCGGGGGCGTACTTCGCAAAGGTGCGCTCTTCGACTTGGTTGATCGCCGCTGCGGGGGAGACGATCTCTTCGTCGGGGACTTCTTCGATGGTGACGCGACGGTAGGCGGCTGTCTGGACTGCGGGGACGACAACTTGCTCATTGACCGCGCGGCGAGGGGTGACTGCGTCGCGGTACTTGGCGCGGACTTCGGGAGCGAGCGACAAGAGCTCTTCCGGCGTGATGGTGATCTTGGAGTCCTTCATCGCTCGGACGAAGACCTCCTCTGCGATCTCCGATCGATGAACCGGAGGCAAGTTGCGGTACTGGGGCTCGCGGGGGTTCGCCTTCGGAGGGTCGGCTGGGACAGTCTTGGGGTTGACAGGAGCGTCGGTCGCGTCGCGCGCACCGCGGAAAGGATGCGCTTGAACTGGCGCCGGTGGGTCGGAAGACCTCGCCGACTGATCGGAAGCTCCTGGGGCGACCTCTGCTGGCTTGGGCCTAGGGCGACGCGTGATCTCTACTCCGTCGAAGACTTGCGCGTTGGTCGCAGCGGTGCGATCACCGCGGAGCTGAGCGAGCTCGGCCTCGAGCGTGGCGATGCGATCGGAAGTCGAGAGGGTGAAGACTTGGAGGGGCTCCTCCGGGACTACGCCGACGAACAGCTGAGCTGCCGGGAGCGCAGCTGCATTGCGACGGTGCCACTCTCGAACGCGATCGCGTAAGAAGTCGCCGGTGATGCGACTAGGCACGAAGGTACCGTTGGGCAAGGTAACCCTCCCGTCTGCGTTCCGAGCGACTATGCCCGCTCGGATGTCTTCTTCGACTGCGGGGCACGCGGAGATGCGATGGTCCGCTGAGCCATCGTACAGGCATCGGCCTGCGAGGCGCTGGAGGTTCGCGTTGGGCACAGCGACTGCGGGGGCTGCCGCGACCGCTGGGACTGCGACTGCGATCGGAGGTGCCGCAGCGTACTGCACTGCACCTGGAAGTGCGCCGCCGCCTTGCATGAGTGTGCGGACAAACGACGCGATGATGTCTTCCGCCTTGACCGCTGTAGCTGGGGGTGGCGATCGCGCGGTCGACGTGGTCGCTGCGATGGTCGTGGTCGTCGACGTTGCTCCGCGAACGTCCCTGCAGGCTGCTTGAAGCACGAACTGAGCCGCGCTGTTGACGTCGGCGACCTCGTAAGAGTCGTCAGGGGCGACGTCGGGCTTCTTGACCTGGAGTCGGGCCTCGATGCGCGGCCAGAGGTAGTCGGGGACGCCTCGCGGAAAGTCGCTTTTCTGCTGCATGTTGGAGTACCGGCCCTTCCGAACGAGGAAGCCGGAGATCGCTAAGAAATCGCGGTGGTATGCGGCGAACTCATCGAGCGACAGCGTCAAGCTGCCGCGGGTGTCGGCGATGAGGGTCTCGAGGTCGGTGGTCGAGTACGTGCGATCCCCGTCAGCGCCGGGGTAAAGCTTCTTGATCGCAGTCTTGAATGGGTCCCAAGCACCAGCGTACTCGGGCAGCGACTCGAACAAATCGGCGACCTCGATCGGAACATAGCGCATAGTCCAATCTTTCTTCTGCTGGTCGGTCGTCTGATTGGCGGCCGTGTAGAGAGTCTCGAGGTCGTCGAAGAACCTCCTGATGGATCGCGGATTTTCCGGATCGAAGACCGGCGCGGTCTTCGAACCGCGGGGGGGCATAGGAGTGGCCATCGGAGGTATAGCGACGGGTGGTACGTTTGCGATTGGTCGGGAGGGTAGTGCGATCTGAGTTGCGACTGGGATAGTCGCGGGAGTCGGCGATGGGGGAGTGATCGGAGTCGGAGGATGAGAAGGTCGCGGTGGCGTCGGTGGAGTCAAAGGCGATGGCGCAGGAGAGGGTGTTCGGAACCCTCCAGGGATGTGCGGGTGATCGAGGACTTCGAAAGACTCACTTCCGGAGGTGGTCGGAAGGTTGTTGTGAGTCGCTTCGGGGCTGGGAACCTCCTCGAAGAGGTCGTCGATGAGCGAAGCGTCGTCGGGGATCGATGGGGGAGGTACGACGAAGCGTTGGCGGACTTCGTCGGCGAAGGCTGAAGCGCGGGTGTAGGGTCGAGCGGCGAAGGGAGAAGGCGCTGGGGCCTGTTTCGGAGGAATCCTGACTGAAACCCTCGCGGTGGGCTCCAAAAGTGATGGACACTACCAGATAATAGGGTGGTACGCAGTAGAATAGACACAAACCCTAAATGGCAGCGGTGGTGTCGTATATCGTTGTGCGAGCGAGCGTCAGGGGTCCCGGAACAGACGTAGACCGTCTCCGATCAAGCACAAAGTGCTCCGATCGAAAGCGCGCAGTCGGAAAGGCGTCCGCGACTGGCGTACGTGCTCCGACTGGTCGGAAGACGAGTCGACGATGAGCGACGGCGAAGAGCGGCGACGCGACTGCGATCGCTGACTCGGACGAAGGGGCGACGATGGAACAAGATGAGAGCGATGAGATAAGGGCGAGATCGGAAGACAAAGGCGATATCGAAGGCAAAGGCAAAGGCAAAGGCAAAGGCGCGAGAGCAGTCAACCGATTGTTGACTACTATACGATACGATGGCGAAGGCAGCACACGAATTGTGCTCTGAGCGACGAGGGGGGAACGAAACTTCTATTGCAGTGAGTATGCGACGACTATTTATACGTTTCCGACGAGTACAGTACGAGTGCGATCGGAACAATGCTACGTGGTCGGAAGACAAAGAGAACGATAGCGGCGCCGTCGCGCATGGTGCGTACAATGGTCGGGGGTCATGCGACGGTCAGACGACGACGAGGGAGGCGGGCGACGATGTCGAGCGAACGATCAGCGCTGTCAAAAGACAAAGGAGTGGGCGTGGGAATCGATCCGCCCTGTCGTCGACTGTGGGAAACAGCGTCGGGGACGGCGGGAATGGATAATGCGGGACGAGCGGGGTGCGATAACGGTAGTCGGGTGACGGGGACACGAGGCGACGGCTTCCGATCGCGACTGATCGGAAGACGATAGCTCCGACTGGTCGCAGCGACTGAGTTGCGAATCGTTCGCAAGGCGCTCAGCCACTACGCTATGGGTCGGAAACGTGTGTCGATAGAGGGGGTGTGGAGGGGTCGTGAATCCGCTAAGTCGTAAGCGCTGGGTCGGAGGGCGATCGCGTGACTGGTCGATGGTCGGGGACAATAGTCGCAAGGACAATGGGCGACTGGGGAGGTACTCGAAATGGCGTGGGAGCGTCGGAGGGTCGTAGCGCCGGGCGTGGCTGCCGTGCGAGTGGGCTGTGCGATTCTGATGGAAATCTGATGGAGTCGTGACGGCGTGGGAAATGCTGTGCTCGCAGATGTGGCGCGGTGCTCTAAGTCGTAAGCGCTGGGTCGGGCGCCTGGTGCGACTGGCGTGAGAGTCGCGGACGTGTTCCGACTGTGGCGCGACAAGGGTGAGGTCACGTGACCGAGGACTTGGTCGAAAATGCGAAAAGACAGTCGCGATCCCCTCCCAGCGCGGGACGGGGCTTGTCAGCGCATCCAGCAGCGAAGGAGAATCAGCGCATGTGGAGCTTGTGGTGGCACCGCTTCGCGAGCGGTGGTACGCACGCTGTGTTGATATAATGAGTGGCGTACCCCCGGAGTTGCCCCCGATGCGTGAAATCAATCACCGCATCCCATTAATAGACGACGCTAAGACGTACCGTTACCGATTGCCCAGGTGCCCCGACTCCATGAAGTCGCAACTCATGGACAAAATTATGGTGTACACCGCCGCGGGCTGGTGGGAGGCGGCCACTACGTCACAGGCTGCGCCCCTGCTGTGTATCCCTAAGAAGTCTGGGAAATTACGCACCGTCGTAGACTGCCGGGAGCGCAACGACAATACTGTACGGGACGTCACTCCTTTCCCGGATCAGGACCAGATACGCCTGGACGTGGCCAGAGCCCGGTACCGGTCGAAGATTGACATGTCCAATGCCTATGAACAGATACGTGTCATGCCAGAGGACGTACACAAAACTGCTTTCGCATCAGTGTACGGAACGTACCTGAGTCACGTCATGCAGCAGGGTGACTGCAATGCCCCAGCGACGTTCCAGCGACTCATGACATCAATATTCCGCGCGTTTATAGGACGGTTTGTGCATGTGTATCTAGATGACATCTTCGTGTTCAGCGACACGGTAGAGGAACACGAGCAGCACCTGGAACAGGTGTTTGGCAAGCTACGGGAGGCGCACCTATTCCTCGAGAAGGAGAAGTGCGACCTGTACGCAGTCAAGCTCGATTGTTTGGGACACGTTGTAGACGAGCGCGGGCTGCATGCTGATGGGGATAAAATGGCCAGAGTGCGAGCGTGGAGGACGCCGCGTAACTACCACGACGTACAGATGTTCCTGGGGTTAGTGCAATACCTCGCCCATTTCATGCCCGACGTGTCTGCATATACGGGGCCGTTATCAGCGATAGCACGAAACGGCCACCGGTTTGCGTGGCGTCCACTACACGCTCGATGCTTCGAGATGATCAAAGCACTAGCGTGTAAGACGCCCATACTCCGACCCATTGACCCGCGCATCAACGAACGGGTGTGGGTAATCTGCGATGCCTCTGCATCAGGGATTGGCGCCATGTACGGACAGGGACCTACCTGGCAGACGTGTCGCCCGGTGGGCTTTATGTCGAAGAAGTTCACCGCCGCGCAGCATAACTACCGTGTATTCGAAATGGAGACGATTGCCATATTGGAGGGACTGCTGAAGTGGGAAGATAAACTGCTGGGTCACAAACTCACGGTGGTCACTGACCATAAGGCGTTGGAGTTCTTCAAGACGCAGAAGCGGCTTTCCAGTAGGCAATCACGCTGGTCCGAGTATCTGGCGCGGTTCGACTACGACATCGAGTACGTCAAGGGGGAGACTAACAAGGTGGCGGACGCACTCTCGAGGTACTTCGAGAGCGACGCCTGGGGCGAGCAACACCCACCTTCGATTTATGTTGACGCGGACGCCAGGCTCGACCCAGAAGGGGAGGATCTCCCATTCCAGCGGGTGGTCGAAGTCCGCGCCATGCGCACGGAACGTCCGACGCGTGAGCGTAAGGCACCACGTCGAGCGGACGAGCCGATATCGTTCGCCCCTGTGGCGCTGCCAGAACGTGTGGAGGAGCGAGTCGAGACATCCGCCGCGCTACAAGCAGCCGTACCGCCACGTGAGGAGACAGTCGCGCACGTCACCAGCAATGAGCATGACCCGCGTGTAGTGGACTCAAGCATGCAGGGACTACCATTAAAACCGGTTGTCGAGAGGGAGAGCACGTTCATCCCGGCAGTCAAACGCGGCTACCTGGGTGACCCGCTATTCAGTATGATACTAGCGGAACCGAAGGCTCATGAACGATTCAACGCCCTTGGTGACCTCATAACGACGCATAACCGCGCAGGGGATGAAGTCCTCTGCATCCCGTCGGCGCTACACGGGAAGCGCAGGTTGACCGAGATTGTCATCGACCTGGCGCACACCATGCTCGGCCACTTTGGCCCGCAGAAGACCGCTGACTACGTGCGGCGGTTTTACTGGTGGCCAAAGCTAGGCCAGGATGTAGAGAAATTCTGCGCATCCTGTGGCAGCTGTCAGACCTCAAAGTCGCGGACGCAACTGCCTCAGGGCTTACTGCATAGCATGCCGATACCTGAGCGGCCGTGGGGATCGATTGGCATGGATTTCGTCGGTCCGTTCCCAATGTCCCGAGACCGCGACTACCTGTGGGTAATCATATGCAGAATGACGTCAATGATACACCTTGTACCCATCAATACCACGACCACAGCCAGCGAGCTCGCATGGCTGTACGTGCGTGACGTTGTACGCTTGCACGGGCTACCGGAATCCATTGTGTCAGACCGCGACACCAAATTCACGTCGAGATTTTGGCGCGAAACTCACCAATTGCTCGGGACGAAACTCCTGATGTCGACGTCCTTCCACCCGCAGACAGATGGGGCTAGTGAGCGTGCCATCCGTTCTGTCGGGCAGATACTGCGCGCATGCGTACGCCCAGACCAAACCGACTGGGTGGAGAAAGTCCCCCTGGTTGAGTTTGCCATAAATTCAAGTGTCAGTCGTTCCACGGGGTTCGCGCCATTCGAACTGAATGCCGGGTACTTACCCAGAATGATAACCGCGATCGAACCGACACCGGCGACACCGCCTGGAGTCAAGCACTTTGCCGAGCAAGCGATGCGCAACTTGGCGATGGCTCACGATGCTATCATAGAAAGCAGAGTGATTCAGACTCACTATGCCAATCGTCGCCGGAGACGAGACGAACCTATTGAGGTGGGGGATGCAGTGTACGTCTCGACGGAAAACCTGGCACTCCCCAAAGCGCGGGCGCATAAGCTACTGCCGAAGTTTGTCGGCCCGTACAAGGTTACGGCCGCGAACCCGCAGTCTTCGACCTACTCCATTGAACTGCCCGCAGCGCTGCGTGCACGACGTATACACCCCACATTCCACATCAGTAAACTGCGACGGCACGAACCCAACGACGACACTCACTTCCCGCACCGAGAGACGCAAGTCCATTACGACTTCGGCGACCCGGACGACGTTGAGTGGCTGGTAGAGGAAATCACCAGACACCGATGGAAGGGACGCAACCTGGAGCTGGAAGTACGGTGGAATTTGGGCGACCGCACCTGGGAACCCGTCCGGGTATGTGAGGAGCTAGAGGCGTTGGACGAATACCTCAGAGTGCAGGACGTGCAGCGGTGGCAGGAGCTGTCTCGGACAATGCCGGTGGCAACGCCGTGACTCGCGGCGGGAGGCTACGCAGCGGAAGTATATTTCCTCTCGGCGACTGGTGCCGCCGTCAGAGGAGTCAGAACTTTAAATTTGATGGCCATCAAAAGAGTTCATCCCCCGCTCGAGCACTCCCTCCCTCTCTTTCTTCCCCCCACTATCACGTCCACGGTGCGCGCAGGTTCTGGACTCCAGCCCCTACGCGCCCCACCCCACATAATACTACATTGCTACAGATACTGCGTGACACTCATACGACTCCACGCCATGTCCGGAATGGACCTGGGCGAGGACACCGACAGCGCGAGCCATAGCGCGCGCCGTCATTCCACTGGCTCATCGACAACGACGCGCCGTACGCATGGCTCCCCTGAGCCGCCTACCCACGGGCCCACACAAGCAGTACGGCCCGACGGCAGGCTCCATGAGCACTTAGGGCCCGACGACTGGCGGCCCGAACCAACGTCAGGGGTAGTGCACCACGAAACGTGCGTGTGCAACCCCTGCTCTCGCTACGCCAAACATGTCATGCAGCACATGTGGTCGGGCGACCAATCTCTGGTCCGCGCGTTCGCGGCACGCGACGCGGCGATTATCAAGCAAGCAGACACAGGCAAGCTGATTGCATCCCTCGAGCGCGAGTTGGAGGACGCACAGCAAGACAACAACGACCTCGCAGACGCAAACGACCGCCTGCGCTCAGAGGCGGACGGCCTCCGCGACGACAACGACGACATGCACGCGAAGTCCGGCGCCCTGCTCGAGGAAAACGCAGGACTGCGACGCGACGTGGAGGATCTCCGCGACAACATCGACGCCCTGCGCAGCAAGCTGCGCGATGCAGAAGACGACGCACATCGCGAACGCCGGCGCAAGGTCTCACCGCCGTCGTCCGACGCCCCGGCGCCCACGCCAGTTCCGCTCGCAGAACGCATGCCGCGAGTGCCGCTCGCTGACCGCATCGCGCCCACCTCGGGGCACACACTGCTCACGCCGGACGAAGACGGCCACATGCGCCGCACGTACCTACCCGCACACATGCTACAGTCCTCCCAGGCCCGCTACAACATCTCTGTCGGCTTACCCCCACCCATGGGGCACACGCCTGTGGGGGGGAAGGACGCGTACCTGGCCGACACGGACCCGTGCACCACAGCTGCAATAGACTCGCTATTCGCACGAGCGCGAGCCTACCCATCGAGCCCGGCAGCGACGAAGGCCCGATACTTCATGCAACGTGTCGCGCTCACTCCGGTGGAGCACCGTTCACCGGTGCACGAGCACGCACTAGCGACGTGGACGAAACAGACGGCCGTGGAACACGCGCCGCAAGGTAACTCAAGTGCAGGCCCGAGCACAACAGCAACTGATGCTTCCCCGTCAAAGACGCGGGGAGCAGATCGCCCGACAGCTAAAGAGCCCCCAACTGTATGGCGGCAGTGGCTACTCACCCACCCCGATGCGAAGCATCTCCGACAGCATACACGAGGCGTAGGAACCAGTGACGAGTTTCCCCTACGGAACGTACGGGGCTACGTCGCAGTGATACGACTGGCCCCGCCTCGAGGCAAGGCTAAAAGTATGTACATGCTCCGCGCCGCGGCACTACTCGGAGTTCCTCAAGCGTATCGAGAAACGCTCGAGGACATTGGCGAGGCGATAGCTAGTGGGCGCCACGACACGGCCATGGCGATCGACTACGACCCCTCGGCCGAGGAGGTGGCCAAGCACTTTGCGCAGAACGGCCTCACGCTCGCCGAGGCAGACGACTATTGGGCTTGGGGCCAAGAATTTATCGTCACATACATCATAGATGTACAACCCTCCGCTATGCACCCAGCTCGTATCGCGTACAACACTATGAAGTCTACTCACCACCTACCACCGACTCTCGAGGGCTTCCCAGATGACCACGAGACCTCCGTGGGTCGTATGCGGCCCCCACTGCCTCCTCCCCCCTCTTCCAATTCCGACGCGACTCGGTCAGGTGACGACGAGCCCGGCCCGCCGGATGACGCGCCGTCCCCGCGTTTCTGAAACCTCAACTCAGCTGACTCGTGCTGGTCGCGAGTACGCCACACTTACCTTGTTATTCACGACCCTTGTTCGCAGGTGTGTGGCCTCGCTGGTGGGGGAGGGTGTGAGGCGGGTGAGAGCGTGGGTAAAAGAAATATGAACTGTATAGGTGGCTGAAGCGTGAGAGTTTGGTGTGAGCACTCGCGCGCCCAGGCGGCGCTCGAGGGGCTCACCTTTTTCATCACTACGTTGTATCATCCTCAGAAATCCTATCTGGGTCTGGTTTATGCGACAGCGTGATTAAGGGTCTTACACTTGTGCACCGGAAAGGCCACCGCCGGAGGTCCGCTAGATACTCATCATTAGGCAGCGGCCTTCTCGGTAGGAAGTACGCGCGCCTCCTAGGTCGGAGCCGAGCAGGCATATCAGCCTTTGGCAGGAGAAGAAGAGTGAAACAACTCATAGGTAAGAGGGTCCCCATAAGCGACGTGTCCATGTGCTCCCTCGGAGTCGCCATCGTGCAGGGTGAGTGCATGATTGACGAAAATGCAGCCGGGCTTCGGGTGAAGTGGCAGGGTTTAGGTACAGAGATGCCGGATACATACAGATGGATAGCTTGAGCTTCTGTAAGTATGCAGGATACTGATGACGCATCACAGGGCTTCAAGCGATGGTAATAGGGCTAATGTGTGTCGAGGTCTAACACTGAGTGCATATATCAATATTTCTGCAGGGATATGGTTGATATCTGGGTTGTCTGGGTATTAAATTTCTCCACCCAATTTCTCGCAACCAGATGTTGGATTACTAACTGATAGAGTTTAAACAAATGCTATTTATATCGCATAGACGTTGAATAAATTCAGAACTTTGGCATTTGTTTAACCTCTACAAGATATGCCGTCGCTCCGCTCCGAACTCGATCACAGTCTGAAATCGTGTATGAAAGCAAGGTGTAAATACAGGATGTAATTAAATAAGGAGCTCGGGAAACGTAACATTGACTGTAGAATCTTCACCGGGTCGGAAACGGACCATGGCACACGATCGATGACGAATCCTCGAGAGTGCTGTATATAATTGTCCGTGCGAGAACACCGGCCTCGTCAGATCAACACCTACGCGGTCCAGCTGTTGAATGTCGTTGCATAAGCCGGAGCAAGGGGGAATTGTCGTCGGAGGAGTGTGAATCCTGATCCCGGAATTTCGTACGTGAAGGCAATCCGAGGGATGAGAACCTGTCAGGCGACGGTCTCAAGCTGAAGGAAAGGAAGAGGTGAGAAAGGAGAGAGTATATCAAGATGCGAGAACGTACGTGTGTGAACTGGGGAGGCAGGAACTTCTATGTCTTCTTGCCCCGTGGAATCAAGCAAGCGTGCCGAGTCAACGGCTTCAATCACGTGCTTGCGCATACGCTTCGGGGCGGGAGAAGACGTGCTCGGCACAGTAGCAGTATTCGGTCGAGTGCGTTTGCGCGTTGAAGGACCGGTAGCAGGACTGGACTGCGTGAAAACAGCCTCTGATCGGAGTCTGAGGTGGAGGCGACAGGCACGGGCGCGGGGAAGGTGGTGACCGCCGTCACGGCGACCGTAGGGGACGTCGGGAGGGTGGGAATGGCAGCGGGAGTGATGGGTAGGAGTGGGGCGACAGGTAGCACAGCGGCATCATTGGGCGCAGCAGCCGCAGCGCGGGGACGGACGGGCGTCGGACTCGGCGGATCTGCATAGAGGTCTTCGCTATCGTCAACTATGACAGAAAATACGTCAGTAATTAGCATTGTGCACTTGTTGAGATACGTACCTGCATCAAGGTGAGGAGCGCGCACAGGAACAGATTGGGGAAGCGACGTGGATGGAGCAGGAGGGGATGGCGAAGCAGACGTGTTGAACATGGGTGGGCTCGTTATGACACCTGCAGGTTGTGTAAGAGTTAGAACGGCAGACAGGGACGATGTAAAAAGATAACGCACTGTTCGGCGCGGTCGCACGATGACCGTAACGCCGGGGCGTCGCAGGAGACTTCCCCTTGCGATCAAGAGTAGCGCGCGGCTTCTCGGGTGATGGCGCAGGCGTCGAGGAAGTCGGGCGGAATCCAGGCGAGAATGTGAGGTCCTCGATGATGAGGACGGCTTGCTTGGTATCCTTGATGATGCGGTGGATAGCTCCGTAGATGTGGAGGGGCGCGTTTATCTTGGGCGTCGGGGTGTTCTTCCAGCGAGGGGACACGTCAAATTCACACCTACGGCTCATTAGAAGCTGATAATAAGGCAGAGCGCATGTAACTTACCGAATGTTGAAAGTCTGACGCGAGTTCACAGCCCATGCTGCAGAAGAAAGCTCGAAACCCCTTGCAGAAGCATTGTCGGGAGCCTCCTTGTCACTCTCGACGTGACCGAGGATGGAAAGGGAGGCGCGGAAGTCGGGGATATTTGCATCGTAGTCCGGGTCGGATGGGTCACCATGGAAGGGTTGGATAGTAAACGCCTCGAGGAGAAAGGGCGGCCAGGCAGAAAGACGGCGCGGCCGTGGACGGCAGCAACGGTGCAATCGGGGTACAGGTGGGTGCCGGAAGGAGCGTAGAGTCTAATTTTGCCGTTGTAATCTTGACCGGTTAAAGTGACGATACGGGTTTGATAGATGTGATAAGTGAGTTTAGCACCCGAAGAAGAAACATCGTGAGTACTGTCGGGGGAAAGGAGAGGGAAGACGCCGTTAAGGATGCAGGTCGTCATGGTCACGGTCAGGGATGAAGATGGATGAGAAAGTTCATCGTCGGGGCGGCATTTTATAGAAATATGGAAACAAAGAGAGTGTATTGTAGAGAGCGGGATAAAAGAGTGTGCATTGTCGTGGAAGTGGAAGTGGAGGAGAGCTGCGGTCGAGCGGTGAGTGGTGGTTGTTCAACAGGTCCAGTATGCGCGTCTCCAAATCGAGCGGCGGGCTGCGGCATGGAGCGGGCGCGACAGACGCAAATAAGTGCAACGCCAAGCGCACAATCTGGTTAATATACGGGTAATCAGCGAGAAAACCAACATTTTGTCGTAAGAAATTGGTTAAAGAAATTTAATACCCTGACAACCCAGATATCAACCCAATTCCCACAGAAATATTGTTCCATGCACCCAGTGTAAGTAAATTTCGCGCGCGATCGACTGCATGTCCAACTCGGAAGGACTTGGAGTGACTTAAATAATCCATTTCAATCTCCGCTCGCTCCGACTCGCCTTCGCCAAAACTGTCATTCGACCATGATAGCGGCATTCATAATCCTCCAGTGACTGCCTCAGAGCTTATGCGGATGCGAAGGATACACAGCAATTGCTGCCACTGAATTATCAGCGCTCAGCGCCTTCTGGGGCATGGCCCAGGCTTTTGCTTCTGCCGTTTGACTCGCATCATTGCTCGACTGGCGCTGCGTGGTTGCAACACCAATGCTCAAATTCTCATGCGCCATCCGGCGGTCCGGTGCTCTTCCATGGCTATCTCCTCTGGATCGTGGCTGTGGGCGCCCCTTGCACTAATGCTTGTATAAAGTTGGGTAACATGGAACCGTGCAACTGACTCACCTCTCAGCGCTGAACCCTTGCCGGGTACTACTTCCTCGACATGTCGACGTCGTCCGCCACTGTGGGCCCCGACAATATTGTGCACGTGTACGTTAGCAACCAACAAACTTTTTCATACACAATTTTGACGGTGGACTCTTGAATTCAGGGTAGCGCCCATCGTGCGTTCGCAAGCCATCGCTTGCGTGGGCCTTGTAGTAACTTCCTCTGAAAGGTCATAGGCCGGCTACTCAACTTCTTCTTCTATGGTATCGTCTTTGTTCAAGTCTGTGAGTGTCAGCTTTTGGTAGACTCCTCGTTGGTGGATCATGAACATGTTGCCAGATTTTTACTACTTCTATTTTCCGGAAGACCGAAAACGTGTCAAGTGCCTAGGTACGTGATCCTTGCGACTTAACAACTGGATATTTGATTTTACAGCAGTTTATGGTGTCTTCATCCTCGAAACTGTTCAGACAGCATTCGCTGGTAATGACCTGTTCTACTGGCTTTGCAAAAACTTCGGAAACTATGCCGCGCTGGACAAGTGGTATCTTACGACCATCGACACGCCCATATTCGGCTCTATCACGACGTTGGTCGTCCAGTCGTTCTTCAGTTATCGGATTCAGATCTTAAAAAGGTCGCTGCGATGGCTCTCGGTCATCATCTTCACGGTGAGCCGTGCAAACAGACTCGCTGAGTATCACGCAATTGAGACGTCATCCTCAGATATCACTTCTGCAAGTCATTGGAGGGGTTGTGGGCGGCATACAGGTGCGTGCTGTGGTTGTGGCTCGAACGCCAGGGAAGATCGCCAAAACATCTGTGTGTAACATGTGACAGGGCACTGCCCACCCTAGCGTCGCCGATGCGCACAGAAAGGAGTCTGTTATCCTAGTATATGTGAGTGGGCAGCATTTCCGTGTTCGTTGGATACTCATTTTGACCATAGCTCTGGTATGCCGGCGATGCTGTGGCTGACACGATGATAGCCGTGACCATGGTCTATCTGGTGCGTGTCCACCTCTCCGAGGTCAAGAAGTTTCCTGACGGTCGTTTGTCACAAGTTCGCGGTCTCTCGGAACCAAGATTTTCACTACATGAACGACGTGTTGACGAGGCTGATGCGTCTCACGGTTGAGACGAACGTTCTTTCAGGTCGGCCTGGAGGCGATGCTTGAGGCGGCGTACGAATCGCTAATCATGCGCTAGCGAGTGTCGTGATCTTGTCTCTGGCTCTGTATGCTGGACTTCCGGTAAATCCATTATTATTTTCTGCCCCCCGCTTACCGCGAACTTAGCTTTTGTCCAGAATCACCGCTACTATTTCGCCCCGTAAGTCCGCCGCCTTCCAGCCATTCAAATGTTCTGAACGGAAAGCCTTCAGCGCTGCCATCATCTCTAAATTGTATGTCTCATCCTCTGCCCAGTATCCTTACATATACGAGCTGTCAACAGATACGCGAACACCCTCCTCGTCTCCCTGAACAATCGCATTTCGATCCGCGACATGACCAGACGGCGGTCACACTCTAAAACACTCTCCTGCCAGCTCCCTGACACGCTCATGCGCAATCTACAACAGTCCATCGACTGTGACAACCACCTTTCTGACTCAACCGAACTCAGGTTCTCGATCCCGACGCCGGAAGAGCAGCAGCGAGTGTTCAGACCAGATTGGCCAGAGGACCTCCCGGAACGATCGTCTGTGATTTATCTCGCCAATTTAGTTGTGCGTGTGCGTTCTATTGGCCGCTGATGGCTGACGCAATATGTATCTTGCAGGAAAATGGCCCGACACCACCGCCCAAGGCGAAAGCGAAGGGGACTTTCTAACCCATGTATTCTGTCTTCAGGGCTGTTTAACATCACGACACAACCTGGACGCTTACCTAAAATACATCATGTAATCTCACTGTAGCTTCATAGCCATACTAGAATACTCATACCAATTTGACGACAGTTGCCGCTGGCATCATTGTAGCTGACGCCACCCCAGCCAGAATGGCGTTGCGTTGAGTCTGTCGACGTCCAGCGTGGACGCCAGCGAGTGAGAGCAGATTCATTTACTGCTAAATGCAAAGTCTGGGATAATGCAAGATGTATAACGGACCGCTCGCCTGCTACCCAGGTGTAAGATATGTAGTACGTTCTATGTGTACATATGTAGACCGTCTTCCGAGCTACAGAGGCCCAAGTAGCCATGAAGCAGAATGGGTCATCAAGATGAACCAGAGGAGGTCGTGTCGCTTTTGCACCATTCCATTCAGAGGCTGCGGGAGGGACTACGCGGCGCCTGTACACATCGGTGCGAGATCAGATCAAAGGAGGCTGGGAAGTCACACATGCAGATAAGTATAAAGTGGGTTCGTGGTTTGGCAAGTCGACAGATACTCAAAACGCGCTGGCACTCCGAGGAAGAGTTTTCAAGTTAGCACAGGTTCCCACGAAAGACTGACGTAAGGAACGCGTCCACTGGCAACTTGAAGCGCGTCGCGTCGAGGTCGTCCGTCCGCCACTCATCCTCTCAGTCTACCATCATGTACGGCAAAGAAAAGGAAGATGAGGGTAAGTTCCACCGGAAATTTTGTCTCAGAGAATTTATGCATCGCTCCAGCAGAGACCTTGGACCCGGGCTTCACCTCCTTTTTTGCCAAGCTGTCTCCACAATCCCCCGACGGCACTGGCATCATCCGCCTCTTCGCGCGAAGAAGCAGCCAGGAGGACTACTACTCTGCCCATGGGCCCGACGCGCTCTATGTTGCGCAGCACGTCTTCCACACCAACTCTGTCCTCAAGTTCCTCGGCTCCGGCGGCAAGGCGAATGCTCTACCAAGCGTAACGATGCGGCCGACCGTCGCGACGTCGTTCCTGCGAGATGCGTTGACTATCAAGCAGCTGAAGGTAGAGATCTGGATGCAGGAGGACGGCAAGAAGGGCAAGTTTAAGCTAGACAAAGAGGTGCGCAATAACACTCGGTCGGCTGCGATGTCACTGTACTAACTAACCCACTGCAGGCGTCCCCAGGTAACCTCCAAGCAGTCGAGGAGCTTCTGTTCTCCAACAACGATATATTTTCTGCGCCGATGGTCATGGCTGTCAAGATCGCATCCACGCCGATAGTAGCTGGTGCGCCCACGAAAGCAAAGAACAAAACCATCGGCATTGCCTTCGCGGACACGAGCACGCGCCAACTCGGCGTCGCGGACTTCGTCGACAACGACTCGTTCTCCAACACCGAGGTGCGTGTGTGCGGCGTGTTGCATTGGAATGGTCGCTCACGGAGTTACAGACACTGGCAATCCAGCTGGGTATCAAGGAGGCGCTGGTCCCGACAGGTACCGCATCGGGGACGACCGACCGTGACTTTGATTTGAAGAAGCTCAAGGACGTGCTGGACCGGTGCGGCGTTGTGGTTACTGAGCGGAAACCCAGTATGTATCATTGCGCTTGCTCTGACGCCATGCTCACGTCCTGGTAGGCGAATTTATGACAAAGTCAATCGAGGACGACCTCAGTCGCTTGCTCAAAGAGTCGGAGCTCGCGCAGAATGTGACCGCCGATGCAGCTGGGCTGATTCGTGAGCTCACCGTCTCTTGTGCTGCGATATAGACCAACAGTCTTCTAACAGCACAACTGAGCCTACCTACGGCGCCCGCAGCGCTGTCCGCCCTCGTTACCTATCTCAACCTCGTGACCGACGCCGCTAATCACGGTGCCTGGTCCATTCGGACGCACGATCTGGGTCAATATATGCGGCTCGACTCGAGTGCGCTGCGCGCTCTGAACCTCGTCGACGCGGGTGGGGTACGAACCACGCGTCCTCATCAATGCATCGCGAATTGACGCAGCGGCGCTCCCTAGGCCACTTCCATGAAGAACACGACCCTCCTTGGTCTACTCAACAAATGCAAAACCGCGCAAGGAACGCGCATGCTCGGTAGTTGGCTCAAGCAGCCGCTCGTCAATCGTCACGAGATTCGCAAGTTCTCTTCATGAACGCGTACTGCAAGATTGCTGCTGATTGATGCGCAGTTAGGCGCCAAGACTTGGTGGAAATATTTGTTGAGGACTCGAATGCGCGGCGCACAATCCAAGTGAGCTTCTCCCTGGGTGCATCTGTGGCGTATGAGGAGCTGACCTGGCCGTCGCAGGACGATTTCATGAAGATGATGCCGGATATGCATCGAATCTGCAAGCGCTTCCAGAAGTCCGTCGCGTCTTTGGAGGACGTTGTGCGCGTGTATCAGGCTGTTCTGAAGGCATGTTCCTGCATCCGACAACACTAGACTTGCTCATATCTGTCCCTCTATCAGCTTGCGGGGTTGATCGAGAACCTTAAAGCCGTCGACGCCGAAAGCGATCGCCGAAAAGAGCTCCTCCAATCGATCTACCTTGGGCCTCTCGAGGTCAGGCCCTGTCTCTCCCTCCTACTTTCTCCAAAGACTGACGCCCCTGCAGGAATACGCGACGAGCCTAGACAAGTACGCCGAGATGGTTGAGCAGACGATTGACCTTTCTGAGCTCGAGCGTCACAACTATGTAATCAAGCCGGACTACGACGCGCGCCTCAAAGTGCTCGCAGGCCAATTGCACGTCGCACGCGACGGGCTCGACAGCGAGCACCGTGACGTCGCGGGTGCGCTCAACCTTGAGCTCGACAAGAAGCTCCACTTGGAAAACTCGTCAACGTACGGATACTGCTTCCGCGTTACGAAGAACGTGGGTGCCACTTGTGACTTCGGCATGTGAAGAGACTGATGCGTGCCCGGTAGGACTCGCGCGCGGTGGAGGGCAAGAAGCGGTATATTGAGCTGGGCACGGTCAAATCAGGCCTGTTCTTTACGACGCTGAAGCTGAAGCAGCATGCGAGTGACTATCGAGATGCGACGCAAGCATATGCGACAACTCAGGCGGGCCTGGTGAAGGAGGTTGTGTCTATCGCAGGTGCGCATGCCTTTCTTGAAGACCGGGTGTCGAGCAGTCGTTCTGATGGGCGGACAGCAACCTATACGCCTGTGCTGGAGTCTTTGAACAACATTCTTGCACATCTGGATGTGATCCTTAGGTTTGTTTGACTTCGCTAGACTAGATGTATTGTTCGAGCTCATCGCGACACCACAGCTTCGCACACGTCGCAGTGAACGCACCAGAGGCGTATGTGAAACCGACAGTCGTTGAGAAAGGTATAGCAGCTCATTACACGGCTTGACATGCCCGAATTTGACGCTCTCGTCCTCCGTAGGTGGTGGAAGCCTCGTTCTCAAAGACGCCCGGCATCCTTGTCTGGAGGTTCAAGACGACATGAGCTTCATCCCTAACGACGTCGAGATGATCAAAGGTGAGTCTGGGCACCTGAGATACTTTGACTCGATTGACATTTGTATCTTCCAGATGATAGCGAGTTCCAGATAATTAGTGCGTCACATTACGAACCCAACAGTTGCATATTTTGACCATTCGTCATCCTCAGCTGGTCCAAACATGGGCGGAAAGAGCACGTACATCCGCCAGGTAGGTCTCCGACACACGAGACGACGGGTCGCTAAACTGGACATACTTAGGTGGGCGTAATTGCCCTCATGGCACAAGTCGGGTCCTTCGTGCCCTGCTCAGAAGCCCAAGTTCCCATCTTTGACTCCATACTGTGCCGTGTGGGTGCCGGCGACAGCCAGTTAAAGGGCATTTCCACGTTCATGGCAGAAATGCTGGAGACAGCGACTATCATCAAGGTACGTTTCTGTGTGCTGCCCTTCCATCTAGTTCACAGCTGATCTGTCCATGACGCCAGTCTGCAACGAAAGATTCCTTGATCATCATCGACGAACTTGGACGAGGTGAGCGAGCGGCCCCGCTATTTGCCTCAAGAAAGTGCTCAGGACTTTCGCTAGGTACCTCTACATACGATGGGTTCGGCTTGGCTTGGGCTATCTCAGAGTGAGCACAACCTCTTCGTTAGTCCGTTCTCTCAGCTGAGCTCCCTGTAGAAAAATCGCCTCGGAAATCCACGCATTCTGCCTCTTTGCGACACACTTCCACGAGCTCACCGCACTGGACCAGGAACTGCAGCATGTGACGAATCTGCACGTCGTGGCACACGTGTCCGAGTCCAACGAGACGTCGAAGGAGCGTGACATCACACTATTGTACAAGGTTGAGCCCGGTACGCCGCATTTGTTTTTACATCCTTCCGGTGTGTCTTACAGCGCTTGCAGGCGTCTCGGATCAGAGCTTCGGTATTCACGTTGCTCAGATGGCTAACTTTCCGGAATCTGTCGTTCGCGTGCGTGCTCAAAATCAAAATTTGTCTCAACTCATTAATTCCCGAACGCACAGCTTGCGAAACGCAAGGCAGACGAGCTGGAGGATTTCAATGTCGGTGCGTGGACGTCTTCTCTTACCTATACGTCCGAATGCTGACCCTCGCGACAGAGAACTCTCCACAGGAGCCTGATCTCCCGCCGGACGTCGTCAACGAGGGCATCCAAATTATAGAGCAGCTGCTCAAGACTTGGTCATCACGTACGACGGCGCCGATGGTCGTGGACGAGGACGAGGACGTGGTAATGGCTGACGATCCTTCACCTCAAGCGCAGCTAGAAGAACTAAAAGCATGTTTCGCTGAGTACCAGCCTCGCATAGAGGGTAATCCGTATGTCCAGCATCTGCTCGGTTCGCTGCTCTCTGCTTGATATTCTTGCTACTTGTCCCGATTTCTCCTTACGTCTTCGCATAACCTCGCATACCCCGCATATTGTACAGTACACACCCGCTTTTTTGTTTTTGCTGTGCCATGCTTTGCGTTGCGTTGCAGCCATGTATGTTGGCTGTTTAAGAAATCCTTCGATGCTAACATCGGCACGCCTGACTTGCCTTTCTCGCCGCGGTCGCAGGTCGAGAAGATGCGAGAAATTGACAGTAGCTGGAGCTTAGCTTCAGGGAAGAGGAGCATCTTCGTTGATACGATCGATGAAGCGGAGTCGGACGAGAGTCGGTTTTCCAGTAAGTCATCGCAGATGCCGGGGGAAATTCGGGTAATCCAGGTTGCGGTCACGGGACCCGGCGGATCCACCAAGATTTGATCTATTCATTCTCCATTACCTTTCAAATGCAACCGTTGGTTGTTTACATGCCCCAGGCTGCGTTGGTGTTTTCCCTCACTCTTCCACTGCCGTCTGACCCTGGGAAAACGCAATAAGAAGAACTCAGTGAGCATCGTGCTTTTGTTAACTCGTTTTCTGACTAATATCGCGTCGTGACTAGTGCTCTGTGGCTAATTCACCGCAGACAGCGCGCACGTATGCAACAAATCAATCCCAGTTGGCAGCAGCATTTGAATAGCGCTAGTCACCGCGATGCAGCTATCAGCATGACCATCACGCAATTCTTCACAAAGGTGCCAAAACCATCTCCACCTCATGGAAGATTTGTAGACACAAGAGTGTCAGCCCCGCTCGGTGAGCTCCTCTCGCTGCTGCGCAACACTATGATTTGACTAGACGCATAGTCTGCATAGTACTAGCCACTGCTAAAGCAGGAGTGGCTAGTGGAACGACACAATGAGCACATACTGCATGATGCCGGGCTTGCAGAGGGGGACAGTCGCAACCGATCGGCGCGCGGCGGCTGCCAATCGGAGGCAGCAGTTACGAGGGATGTTTGTGTCCACGAGGCCGGTCGTGCGCCAAAGACACAGGCGTTAGAAAATGCGTCGACCTGTCGAACTGTGCTTGTTACGGGCTCGTTTTCTTGCGTACTCTGAGCAGGGAATGCCTCACGAGAATCCGATCTCCCGACCCTGGCTGTCGAGGAGGGCAAGACGACCCTTGAATTGTCTTTATGACGGCGAGGACGCCGTGGTAGCCGATCACAAGGACGGAGTGCGGCCCTTGCGTCCTCGGATATGTCTAGCATCGCGTTCGCTGCTTTCTGCTTACTTGATGCATGTACGAATCCAATACTTATGTGCCTTTGCATAGCGTACCTTGCTTAGCCTGTGCACCTCAGCAGGCACCTGCCCTGTGAAACTCGGTCATAGCCTATGTTCAATCTCTCAATCACGTCGGCGGACTGAAATTGGCGCAACGCATGTTGAACCAATATAAGTTTCGTAACACCAGTCCGTTCAGACCGCCGACGCCTGCGTGCCTGCCAGAGGAGTCATGGCGAAGACACCACATTCCCGCCGTTCAACGAAATTGAAGTACGGCATTTTGAAAGAGCAGGCATGAACTATGTGCTGAATGTTAAGGTGACGCCACGGATCTTCAGTCGAACGCTCCGCTCCGATGGCCATTCGAAGCGAACTGCCTCAAGCGAGTCCTCAACGCTCATGTTTGCTAGCATATGTTGATTAATTGAGGCACAGACAGCAGTAAGGGAATAAAATACTGACCCTCGTCTCCGACGTTGAAACCCAGAGACTTGTACGGCTCCGAACCTCCGTGGCCTTGCCGAGGGGGGGCTCCGGGATTGAAGAAGCTACTAAAGCTTGAGCCAACCTTCCAAACCAGTACCACGCCCTCTTCAAGAGAGACAGTTATGAGCCGTCGACCGTCCGGCGAGAAACTGCATGCAGTCGGCGTCTTCTTGTGACTCTCCAGTACATACAACCGCGTCGCCGTCTTGAGGTCGTACATGATGACAGCGCCTTCACCTGTTCCGACCGCGAGCCTCTGGCTTGCCATGTGGAAATCGACTGTGGGAAATCTAGAAATCATTCAATATTGGGAGAAGATCTGACGGAAAACATGCATACGTCTTCACGACATGGCCGAGAATTTCTGTTGCGGTATCAAGCACAGCTTCCCGATTTGATGTAGAGTTAGGATCCAGAGATTTTACAACCGCTTCCACGAGGCGAGGAAGGTTCGGGTATATGACCAGCGGTTTCTGGTTATTTTCTGTGAGAGTCCACAAAGTACATACGATACGACTAACCTTCCGAATGAGGAATGCAACGAGTTGCAGTACGGATTTGCGGTGCTCTACACCTTGCGGATGTAGGATGTCCATGGAGAGCGTGGCCATGAACAGAGCAGTGTTGTTCTGAACTACTTGCAGCACTGCCGCCCGCGCTTGCGGCCCTATGTTTTGAGCTGAGATACTTTCTTTGCGAGAGCTCGTCGCCAGAGCGAACAGTGACCGCAGTACGCCCATCGCGTCCACGTAGTGCTGCCATATGTCAAAGCCGCGGGAACATAGGTCAATTGCAAGAGCTTTGCAGATCACGTCTTCTTCGTGCAGGTAGATGACGATGGACTTCGATATCGAACTCAAGGAACTAACGGAAGTTGAGGTAATGGAAAACGACATTCTTCATTGTTGGACTGACCTTGTGGAGAGCAGATTGAATTGGTGAGTGGCCACAAAGCCGCACAGGAGGAGGGCCTTTGCGGCTGATGCCGACTTCTTCGCGATATCGTCGGGTTGCACGTTCGGCACTTCGAAGGAAACATCAATCAACTCCCTATACCAAGTAACTGTGAGAACTTACGCTGATGCTGCCAATGTTCGACCATAGCGATGGTTGCTTCAGGGGACAGACCCGCCACGCCGGCGTCGAACAATGTCCTAGCCGCAGCTCGGAGTTCGCCTGCAAAAAGAATGAGATATTGAATGGGAGAGCCTCGACCGTAAGCGGATAACACACCCGATGTATCAAACCACCACTTGGCCAGAAACGGTAAGCTGGGGGCGACGTACGGATCGCCGATGGCATGCGACAAAGACGCCGCATAGAAAGCGATAACAGTGTTGAAATCATCCGTTGCGTCTAGTATGGCATGTTGTCGCGATGATCGCGAGAAAAAAAGGCGGTACGTACTTTCAAAATGGTTCAAGGTACGTAGACACGCAACGATGGCGAGAGCGCGAGCAGCTGAAACGTCCGCGGACACACACCAAGGCGCCTGCGCATTCGACATCGCAATCAACGAATTGGCATCGTTGCTGCATCCTCCGGTCAGCGCCGGCGCACAAACGGCAGGTAGCGAATAGAACGTACTGATGATACCCAACAGACGCTGAAGAAAAGAGAAGCTGCAGAGCGTTTTTGCATATTGAATCAATCCCGGAGTTGATCCCTGGCGTGAGCAATGCGGCCAACATAGCGCGAAGCACGCCAACTGTCGGTGGTAGCTCGGCGTCCTTGCCTTCTTCATTAGACAGAGCCTTCGCAATTGACACCGCGCGAGAGAGGAAGGGCTCCAGATCGACCAAAAGAGACGTTGCTTTCGAAGAAAATCAGAACCTTGCTTGATGAGTGCATGCTTACATCAAACTCACCGGCATCATAAGAGGACGGCGACGAACCCAGCGGCGCTACGCCGGTTTGCATCGACGAGAAGTTTTTATCGATGGGCCTGGGCACATTCAGCTAGCGACAGGCGGCGGGAGGACTCGCTCACACTTCCACCCAACCCCCTTGCTCGAGCATTTCGTGCGCTTTGTCGAGCGACATTGACCGCCAGAATTCTGTCGTCTTGGCATCCCACAGTCGCGCTCGATCATGGGCGTATATGAGTAACAAGTTATCACCTCCGAGGCAAATCCTGCTCAGGGGTGCTTGCGCTCCGGGAATAATGTACGAGCTGTATCGTACTTCAGTATCCAACGCTTGTGAGTTCCACACAAGTGACTTACAACTGGTACTCGTCCATTGTTATGACGGCAATGGTACCGTCACAGGAAGCTGCCAAAACGCATCCCCGGAACGGGCCTCCCTTGTCTTGTCTTAGCTGGACTACGTCCCGCAAGGGTGAGATGAATGGAATCCATCTGGCCAGCAACTTCAAAGACCTGTTGATGGATCAGTAAGCAGGATTAAACCGTATGTCTGGCTTACTCTAGGGACCATATGGCCACTGAGCCATTGTCTGCCCCGCCGATGATCAGACGGTCACCTGTCCGATCATTCTGGACGACGTGCAGGCTGAGAATGCACCCATTTAGAGGAACGTCAGACACAACTTCAATCGTTGGATCTATATCTGTCTGCGAGAGGCGCAGGAATGATGACAGTCGAAGGGTACCATCACCTGCGCGGAAAATTCAGAAGCTGCGTCCGCAAGGAAGCAGTAGGGACTTGCTGTATCCGAGTATGATCTGGGCCAGCTCGAGCGGGAGCATGCACGTGATGTGGTTATCGCCGGCAGGTCGCGGCTTCTGTTCACGAGCCTTCCACAAGGTCGCACCCCCGCCAGGGTTGTCATGATGCGCCACAGCCCTGATGATCTCGAGCTTCCTTCGACCTTCGTGGTTAACAAATGCAGAAACGACGTGTGTCGGTGAAGACACGCGCAGTGCATGGGACCCGCGTACAGATGCCGAGCTAATAATCTCAGTGCTGTTCGTGCGAACATCGGTGTACTGAATATGACATGGATGGTAGAGACGTACTGTAAGAGTCCATCAGCTTGTTTGTCAGGTATGCGATCGTTGTTTGCATCTACAAGTGATACTTTGTAGATGTCCACTCGGTCCTGGAGTGTCGCTTGAGAACTTGATAACTTGAAAGTGGCTGGGCTCACCGGAAACACCGCGCTGAATATTTCACTGTCATGCCAGGTCAAGTCTTTGAGCCCGTTGGTGGTTGCCGTGAATTGGAGACATATCTTCTGGTCGTCCCAATCAAAGACCTGTGGAAGATAAGTAGTTAAGTATCAAGATGTATGCAACTTATGATGTGGACGGGAGACTTGCACAGAGCTCGTGATCAGACCAAATGGCGCCACGCAACTGCGATCCCAACGGTGCCACCCGCAAGTCGAGAAATCCAGGCTCGGAAAGGAGGACTCCATGATCTGTGGGTTCACCGAGCTCAATACGACCCCTAGTCTCGTCCTTCTCGACGATCGACAATCGCTCTTTAGAGTGAATGTGGCCTGTCTTGAAGGCATTCAGTAACGGGATCGCCAGGTTGCCAGCGTTCTCTTCTGGGGCATCCTCTTCTACGGGAGGATCAGGATCGACGAGGAGGGATCGTGTTATGAACTGATTCGATGAGTCAACATAATAGAGCTGTAAGGACACTGGGAGTAGATATTCATGAGATACGGGCATGTCGAGATATCGTGACTTGCGTACCGTCAGACTGCACGCGCACGCCAAGGCCGTCGACCTGCGCGTGGACAAGCCAGTCGCCAATTTTCTCGACAGCCATCTCACCAGATTCTAGCTCCGAGCTAGCTCGCAGTCCCAGGACGGATATTCGCGACAAGTGTTCCCGTCCATCCTCCAAGCTATCCAATGACGCTGAAGGAACCATTCTTTCATCCAGTGCAGCGAATGCAGCGACAAGCGTGAGCTGGAAGCGGGCAGGGTTATCAACGCGACGACTTCTGCAACGAAGGGCTCACCTCGCCCGTGTCAACCAGGTCCAGCCGCTTCCAGATCCAGCCAGTCTTCGGGAGGTGCACTTCTTTCATCCCAGCAGGAGGGCTGAGAGGCTCGGCACTGAATTGCGAGGTCAAACGACATGTTCCGTCCCTCACACAGAAAACAGAAAGCGAGCTGACACGTTACATGAGCAAAAGTACCGTCGAGTGGAAGCGAGGGCGTACCCATGCGACTGTAAACAGAGTACATGACCACCGGAGTTTAGAGGCTTCAGATCGGCTACAGCGTAGCCCGTGCCAAAGTGTGGGGGGAAGACATGAAAGTCCAACGACAGAGGATACGGAGATGCAGCCAAGGAGGGTACTAATGCCGGCGACGGCGGACCAGAGAGCGACTTCGAGGTATGCGCCGGTGAATGCGCTGCCGATAGGAGGGACCGCGCGTCGCTCTTCCGTGTATGTCCAGGAGGGGACGGCGATGATGGGATCGACGACGACGGCGGCACCTTATCGAACGCAAACCCCTTCTCAAAAGACGGCATAATCCTGTCCGTGACGGACTTCTCCCGGACGCCTCCCTTCAACATCTCCTTCAGCCTCTCTGGCTCCTCGTCAAAGTCGACGTAGTTCTTCGGTGCTTGTGCCTGCTCGTTCGACACGGCGGACACCGCGCGCGTGCGCGACGATATATTGAATGGTGCAAAGTTCGGAGACAGGGCCGACGGGGTCGCGGAGCGCGAGTGCGTGCGCCCGTGGCGGTGGGTGTGCGGCGGGCTTGACGGTCTAGACGGTGTGATCTCGAGCAGGTCAAGGGGGCCATCGGGGACCGCCTGGTTGAAGATGTAGACAGTTCCGTCCTCGCAGCCGACTGCTACGCCCTCAGAGGGGTCGTCGAGGCTGGAGAGAGGGCCAGGAAATGGGTCTGGTCCGAGCCCCTTGCCCCAGGACGCGAGGCAGGTTGGTCGCGCGCGCGAGTATGCCTCAGCTAGCAGTCCTTGGGTGGAAGCATCGGCACCTGGAGAGCTGGTGCCATTCGGGAATGTGAAAGGGATCACCAGCGGTGTTGAGTTCATGAAGCCGGCAAGGTGGACGTCGGAGGCTCGAAGTCACACGCTTCCGAAGCCGGACTCGGGCCTTCATTGAAACAACCGTGACCATCTCATGATCGTGTGCACTTTCTCGAGCGATTCACTCAAGCCAGAGGAGAGTATTATGATAAATGCATTTATACACCATTCTACAAGCCACGCAAAACTACCAGCACATCTAGATGTCCATTTTGTCTTCCCGCTCCCACCCAGGATTCTTCTGCAGCAGCAGGAAGCCCTCCAGCACATTTGCATAGGGGATGAACTCCTCCGTCGCCAGCTCCGCGCGCTCGGTCGTCGCGAGCCGTACTGGTGTTGAATACGTTTGGAAGCCGGAGATCGTGCGTGGCTTGCCTGCTTGGCCGACGACGTCGACGGCCTGCAAATTCGGGGCGTCAGCGAAAGAGACGAAGAAAGCAAAGTGTGGAACGTACCGTGCCGACGCGGACGGTGACTGGCTTGGGTTCGAGCTCCTCGTCGAGGGTGATGAGGAACCGTGGGTACATCGACGGTACGAGGAAGTACAGCATCCAGTGGTACTTGTCCAGCACAACTACACCCGACGCGCTCAGCATTTGCCACACCCTTGGCCAAAAAGAAAACTTACACGCTTTCGCGTCCGTGAACGCCGTCAAAGTTGCCAACAACCCCGCAATCGCCGTCTTGCTCAGGATCTGACGATTCAGGAAGAACGGGTTGATCCCGATCGTGCCCTTGCCCATGTGCACGAGGCCCTGCGCAATGCGCACCATGAACAGGCAGTCCGGCTCCTTGTGATAGTACCCTGCAAGCTGCCGCAGCATCTGCGCAAGGCGCGCGTTGTTCGAGCCCGCGCCGACGAGGCCCATCGCGAAGATCGCATTGAGCGCAACGGCAAGGTCGTTGTCGTGGCTGTATTTCGAGAGCGTGTCAAGGAGGGGGAGTTGAGGGTTGGAGGCGGACAGGAGGCCGAGCGCGAGGGGGACGGTTTTGCGGATGACGGGGTCTCCATAGTGCATCTGAAGGGCGTCAGCGGGACAACGGTGTAGCTTTAGACGCAACGCACCAAGTGGTTGAATTGTCGTATAGACATATCTGACCCGATGTCCTCACCCATGGCCACGAGGGCAATCCCAAGAACAGCGAACGCTTGGAACGTGTCATCCTCCTTCTTGGGCTCCTTTTTCTCCTCGCCTTCCTTCTCCTCCTCTTTCTCAGAGCTGTTCACGTGCTCGCCGCAGTGCTGTAACATTGCTTGGACACGCAGGACATTGCCTGTGCCCGCAAAGGCACACATCTCGACCATGACCTGGACCTGTTTTGACAGTGAGTGTGGGATAGCTTTCAGGGTCTCGATAGTCGCGTCGTAGCCATCACTCGCTTGTACGCCTAGCACTACAGTCAGACCCGACGAGATATCGTTACCAAAGAGATACTCACCGACATAAAGTAACGCCAAGCCCAGACCCATAAATCGTGCCCACTTCTCCTCCAGCGCCGCATTCTCCCGTTCCATCAACGTTTGCAAAATACCACTCGATGCTTCCCCATTCTCGCTTCCCACGAAGATGAAGCCGATAGATAATGCCGCGAGACTGGCAATCTCCATGCTCACATCCTCGTCGCCGACAAATGGTAGGAGCAGGTTGAGAAGGTCCTCGCGGTGCGAGCCGGCATACGCAAATCCGAGACCAACGATGGCGGAGGTCTTCAGCGGTACAGACTTGTTGTTGACCTGCTCGCCGAGGAGCGCCAGCGCTGCGTCGGCTTCGGAGTGGACGCCGGCGTTGAGGATACCTGTGGCGAGGAGTGCACCAGCCTACGGCAAACATTTCAGACAAGAAGATATCAAGTGCGGTCTGCATGACAGACCTTGATGTACTCTTCTGACGAGTAAGTGTACTTATCGACGTGGCTCAACCCAATGTCAGTGTCCCACAGGAGACTTAGCCCTAGGCTGGCGGCGGCGGAGAGCATGCCTGCAGAGAAGAGTGAGCAAAGAAGTACGGTATGAAAAGTGTTCGGATTCACCGTGATCCTTGTTCTTGTAGATCCAACTGCTGCCCTCATCAGCTTCCACCATCAGCTTGTCGTTTCCGAACCCAGCGTTTACAAACGCATTCACGAATGTCCCCGCAAGATTACCTCGAGCTGAGTCCACGCTCGAGGCCGTCGAGCCTAAACGCGTAGCCATAAGTCAACGTATCAGCGTCAATGAGCGAAGCCACTCACGTGTAGTTTCCAGATGGGCCTTGTACACATCCTCCAAGCTCTTCGCCTCCTCCACGCCCACCTCCTTTCCAAAAGACTTGAAGTGTCGGCTTAGCTGAGTATTGAACAGGATCTCCTGCAGATCGTCAGGAAGGTCTTCCAGCACCTCGTCGCCGTCATCATCTATCGACGAAAACTGCAGCCATTGGATCGGAATTTGAGCACGAGCCAGGATGAAGGCGAGCTGACGCTTCATCAACCTGCACATATACAACTGTCAGGACGCAGGGAGAGCTGTAGGCAAGAGCCACGCACGGATTTCCCGGCGCATGGAAGTCTTTGCGAATGAGGTCGGGGTCGTTCAGGCGAATGGCAAGGCCGAGTGCCTCAGTGAACTTGTGATGCCGCTCGTATATTGTATGCGCCGTCCTCAAAAACGCGACGTCGTCTTGTGGTGGAAGCAAAGACACACACCTGGGAGCAACTTGAGCTCAGTGACAATCGAGCGAAATATGATAGCAAAACTCACGCAATCATGTACTGCGTAACTCGCGCATAGGTGTTCTCGTCGACTATATCCACCAAGCGTTTCACAATCTCCAGCTCCTCCAGCAAATCCACCGCATCCGGCTCCGCGTTATGACTCAATAAGAATTTCGCACACACAATCGCAAGGTCGCGCAGGTCGTCCGTCGTGCCAACCGGCAGCGGGTCCTTCTTCTCAGGCAGCTTCAAGTCGATGACCACCTCCTTGGGTGGCTCGGCGCCGAGCTCGGCGTGCAACTTCACGCGCTCGCGCGTCGCGTTGGCTTGCAGAAGCGCGGCAGTCTCCGCGTACTCGGCCTGCTCGCGCAGGTTGTACTCCTCGCCCAGCTCCGCGGCGAGGTGTCGCACGTACTCGTGGCCCCAGTCGCCCGGGTCTGCGAGCGAGGACGCGGCGAGCAGCGACGCGGCGAGGAGGCGGTAGCGAAGTGTGCCACGGGGCTCGGTATCTGAGTAGGTCATCGCGAGCACGGAAAGAATGTCGGCGAACAGGCTCTGTGAATACATGCGGGTTGGTCAGTGCAAATGAACGGGATGGCGCACAACTGACCTTGTCCTCTGATGACGGCCATGTTTCGTACAGAGTCTGCAGGTCGGGATAGTGGGGCCGCAAGAACTTCAAGGGTTTGGGAACGGATGTCATAGACGAGGTGGAAGTCCGGATAAGCGTGCGGAGAGTCTCGAGCGCGGGGCGGTACAGTGTAGTGTCGGATTCCTATGCAATGTTCTTAGCTTGCGCCAGCGCACACTGAGGGCACCCTACGCACCTTCAACCGCTCCACAAGCATCTCCAGCTCTCCGCGCAGCTGGAGATCCTCCTCCGACTAGCGCAAGTAAGTTGAGCTGCCCGCGCACAGGCATGCACAGACGTACCAGCTCCTCGCCTTCCTTCTGCTCGGGCTTGGGTTTCGCTGCGGCATCATCCTTCTGCTTTTCCTCCTTTTTCTTTGGGTCCTGCGACGGGACGGCAATCGCGAATTCTGTGGGCTCCGGCATGGCAGAAAACAGGGAATATGGACGGTCACTTGCGCGTACGACGCGCGTCCACAGGCGTGATGGTCACAGGCGTAACGCGACTTCGTCACGCGGTGACATACCCGCGTTCGCGTCACGGTGCTCCTCGACTCCCTCGCTTCAGAGTCAGTGTTGCCCGTCGTTTTATTCACCATTTCCGTCGCTCGATGTCCTGGGTCTCCTGTAGACCTGCCATTTTCGCGCGAACCCAGTGAATTCAACCGCGAGCTCATCATGCTATATGCTATTGCCAGCTGGTCACTGCCGACCGACTAACCCAAGGGCCTCCAACCTCCTCCTCTTCTCGAGCGCCCACCTTTCCGCGCCGTCCTTCCTCGCAGCCACGCGCTGCGCCTCCATGACTAGCTCGGCCTCCTCCTCCGCCGTCATGCAATAGCTGAACTTCTCCCCCGCGTCCAGCAGCGTCCGCGTCTCCATCCACCCCTTGTCGTCCTTCACCGCCGGCACGCGGAACGTGTCGCCCACCCTCACACCTGCGGCCCCGCACCCAGGGCACCGCGACTTCAGCACTTGCCACCACAGCTCTGGGCAGTACGCCTTTATCTCCTCGAATCCCTCGATGTCCGTATCGTTGTAGTCGCTCGCCGCGAACGCATTCGCCTCGTCCTGTATGCGCCTCCTCTCCTTCCCCGAGCTCTTATTCCACACATAGTGCCACGCAGCCCATACTCCCGCAAGACGCTCACGGTCGGGACGCACGACCCACCGGTCGCTAAAGGGCGGCGTGTCGTACTCAATTCCTTCGACCCACGTGGGTTTGAACGTTCGCCGACAGGTGAAGCAGGCGTACTTGGGGCGGCCCGCGCCGTTGCACGCGCCTTTCAAACCCTGTGCCCGCGTGTGCCCGTCGGTGTACTGGTAGCGCTCGTGCTCTTCGACGCCCTCCGGCCCCCAGAAGCCGCAGCACCCCTTCCCACAGCCGCTTACGCGCACGGACCCGACATGGCAACCGATAAAACGTTGGCGATCTTGCCTGTCGTGCCTGTCAACACGGGAAGTCCTGCGAGGAGCTGGCGCACCTGCGACAAGACATGGGATTGTTGATGAGGTCGCGACTGTTCGATCTGGGGATGTGCACTGTGAACTTTGAAGCAAAGGAGCGCTCCATCAGTCTCGGAGCCGCATGGGAGCACGTGGGGCACAAGTCCATTCGGCGTCTGCCGCGTCTGGCGTCGTCGCATCATGGATCAAGACATTCAGACAGCGTCAGCGCCGTACGACACCATCCTGCATCTATCAGCACCTGGAGCATCAAGACGAGAGCCGCGCCTTCCCTTGCAATTGGTCTACTCTTCTACTATATATATAACATCAAGCGTACTATCAAGCAATCGGCCTTCCATGACATCGCTGACGGCCGGCGCCCTCACCCTGGAGCCTGATATCTGTGGCCAGCGTCTTTCTTCCCATGCTTGTACTATCCAGCATCACTTCTCCTGCGTCTTCGCCTACCTAAACAATTGCCCGGACATTCTCGCCCGGCACCACGCGCGAGCGTATCTGCCTAGTATCAACTGCCTGTCGCCGCCGCCGCAAGGTCCATCGCCGTCGAAGCGTTTCAGCAGTTTTCAAGCTTTCTTCAGCAGAACCCACCGGCGAGCAAACGCACTACCGAGTGCCGTGTAAATTTCCCTCATAACGAAAGAACGCAGAGAAGACGCAATTTATAGCGGCGGGGCCGAGTCGGAGCAGGTCACGCGCACGCTCATCAGACCCGGGGCCCTGCACAGTGCACAGTGCAGATAGGGCTGAGCCTGGTGACGTCCGTTGCCATTGCCACGCTCCAGCGTGCGACATCTTGCCGAGGAGTCCAGAGGTACCGGTGCCGCAGCGCTACGTGGGATACATAGCGTGGGATATTATTTTTTCAATAGGATCATGGCCATACGGGCAGACGCGGACCAGCAATCTTTGCCGCTAGCCATTTTTGCGAGGAGCATTTGCGTCACAGGATATCCTATCCTATCGGACATATCCTATCCGGGATAGTGCAAAGTGGTGCGCTGCGCAGCTTGTGCGCGCGAAGCCAATCGCGGCGCCTGGCTTCGGACGCAGGGTCGCGCTCCCCAGAAGACGAGTTGGATATATCCTATCAGAGAGAACTGGGGACCCGTACTCCAAAAACATAACAACGACGCATAATGAGCGGGGTCTCAACTCTCAAGAGCAGAACGGTAAAATGCTCGGTCGTCCGGGACGGCCGATGCGGGACTAAACTTATCATGGATCCGTATTTGCTTCCAGGAGGCTCAGGGCGGCTTGCATAAGCATGCAGCGTTGTTAGGGCACAAACAATGTACGAACCAGAAGGTACGCGAGGATTGCGCGAGAGCAGGCGAGAGCCGCCGGGGCTTGCCCCCAGGCCCGCCAATCATAAGTACCGTACAGCCTGCCCAAGGGTCGGACGCCCGTGTGCCCACTGTTGCTCGGCACTACTACTAGTCCTGCTAGTAGACACTGGCGCATAGCTTCAAAGCGAGAAACGGAACGGCCGATGATATTATTTCTGGTCGAACTCGGATGGCGGCGCGGTCGGGGATAGCGCGCGCGCGGGCGGGAGCATATTTGTTTGAGGCGGAGGCAGATCGCGGTTGTCCGGGTATGAGGCTCGTCGAAGCCTCCGTTCGCGACAAGCGAGCTTGGTCTCATCAGATTCGCCAAAGCGCCAAATGACCCTCGCCCCTCCTCGCCCACACTTCATAAACCCATCAACCCCGCCGCCCTCCCCCACCTTCCCTTCTAGTTCTACCCTTTGCGCCCATTGCTCTCCCCATCGCGCGCTCTCTCCTTAGTGTCACCTTCCCCGCCGACCACCACCCGCATGGGCGTCAACATCCATGATGCCGCAGGGCAGATCGAGGGTGCGTCGCCCCGCCCACTCACCTTCCCGCACCATCTCACCTCGCGTCTGCAGTCACCCTCGCTGTCGTCGGCACCATCGCGCTTTGCATGACCATCGCGCGCCTTTGGATTCGCCGCGACCGCTACTGGTGGGATGACGCATGGGCTTTTTTCTCTCTTCTCAAGTGTGTCCCATATCCATCATGCCGCCATACAGCTCTCTGACTTGCTCTAGCCTTTTCCTTCAAACTACAGGTGTAATTATACACGTTCGAGATCCTTGTACGTCTTGCTTTCTGCCGCTGTGGGTTGATCCTAAACGTCCCACAGCGAAGGTCGCGAAGCACGAACGCATCACCGCGTACTATCTCATGGCGATGTCCTTCTATACCGTCATCTGGTCTGCGCGCACCTCCATCCTCTTCTCCATAATTCGTATCGACCCCGACCCGCACACGCGCCGCCGTCTGCGCTGGGTCGCCGCCGCCTTCATCGGTGCCATCGGCTTCTTCATCGCGCAAATCCTCTGGGTCTGCGAGCCGGAGCCCAAGTGGAAGGACCTCCCAAGCCCGCAGTGCCATCTCACTAAGCAGGTCGCGATTTGCCAACTCGTCTGTGAGTGCATAGCATGCTGCGTGCGCGTCTGAGGCGGGCTTCTGACGCGCTACGTGCACAGCGGACGTGATCTCCGACTCGCTGCTCATCACCCTGCCGCTCCGGCTCATCCACGGTATTCGGGACACGCGACTGCGCAGGCGTGTCATGTTCATCTTCTCCACCAGTAGTACGTACCGCATCTATTTTTACCTCCGCCGCGCTGGCGCTGACGCTCGGCCAGTCGTCACTACCGTTGTGTCCCTCGTGCACGCGGTCTACATCATCCGCTCGGGCGGCAAGAACGTGCTCATCGCCGCGCTCGTCGAGCTGTGCATGTCGCTCACCGTCGCGAACGTGCCCGTCGTCGCGACTGCGCTCTCGCGCGCCGTCTCCCGCGACACGAGCACCGCTGGCACGGAGGATCCCGACGGGGGCCCGCGCTGGACGACGCTGCAGTTCCGCCGCGTCACGGGCCAGTACAGCGTCAGCGCCGGCACGCGCCAGTTCAGCGGCACGACGACGGGCACGGGTAGCGTCCTGCCCATCACGCGCGGCACGGTCACGCTCGCCACGCTGCACGGCTCGGACGAGACGTCGCAGTTCGACTCGAAGGACTCGGGCATGGGCAAGATCGCCACGTCCCTCTGATCATCCGGGCCCCGAAGCGATGCAAGAATGCCTGCTGTATGACGACGATGACGACAACGACGACGACAACGACCTCTGCTGCAACGGCGGGTGCTGGCGCACCGCGTCTGGGGATGTAACAAAGGAAGGGTGTAGCGCGGCCGCCGCAGCGCTGCGATACCTGACAAAACGCGGCACGCGCCGTGGACGAGATACCGTGACTTGTGTTGTACCGTGCAACGTGTTAGGTGTGCTTCTTGGCTCAGGCCAGGACATGTGGAGGGAAGGAACCGGTGCTGTTTAGCCATACTTTATTATGCCTTGGTCTGTTGGGTGACATATTGGTTGGGCCTATGGTCTTTATTGCTTTCGATTTTGCTATCGCTATCATTGTAAGTTACCTAGAAATTGAAATGCTCGTTGCGCAATCTGATACTTATTCGACTCTATTGCACATTGCACAATCCTGAAGAACTTTTGTTGTGGCCGCGGCGCCTGTCTCGAAAGCCGCTTCAAAGTCCGCAGAGGAGTCCAACTTCAATTCTTCTCTGCTGCCAGCTTCGCATGCTTGTCTCGCTCAAGCATCGCATGGATGAGCGGAACGGCCCGCTTTTATCGCCAACGTGTAGGTGCATCATTTGTTTTGGCGCTCAGCCGTGCAGCGTGATGTGTCTACCAGGCAATTTGTCTTCCCTGAGCTTCGCAAACCTCACGAAGCGCGCGCATTCATTCATTTCGCAGCTAATAGTGCTGACAATACTTGTGCGTAGGCAGCCGTGCGGTAATTCTAGTACAGTCAGTAGATCGCACAAGAGAGAAGGCAAAGAGAAGGCAAAGTCGAATACCTAGGCCTGTCTGAGGTTTCCGCGACTGCGAGGGGCGCATCAGCGGTGCACCCCATCCGGCAGCGCTTCAAGTTGAATATTCGGCTGTCGAGCTCAGCGCTGTATCTGACTCAAGGTCGACCTGCTCCGCGCGAGCTCCTTATCAAGGTCGTTGCCTAAAGCCCTCTCCGAGTCGCCGCAGATTACTACTCACGGGCCAATGCGTAGCCTTATGGCGCCCTTGCTCTCGGCGTAACCACGAAGGTGCATTGACTCTCCGCTCTGATTTGTTCCCCCAAAATCTATCGCCGAGTTCCCCGTTTCGGTTCTTGCGTGGCTGCTGACGCAGGGTGATGATGATATGGTCCATCCCGGGGGACAAATAAGCTCCAATTGCGCAAGTACGCTTCGCATGTTGAAAGCGCACAATACTATAAAAGCGAACAGTACCTCGATGAGAACGTTGGAGACTGGAAGTTGACGTCGTTGAGTGACAGCGAGGTTGCGGCTGTGCGAGTGCTCGCAGAAAAAAACGATGCAGGTTGGTGGACTGCTGTCCTTGCTCTCACTATACGCATGAGTTGGAGTAAGTTCACACAGTGTTGTTGCAACGAGATATAGTTTGTTAGGGTCGTGGATCGAATGGAATGTAACCTGTGGCATGTGGCATGATGTACGAGTCGTGACTTGAATCATGCGCAAAGAGTAGGAATGCAGGTAAGTAGTTCTATGTATGATGCCGGATGTATGTCTAGAGATACAAATGCCAGAGAAAGGAAGGTAAATCAAGAGATAGACTACACAGAAGTGATTTCAACGAAATGCAGGAGCCGTTCGCATGACGCGCAATCTAGATGGAGAGTCGAAAATGAAATCATCAGAGTCCGAGCTAGAGTCTGAATCTGTATCTGACTCGTCTTGAGTGAAGGGGGCCATCCCGTCCACTCGGAAGACATCCACAAAGGGTGTTTGCGGAATATCGGAGCCCGGCACGGTCGACTTCGCAAGGATAGCAGCCACGCGGTCTGCTAGCTGCTGGCTGGGCGCTGACGCAATGGGCGGCACTTTTGGCGACGGGACGGTGTCCTGGAAGAAGCTACTGAGCTCGTGCAGATTCTGCACGAGGTCGCCAAGGTCGTCCTCGAGCGGATCAGGTGAGGCTAGTCGCTCGATGTCTTCGGGGTGGAAGTCGATTTGCGATGGGCGGGACGGGACTTGGCATGTGTCGAATACTGCGACGACATTCTTGCGACACAGTGCTTGGATCTCTACTGGGCGGGCGACGCACCAGCCAGATGGCTCTGGGACTCCAAAAATATCGGCAACGGACTCGACATCTTTCACTTGACGCTTTAGGAGCGTACTCATGCGTAGGACTTGGCGAGCAGGAAGACCACCGGAAATTGTCATTGGCTCTTCCAGAACCTCCAAGGCACGTGACGCAAGATCGGTTTCGAGAAGCCGCAGGAGGGGCATCAAGAGCTCGGATCCCAATAACTCGACCGGGCTGCGAGTTTCCCGTTGTTGAAACAGAACCTTGAGGATCTGCAGCGCCGACACCCGGAGCCATGCCTCCTGGTTGAGAACGAGACCAAGGAGTAGCGTGACAACCTCCGTCCAATCGTCGATCCCATAATGCTCCCTGAGGCTTGACACGGATTGGCGAAGAAAATCGTCTTTTGTTCGGAACCGTCCCTTCACGAACGAGGCCATGATACGGCTGATGCTGGAGCGGCCCTCCCGATCTGCAAGATACCCGACGTCCTGAGCGAAGTCCTGAAGTGCTTCGTCGATGTGGTCATCCGTCATTGCCTTCAAACACCAAGGCAAAGCGATCGTGTACATGTCCCGCACGCGCGCCCGAGTGGAGTCGATCAGCGTGTTGTTCACGATTTTCGCGAGCTGCTGGACCATCTCGAATGTCGATGTGAGGGTGACAGACGACCGTAGTCCGACGAGGATAGCGGATTGCAGCGACGTTGTGCCTCGCCAGTCGAAAGGTCGGCGGGACAAGAGGAACTCGACAGTCCCCTCATCGTCGAGGTCTAGACAAGCCAGCACGGATTTCAGCAATCCTAAGACCTGCAAGAACTCTGCCTCGACTGTAGTTGACAGACACGCGCAAGCGCACCAAAACATCTGGGCTAGAAGGGACTCAGCGAGCACTGGGTAGGTGCTGAGCGACTTGATGGTCTGAATGAGCTCCGCACTGAATGTCTGGATATTCTCTTCCGGAGATGCGATCGTGTTCGACAGTCGGCCGATCACCAACGCGAAGTCCGTCGTCGAAGTCCCAGGCGAGAGCGCGCGGAATAATTGAAGGGACCGGAAAGCGATGGGCCGAATCGAGCAGGCAGTGCCCCACAATAAGGCTAAGGATCCCCATTGCTCTGTGAGTTTGACCTGAAGTGGTTCCAGGAGGTTCAGCACCCTTGCACAAAGCATGCGCATCTTTGGCTCCGATGAACTAGCACTCTCGTCGTCTTTCCACAAGGTTGTCTGGAGATCTTCCTCCAGCTCCGCGATGGCAGTCTTCAATGATGCACGGCTTGGATACATTACTCTGTCAGGGAGCTCATCGTAACCCGGCATCCATGCCCGCAGAAGCTGGCAAAGCATCTGCTTAGCATGCTCCCGAACAAATGGTATGCGGTGGTCCAGGTGTGTGAAGATGGCGTGCAGGAGGGTAGGGAGCTGTGCTTGGAATTCCCAGTTGCGCTCGAGTGCGACATCGGAGAGGAAGAGCAATGCGAATTGACCAGCGCCAAGGGAAAGACGCGGCTGCTCCGAGAAGAGAACGTCTAAATCCGACCAAAGCTCAACGTCCTCTGCCGCTGGAATGCCGAGCTTGTGATCGAAATTGGGAAGCATGCGAGCAGGCTCGATGACACCGCACAAGTCTTCGACGATCTTGCGCCCAATGACCGAGTGCGACAAGCAGGCCACGACCTTTGCCGCACAGCGAACGTATGCGATGCCGCCCACCTTCTGCGACTGTTCAAGAAGGAATCGAACGGTAGCGTGGCCGTTTGAGTGATATGGCGCATCCACAAGCCTGGTCCAGAGCACTTGGATCTGCTCAGGATAGTGTTCCGAATAGCGAAGGGTGAGGGCCATGAGGTGATACAAGGTGGTCCGTCCCTCATGCGACAGGCCAGATCTGTCGTCCGACATCAGATTGATATTCGGGCTCCAGTATTCTAGACACTGCAGTAGAGTCACCGGAACGGCGGCCATATCAAAGACCTGTGGCAACCACGTCGCAAACTCGGAGAGCACGTCCATTGCACCGCCTGGATGCTCTCCGGCAAGTACGTCGGATATGAGGCGATGTGCATGCAGGTATGTGCTAGGGGATGAGCTGCCGATAGCCGCCTCAAACTGGGAGATGGACAGCATGCCGGAAGACTGCTCGTGGATGGTCTCCAGTATCTGTAATGCGAGGCGGCGGATAGGCAGACGGTCATGGCAGAGATTGAAGAGACCCAGGCACATAGCCTGCTCGAACCGGAAACCGTGACCTGGGGCGTTGCAAATGACGTCTGCAACCACCTCGAAGAATCGAGCATTGCTGGTGTCGAGCTCTTTGGCCGTCACAAATCCTAGTCGCATAGCTTCATTAACGAGCCCTGCGTCACGCTCGCTCGCTGAGGCCAAAATGGCACGCAATGCTTTCCTAAATGTGAAATGAGCTCTAAATCACATGGCAGAAGCCGCTGACCCGCACCTCCCGTAGCCTTGAATGGTCTCATCCATCGATGCTAAGACCGAATGTATGCGCTCAAGGAAGGCCTTCGGTTCCAAAGGTCGCAGGTACTCCGGGGAAAGAGGGGTGTCGATGGGCGATCCCGACGACGTATCAGCTGGGAAGTAAGCTTTCGCCTAATAGTCCACTTGAGATACATTAGCAGGATGGATGAGCAGGACCCACGCACGCATAAGGAAGCCATTGCACCGATTGCAGCCTTCGATAAGAGCTTAGTCTCTTTCTGGAAAAGTGCCACCGCCTCTCCTCGTTCGGACGGACTGCCTACTGCGTTGGTCGCGGCAACTTGCATGAAGACGAGGCGCTGCTTGACAGTCTCCGACTGTCGGCCCACTTGACACCACTCTTCGCAAAGCCGGAACAACGATATATGCATATTGGGGGGAATAAACCGATCGGTGTCAGCCAACGTGGTTAGACCGTCAAACAAACGCTCAACCGTTCCACAGAAATATCGCCGGAGCTTCTGTAACTTGAAATGGTCGCGTGATTCCGCCGTCGTGAGGAATGCCTGTGTGTGGCGTACAAAGCGCAGGACCGGGGACAATGCTGCTTGACGTGTCGCGGAGCGCTGGTCTTGCAGATACCGCGCTGTCAGAAAGTAGATTCGGGCGACCGCGGTTATAAACCGTTCTTGTCGACGAACTCGCTCCGGAAGTTGAGACTGCCCGGCCTTCGGCCTTTGGTCGTCGAACAGATGCCTGTGCAGGACAAGGCCCAGGTCTTCCAATAGCTGTGAGTAACCTCTCGGCGGAAGAGAGCTTATGCAAAATACAGCAGCGTCTCGGTAGACCGACTGCTCTGAGCTGAGGAAGGCGGTCAAGGATCTCACGAGCCCGCGATTCGTTGTAAACATCCGTTCCCGGTCAAAATTGACTTCGGAGGGGGCCCGTGTATGATCCCTCTGGACCAGGGGCGCCCGAGTGTCAACAACGGAGGCAATGGCACACAGAACCTTCATCCACATGTACCACTGCCCGGGCAGAACCCGGTTGTCAGGTAAGGATCGAGGCCCTCCTTGTCCACAGAGCCCGGGGCACGAGGGGGTGGGATAGTAGGCATCTTCGCACTGAGGCCCGCCAGGACGGTCATAGTAGAATGGAACCTCGAACTGGCAGCGACGAGGGAATCGCGGAGGATCGCAACCGCAACAGGAGCATGAGGTATCCCGTCACCGGTCACTAGGGTCATGACGCCGGGATATATCCAATGCCAGATAGAGCGATCCCGACTATCGTCGCTGTCAGCGATGCGCAGCATTGTATCATCCTTGATAGATGATTTCCACTGATGTATCCGGTCCATGTTGCCAGGCTCAGGGACATGGCCAAGACCCTCACATAGCGACTCGTAGAGCGCTTTGTCCTGGAACGCGTCCACGATTCGAGCATCGATGTGCGCCTCCGGTGACGCGTGACTAGGCCAAGTGTGGCTGGACGCGAGCGAGAACATGCGGAGTAGTAGTCGCACTCCCGTCGTGTATATCGGACGCGATGGATGGCAAAGCAGGAACAGCGCGCCAGCCTCCATTTCGTTGAGGCGAGCTGTCAAGATCACGAGGTCCTCCTCTGATACAGCGTCTGGCTTCCGCTCAATGTAACCATGCAACCAGCCGTCGAGAAGGCTGACCCATAGGTTGAGGAGTCGGGGACTTTCGATGACCAGCCTGGTACTGGACCCCTCTGTGCGATATACGCCGGCTGAAGAGGAACTCTGCGTACTTCTTGAGGACAGCAGAAGCGTGCTGTGGCTGCAGCATGAACGTCGCAACGCAGCAACAGACGCCTCGCCGATCAGAGGCTCGATGTGGATAACACCGCGGAGCAGCATTTCGACAGCCTCCTCGACGGAAAAATGAGAGGGCAGGAATCGGGGCCACGAATGGAAGCAGGTCTGCAAGAAGCTGATCTGGGGAACCAGATTGTTCGGATACGCAAAAGTCCCGTCCGGATGGCGTCGAATAACATAGCTGTGTGTTTCCTCGTACGTGGGATTGAGGCGCGACACCAACCACTGATCGTCAAAGACAGACATGTGTCCCACTGCGCTAGCGGAGGCGCTGGCGACGGAGCCCACAATTGCGCTGCATCGGTCGTAAAATTCTTGCATACCCGGCTTGATCAGGAGAGATGGGGGCATGAAGTCAGATGAGGATGGGTAGTCTTGCCAGGATGGCGCTCCAGAAAAATCGCTGCTGGACGGCCACACTGGGACAGTTTCGTCTCGCTCCACGAGATGGAATGTGAGCAGTATCGCGCGAACGGCAATAGCATATCTCTCTGGAGAGAGGACGCCCATGATGTTCGACGACTGCGCCTTGATGAACTGTTCTTGCATAAGCCCTAATGCGAACTCGCTGCCGAAGTCGAAGTGCCGTGCGAAGACGAAATGGAGGATGTAAATGAAGGGCTCCAAGTGGTCTTCCGGAGGGAATATGGCTAGCCGATTAGATGGGAAGAAGTGTTTGAGCATGGACTCCATTTTAGCAGTGGAGTTTGAGGTGGATTCCCGACAGCGGAACATATAGGTCCAAGTCAGGCGCATCATTCCGTTCATAACTGGAATCCGGAAAGCCTTCTCCTGCGATCACGGGGACATGAGCTCGGAAGCCATGAGATCGCGGCAGGGCTTACCTTGAGCTTGTTGAGGCCAGCCTCAAAACATCCGTTCCAGTTCTTCAGGAAGTAGTCGTTTGGTGCCACACACAGACTAACAACCACCAGCGAGTAAGCAACTTGCCAGTACCGAGGCTTTGCAGCCAAGTCGCGGGCTTTGGGGAATATCATTTCCATTGCTTTAGCCCATTGGGGTTGGTTGACCTCCGCTTGTGCCGTCTGAGAGGATGCGTGAGCGACCAGTGGAGGCTAAAGTTTGGAGAGCCTACCTTGGCGACCGGGTGAATTAGATGAACCAACGTTTCCGCGAATGCCATCTTGAAGCGGAAGCCATGGGCATTCACAAAGGCTTGGGCCAACGGTTCCATGAACTCTCCGCCTTCTTCGAAGGCATCGGGCGGCCAGACCTGCGAATAACAAGATGATAAGCCTCATGTTGCCTGCGTCCTAAGACTGTACGGACCTTGATCTGGATATGCTTCAGCCCTCGAACCAGGTTCTCGTACCTCAGGTCCACGTCCTTTGAAACCTGATTTGCAGCTACAGGACCTAGTTCGGCCAAGAAACGATCCGTCACGCTCATAAATCTATTATATACCTCAGTCTCCGGCGGGCTCATTTCTTCAACCCAAGAATACGCACCGAGTATTGGCCAAATGACCGAGGAGTGTGGCATACAGCTCGGCGTTTGTCCGATGGTTCGCGCTCTGAGAAAGAAGCTTCAAGTCCGGCTTGCGGAACTGGTCAAAGGTCGTCTCCTCAAGACTATACCCCATTGCCTCCCCGAGTGCATCTTTTGACAGCGATTGCATAACAACTATCAGCGCCCTGCACATGATGTAGATCGCCGCCAGCGATTTGCGCTCGTTCAGAATGAGAGGCGCATCGTATGTCCGTGCGCCTCTGGCTGTGGCCGGAGACTGTGCGAGGTGCATGCGCATGACGTCTGGGGAAACAGGTTCGTTCTGAGTACGTCGCCACCGTCTGATGCTGTCCACCACGGGCTTGGCGTTTCGCTGTCCTATTCGCCCCAGGGTCTGTAAGATGTCGTCAAACTTTGGGTCAATCCCTGGCCCCATGTGATCTGCGAGTGGGGGCTCGTGCTCCTGCCACAGTAGTCAACGGGCTGAAACCATGCAGTGCTCGACGGACAAGCGTACCAGTGGCTCTCTCAAAAACGTGTCGATCATCTGTTCGGCAGTGCTGGCGAAACGCATGAAGACAGCGTGCAGCGCGTACTCCGCAGGCGTCCGGGGATCGGGCTCGACCTTGTCCTCTTCCACATCCGCCAGAGTGGAGCTCTCTCCCTGCGGGATGGAAAACACGTTCGGCATCGGCGGCACTGGCGGTGGAGACGTCATAGCGCCATGCTGCCCAAACGCAATCCCATAATCGCTGCCTCCATCCGAGTTATGAAAAAGGGAGCCGTTGTGGGAGTGCTGCGAGCGCCCAGGCGCGTGGCCCTTCAACCGCGCCGGCGTGCTCCGTCCAAAACCCGACCCGTTCGAGCTGGGCGTTGGCGGACGTGGGTGCGGAGGGCTAGGGTTGTCCGAGCCCTTCCTCGGCGGCGGCGGGAAGTGCGCGAGTGACGATGTCGAGCGGTTGAACGGGTTCTTCAGCACGGGGTAGCTGTGGTCGAGCGGGGGAAGCGGCGGCGGCTCGCTCGCCTTGCTGCCGCTCTTGAACGCGTTTCGAATGGACGCAAACGATGGCTTCTTCGAGAACGGGGAACTTCCCGTCGTCGCGATGGACGAATGCGAGGAGTGCACGAAGGGTGACGAGGCTTTGCGGGGCAGTGCACGCGTCGAGTGCGTTGAGTCGTCCGACGTGACAGAGTCGCCGCGCGAATGAAAGTAGCTCCTCTCTGGTGCGCGGTCCTGGAAGGACGGTGTGAGGGCTGTCGGAGACTCCTGACCTGTGCCCAGCCCGCCGAAGCCGAAGCCGTGGGCAGTACCTGGAGTCCGGCCAAAAGGTACTGGCGTAGAGTGATAGTCATCGTCTTCGAAATCTATGAGGAGGTCAGTAGCGTTCTACATATACAAAGTGCACTTTACGCGCCTGGGATCGTAATTTGAACGCCCTCCGAAACGCCCATGACGCCTTAACAACCTAACGACAGGACTATCCACGAGCAGGATCGATCGTTGCTGTGGCCAGAACGCCCACGCAAGTTCTCCTCCAGGGCCGCGACGAGAGGGGAAAAAAGTGAAGATAAGAGGAGGACCGAGCGCAGTGACCGTGAGGGAAGCTTGTGGTAGGGAGGCTGTGAACAAGTTGATTCGTTGAAGCACACCCAAATTCTAAGGCAAGTGATCACGTGGTCTTCTAGGGAGCGTCACCGCAATGCAGAGTCTGGTGGGCCTAGGGCATGTCGATTCCTCTACTTACGGGACACAGTCCCCGACGACTATTTATTTTGGTTAACCTCAACAGTAGGCGATAATACGTATACAGGTCTTGACAGACGATCAACGCTACAAGAAAACAAGGGCGGCCGCCCCCGGCCGACGACGCCGCCCGAACAGTGAAAAACAGCAACGTGCAGAGCAATACGATAGCAGAAGGACATAAAAGGACATGTGCACCAGCAGTGGGTCGTGAAAGCGTGAACATAAAACGCAGCGCGCGTGAATAGTATTCTATCAGAAGGGATACCAGACCGAAACCCATGGGACGAGGAAAGGTGAAATGGGACTTTGTGCAGGAGGCTATGCATGATTGGGGCCGATTCCATTGATGCCGGCAAAATGAGAGGAGGATAGAAAGCGTTCGAAAGATTGAAGAGTCCACGGTCGGGAATGTCACATGCCGGACATGCCGGACAGCCTCTGCGCTAGCGCCTCGATGAGCTGCGGCTCGACGCCAAACTCCTCTGCGAGACCTCCGAAGGGGCTGTGGTGACGCTGGTGATGGGGGCGCATCCCGCCCGACTGGCGAACCGACGCGGAGTCCGGCGTGTGCGGGTCACCGCGCGAGCTCAGCCCTGTCGCGGACGAGGCCGGGCTGTGCGGCAGGACGGTCTGGGACGTGTCTAACAGATTCGCGATGGTCTGGCGCTGTTCGCCAGTGAATGCTAGATGGAGCGAGGGTCAGCATAAATTTGTGATGGACGAGTTGCGCCAGTACCATCACAATTGAAAGCTGTTTCGAGGATCTGGCTGAGGATATCCGAGTCGTTGCCGACAGCTGTAGGGTGCATCCTGTCACCACCGGACGCAAGGATCCGGATTGCGGCTGCGTCAAGAAAACGAGATGAGCATGGAAGTTACACGAGCGTAATGCGGCTGTCACTTACTCAACGTGATATCTGTGCATGGATGAGATCCGATCCTTTAGCAAAAATCCAGAGCAGAAAATTAAGCGAACATACCAAACAACATATCCCTGGATGCGCCAGACCAGAACAAGCGACTATCAGCGTCGGAGGGGAATTTGGAAAGTACACCGATGAGCGAGTGGTACGGGAGCGACGGGACCTTGAGAAAGTGCGACTAGAAAGGGTCCGATGTCAGCGCGCCAGCTCCATATATCGATGACACGAGCATGCTCACGTCGGGCGATCGGATGAGGTGGAGAAGGGACTTGAGCTCGGACTCAGTGAGGAGACCATGCTCCAACGCCGCGATGACATGCTCGTTGCTCAGCCCAGCGATGGACGGACGACTGCCATCAAACGAGCCCTGCCAGGACGGGAAGAGCGCCTTCATGAGCTCCTCCTGCCCGCTCCGGGTGACCGTCACACCGCGGGCGCGCTTGCCCTTCCCAAGCACAGAGTTTTGCGCGGTCCGTAAAGCCGCCCGCGCAGCGTCCTCGTCCGCCATCTCCACGTACGCGTGGGAGAGAGTTTTGCCCTTGCGGTCCAACAGGACATGGACGCGCCGGGTGGGGTGCTTCAGCCACGCAGCGATTGCGGGCGGTGTGATATCCTGAAGTGACAGGCCCGCTCGTCAGATCACAAGTTCCATGCTTCTGTTCGTCATGCATCGGGAATGTGAACGTACCCAAGGGACATTGTCGATGCGCAGCACCGGGAACTCGCCGGGCCTCTGAAGCACTTGGCGGCGGCTTGCTCCATTTGGCGTTGACGCGCGCTGCACGTCGAAGAAGTTGAAAGGATTCATGAGACCGTCGATGTCGTTGCTGCCGAAGGAAGGGGTGCGCGGCTGCCCACGCTGTGCGCCGGGGGAGCCGCTTTTGGGACCACTGCTCCGCAGTTGGAAATTTGCCACCCCTTTCTTGCAGACGGCGCACTCCATGTCCTTCTCCCCGACGATGTTGAGGGCGCTCGTCAGGCACGCAGAGCAAAGAACATGGGAGCACGGCTCCAACTCGGCAAGAGAAGAGGAAGCGTTGCCACAGACCGAGCAGCTGGATTCGTCGCGGGGCGGGGGGGTCTCGTTGCGCTCGAGGAGCTGGTAGAGGGAGGACTGAGGGAAGGCTTCGGAGATCGTCGGCAGAGGCGCATCAAAAGGATCGTTCAACGACAAAGGAAGAGACAGCGAGTGACTAGGTGTGAAGGAATCCGGATACGGGGCGTAAGCGTCCTCGTGGATATCAAACAGATCCGTCTGTGAACCAATCTGAGTGACGTGACATCAAAAACGCACAATCAACTCACTTGACCAAACGCAGGGCGGCGGCGAGGATACGCAGGATCGGTGAAGGATCCTTTGAGTTTGAGAAGATTTATGTTGGAGGCGCGCGGGGGTGGGGTGTTGAGGGTAGCCAAGGTACGCCGAGCAGGCGTCTGGGGTTGCGCATCGTGACGGACCTGGGGAGATGACGGAGACGCCGCTTGATGGACCAATGTCTGAGCACGCGATCTTCGCTGGGTAAGGATAGCAGGCGCGCTGAGGACTATTGAATGTGGGTGAGTATATGCGCATACAGTGCCCTCGCTTAAGTGGCGAAACTCACTGGCTGTGACAGATGTTACGAGGCCACGAGGAGCCAGCACGATCAGCGGGAGAGAATTTTTGATGAGGCGTGAGACTTACAATCTTTGTAAAGCAGCTGGAAACAGGGTCAGGATGTCAGCACAAAGACGAGGAGGAGATGATATATGAGGGCACACTCACATGTCGTAGCGAGCGTGCAATGAGAAGCGACAAGCAAAGTCAGCATTCGGGCGATGAGGTTCTAAAATAAAACGCATATATGCACCTAGAAATGCAGGTGTGAGGTTGTGCGTTGTGACAGCGAGGGCCACCGGCGACGCACCTTCATCTCCGAAATAAACCTCACGGCCAGCTCCCACCCTTATGCCGTTCTCATTCGCACGGGAGCGCCAGTCTTCCAGGGTATCTGCACGAGACTGACTGTTGGACCTAAACGCATTCTCGTAGTTCGCGGCGTTGAGCTTGGGCGATGATGACGCGAGGCCGTTGCGCTTAGCGCTGGCAACCGAGCTTGGTGTCGTAAGCGCCGACGCACTCGAGTTGCCCCATGACGAGCGGAGGCTGAGCGGGGTATACGGTGTTGAAAGGGTGCTTGCGGGGGTGATGGGGGACTGGAAGTAGTTTTGGAGTTGGGTGTGGTGTCGCTGGGCCCTGGGGATGCGCTGGGGGGTGACTGGCGGGGGGCCGTCGTTGGGCTGTTGAGGGCGGGTGGTGTATGCTGGAGTGGAGGGGGCGGAGACGGCGGCAAAGAAGGGCATGTTGCTGCTGCGGGGTGCGGACATGGTGGAGGGAGGAGACAAAGGTTGTGGCTGAAGGCGAAGGAGGCGGAGTCGGTTGTGGCCGTCGGGAAAGGAAACAAGTTGGTCGGGCGTGCGAATTGCTTCTTAAAAGGAACGCGTCGAGACGCGATCACGTGGCGCTCAGGGCGCCACGTGGCCCGCCACTCCTGATCGGGATGGCTCAGAGTCCCCATGCTCCGTAGAACTGGGCACCGGTTCCCCACTTGCGAGAACAATAGCCTCGGGCTCATGCTTCATATCCTCCCCGATATTAGGTGCCTCTGTCCTGGAACAATGGCTTCGGTCCTTATCCTGATGGCCGCGTAATTGGGATCGCCTCGAGGCAGGTCTTCCGACTGATGAAGGCCCTGGTCGCAGAGATTTCGGCCCTTATGGGCGCACAACCAGGTGAGCGTGGTCCTGGGCGCGACGCTTATAAGCCTCGTGTTGGCCGGATACAAGGTCCCCTGACAACAACCAGTGGCGCGCAGGCTGCCAGCGGTGACGCTGCGTCACCGTCGTTCAGCGCAGCACAGCCGCCAAATGCGCATCGCGACGATCGGTACGCCCCTATGATCATGCTCACCCTATTCATCGTGTTATGTAGCTCGAACTGGCACGCAATTTCCGTGCTTACTCGTTCGGCAAAGCGTCCTTGTGCCACCTAAGGGTTGCCCGTTTCGCGAAGGAATGCCCGGGGGCACCCACCGTAGCTTCTCGACTTGCGAAGAACAATAGCACCGCGTACACATATCTGACACGAGTCTACGCAGCAGCGCCCATGCTCCAGCACGGTATGACTCCGGACCCATCGTCTAGATCTCGCGAGGTAATTGATGATCCGAGCCCGCCTTCGTACGCTAATGCATGTAAAACGCTTCCTCCGCCACTACAGCAGCAGCATTCTGAATTGGCGTGCCTTCTTACGCCGAGCTGGTCGCCTCGAGGCGGATCTCCGAGGTGAGCGACAGCGCCGCCGCTAGCCGCCTCCCCAAATCTGCTCAAACTGGGCGTCAAGCTGACGAATAAGTCAGCAACAGAAGGCAATAGACCCACACGTTGCCTGTCTTTAATTCTTCAGCGGCCTGCTTACAATCCGCCGCGATCTTCCGCACCATTAATTCAGCACCGACCCACAGTGAGTGGCAGTTGCACCACCTATGGAGGTACATGCCAATGCTGAAGTCGGCTGCTCTTCGCGCAAAAATGATCCTCATGCATTTTCTCCTTTCAGATGCCCAGCACACCGGTACTAGTAATAGTATCGCTCCTCCGCGCACCCGCATGGCATATGCTGTACCCATCACCGTTAGCCTCGCCCGGCGCTCACCCCGCGGCGCGTACAACACAATTAGTTTCATCTCTGATAGCCTGACAGGCTCGCCGATCACGCCTCTCGAGGGCGAAAAAAAAGTGTGGCCCAGTGCGCGGAAGAAATGCAGGCGCGTGCTAGAACTTCCGGAATGCCGACCCAGCAGATTGGCGGGAGCCTATTCGCTCATAGCCTCGCGGAGTCCTCGCCCCCGCCGCCATGCGAACCTCATGAACTCCATCCAAGAGGAACAGGGGCGGAATAGCTCCCCTAAATGTCAGACATAAAGCGCAAAGATGCCATTAACCCTACACCGTGAACCGCTTTAGCTACGTGCCCTCGCCACAGAACCCGGCGTCATACTCCGCCGAAGACGAACTCAATACAAAGGAAGGCTGTGCCGTGTCAAGGTAACGTAGGCCATGGGATGTCAGCCCCACAGCGCACGGAGCTGCTTAAGGGACCGCCTTTCCCACTGCGGCTCGCGCGAACCTCGCGGAACAACGACGAAGCACGCGCCATCACCCAAGGACACCAGAGTCTATTGTCAAACACTATTATAATTTCATCTTCTGTAACGTAGAACTAATGTATGCAGAGGCAAGTAATGTGGACTGGGCATGGGGTAAGATTAGGCTGAGTTATGGAGACAGGTAATGATAATGATCGTGAGCAGGCGGCGGGCGGGCAGCAGTAAGCACGAACTCGATAGAAATGGTAAACGATCATCACGATGGAATGAGAAAGGAAAATCTTGCTGAATGACTGTGCGTGTCTGTATGGAACAATAATACCGTAATGTAGTGTTGTAAAGCAGGGCGCAAGACAATGGAGGTGTGACAGTGATCATGATGGATGCTTCGGACGATGCGGGAATGTTACTGTATACGTGAATATGTGTAGGTGAGCAAGCAGCAGAACTCCTGCTTTGGGAAGGGTGAAAGAAAGGGACATGAGTGAGGGAGATAACGATGCATAGTAGAGAATGGAAGCGGCGGCGAGCTGCGCGACACCCCGCACCGCACCTAACAAGAAATCGCTGATAGCACGAGGCAGCTTGGAAATGGTGCGCAGCCGCGCATATTAATGAAATGCGTCGCGTAATACTAAGGCTGTGTCCCCCGCCCGCAGCCAGCGACGCACGGGACCCAAGCTGAGTGCACGTACGGATCATCCGGAGAACGCCGCACACGAGGATCGCAAGGCACACCTGTCGACGCCTAGCCTCCTCCATTCCCTTGCGTCCACGTATGCGGCAGCACCCGCCTCCGTCGCCCACTGCCCCTCCCGAACGTCGTGCCCACCGCAGCCCACTCGCCCTCGTTCATTGAACCGCGACGGCTGCGCGGTGCAAGTCCCGCGCGCCCATCAACGAGTGGCGCGTCGTCGTCCTCTGGGAGCCACACCTCGACGGCGCGCGCGGGCAGTGGCGGCCGGCCCGCACGCGCGGGCCGCTCAAGGTGACGCCGCAGCGACGCGATCGACTGCTGCCGCTTCGGATGCACAAGCATCTTGCGCAGGTCAACTTCGCCCTCCTCGTCTGATGAGGACGACGCGCCGTCGAAGTCGAGGAGGCCGGACCCAGGCTTGTGCGCATCCCATCCGTCGGCCTCCACGCGCGTGCTGAGGCTCGGCCCAACGTCGTCGCGGCCCTTGCCTTTACCCTTGCGCTTGGCCTTCTTCGCGCCCTTCCCGCGCACGCTGCCGTCATCAATGGGCAATCGTACGCCGACTCGCGAGGAGGAGCGCGATGCCGGCGCAGAGCGGCAGACAACCTGCGTCTTCACGACGAGCCCTGGCGATGTCTGCGCACGCGTCGCACCCAGAAGCAGTGCCGGCGGCTGCAGCAACCCCGCCGACGACCGACCACGGCCCTTGTTCGTATGGTCGGAGAGTGCAGTTGCGGGTCGCCTGCGCACATAGTGCCCATAGCTGCGTATGGTGCTGTCGCGGCTCGGTGGTTGGCGAGAAGCGGTTGATCGCGCGCGACTTCCGTTCGAACGCGAATTCGAGGAGGAAGAGGTTGAAGCATGCGGGACGGGCCCACCTGCGTATGCCCGGCACACCAAGAAGAGCACGCGCCACGGACTCCAGCCATGATGGTGGGAGCGGAGGGTGATCGTCGCCATCATCGAGACTGAGTGCGCGCTGTGGCATCGGAGGCGGTCCGTGGTGTGGCGTCGCTCGGCGCCTGGGAATGGTGGGGGCAGACGCCATATGGCGCAGCATGGCGCGGGCAGGCGACGTCTGCGAATAGGTTGCATGCGAGGTCTGTGGTCGCAGGGCGCAGGATTCTTGCGTGCGGTAAGAGTTGCGCTCCTGGGCGGACAGCCGTGTATGCGCCCTCTTCGATGACGAGGCAGAAGACGAGTAGTCTGACGCAGAGGATGGCGGGGAGAGGACGAACTTGCTAGGACTGCCGCGCTGCCGGAATGGCGACTGGTCGGTCGCGAGATGCCGCTTATGCGCGAGCGGCGAAGCAGGCAATGACCACGAACCGTCCTGCTCTATGCCGGTCTTCAGGGCACTAGCATTTCCCTCCCTGTCCGATCCGCTGGCCTGCCCCTGCACTAGTCCCGTGATGAAGTCCACCACGGCGCCGACTCCGCCTCGCATGGGGCCTTCTTTGTTCTTCCCTTGCTCCCGCCCTCTTCGCTCTTCTTCTGCCTGCTCTTGCCTCTCCGCCTCCGGTGTAAAGACTCGCGTCTCCTTGTACCCAGCCTCTTTCAGTAGATCTTCTAATCGTTCGTATGTCTTCGATGTGCCGCGTCTGTGCAGCGGCACCCGCGTCGGGTCTACTGTCAGAGCCGCAGGATATCGTCTGCGTCCGCGTGGTGGAGTACGTGGTGGAGAGCCTGATTTTGTTGATGTAGATGGGTAAGAAGCGTTCGAAGAGGACATTAGACTAGGCGGCGACACGGAGGGCGAAGAAGCTGAGTTGTTCTGCGCCTTCTGTCAGAGCGCGTCTTTTCAGCAGTTCTATATGCTCACCATTTTGATGGCCTCTTGTTGCTTTCTGTCTTGCAGTACGACGTCAGATCCAGCAGCAGTGACAGGATGTCAGGCTGCTAACGACCGCTGGGAATAGATACAGCCTGTTCCAGCTGCTGACCTCACCGCGCCACTACCGTCTGCGCAGTGGTGAGGGTCGAGGAGCTACTACGATGCTCGTCGTTAAAGGCCAGGATTGAGACGGGGAGGAAGAGAAAAGGGCAATCAGAGAGGTGAGAAGCAACTGACTTAATAAAGAGCTCGGCAGCGCGAACGCGTACGGAAGCAACCGATCGGTGGGATGTGCTTAGGTAATATCCCCAGCCACATTTCGCGAGTACTTACTCTGGGGACACGGAGAACGACGAGCAGCGTGCATAGCCCATGGCTTGCATGGGCGGTGGACGGTAGGCTCGTGACAGGTACCTGAAGTGCTACAATGAGCGTCGACTTTTTTGCGGTCTGGCAGTGGCATGTCTGGATCAGGCTGATGATGGCGGTGGCCTGGGGCGGCGGCAGCCTCAAACGGGCTTTACATTTGCTACCACACGATCGAGCAAGCTAGCTACTTACAGAGGCCGACGCACTTATGAATGGATGGCAGACAATAATTTCATTCATGCGTACTGACTGGCCGCAATCGAATAGAGTGCCCACTAGTAGGCGTGTCGCGTCTTGTCGCGTATGTTGAAGTTGGGTTCGCCGGAGACGACGATGAGCCTCCGATGGAAAGGAGCATGACGTCTCCTGGCTGCCTGTCAAGCCCGCGTATGGGTGCTGTAAAGCCAGAGTACAGTGGTCACTAGATCGAATGCCGTGGCCGACCCTGTGAGCGAGAAACTGAACGAGAGACTGCCCGCAGAGCACCATTTCTAACAGTGTGCATCCCGCGCTCAATAGCGCCAACCAAAGTGGCGAGATAGACGGATACGAGACGACAGGAAAGATGAGCTTCGGCCTGAGGGTGGATCGTCGTACCTGATAAGCCGGTGAGTAAGTGACTCGTCTCGGTACGTATCTAAATCTTGATGCTTCCGTTACTATCGGCCGATGTCTTTCGCTAATTTTTGACGATGCATCCAAGCCGGCGCGGGCCATAGTTGGGGAAAGAGCGAAGTTCCACATTCTTCATTGACCGAACGTCAGGCCTGAGACTTCCGACCACTTGGCTGTGCGAGCAAGTCTAGGCATCACGGGACCGCAATGAGCATGCATGGCGGCGCATCGCTCGCACTCATGCCTGCATGTTTCCCCGACGCGGCCTCGGCCCTCTGGAGACGCGAGATGCCTATGGCCATCTATGGCCCATGGGGCAGTGTCGTTAGGAGACTTCTAGACAGCGCGCAGCGGCAAGTTGTCTCTGGGTATACGTAGTACAAGGCTAGTAGACACCAGCAGGCACGAAGACAGTCAGTATCAAAACTGGCTTGCAACGTAGAAGCGAGGACGCACCTTGCCTGCATTCCGTCTCTCCCACCTGATGTTAACTTCTTAACACTCACTGGAGTTTGAATCCGTCTTTATGTAAGCTTGAGCTTCCGGACATAATGATAGTGCTGGCGATGGCGATCGAGTGAGCGGAAGGCGTGCTCGCCCTGGCTACCAGGTCCGACGGTTCGGCGCTCGCTCAAATACACGTCTCAATCGTTCGATGCTCAATCTACCTGACCTCGACATTTCGAAGCATTAATAACAATGGGCGAGTTTGTGTAGAGTATTCGGCAGATGTAAGCGGAATAAATGGAGCACTAAATATCACTACTAGCTGCAGAATGCCTGAGCCACTGTGCAGACTACGACTTGAAATCGGCCGTCTCCCTCCACTCGGTGATATAGCTGCGGCCGAAGATCTCGCTCACAACGACAGAAACAGAATCCGGCGCCGTGACAACCCCGGCGCCGCTGCTGAGCGGTCCCGGCCGCCCTCGACGCCCGTGAGCGTGACCAGGCCGCCGAGGTCGTGAGCGTTGGGCACGACGACGACAGACGTAATGTTGACGTCGAAGGAAGTGAACCCGGTGGTAATCTGGCTGTTGATGCTGGTGTAGAGCTGCTTCAGCGTGAAGAAGTTGTGCGCGGGCTGGTTGAAGGTGGCCTTGACCGTCGGCGCGAACGCCGCGTCGTAGCCGGTCTCCCAGCCGGTGTGGTTGGGGAAGAAGCCTGTGGTCCGTCAGTGTGGCTCGGAGGTATACGAAAGGTGGTGGTACGCACTGAGGACAGAGCCAAAAAGCCAGGTTCCAAGATCGACGTCCCGCGCAGCCACGGCGGCTGGCGAGGCACCAGCAGCAGAGATGCAGCGGCAAGGGCGACTGTGAGGTGTGGTAAAGTTGGAACGTAATGAAAATAAGATATGGCCGTACGCAGGGCGACGAAGAAGCGCATATTGACTCTGAGTGGACGAGTTGGATGAGCATCCAGAAGAAAATTGACACGCCCTATATAGTGACGGAGCGCCGGCTCATGAGGATCACAGCATGCTACCAGGCCGATCGCCGATAATTCCGGCTCCATTTGCGACTCGCTGCCCGAATGCCTTGTGCGGCAATGGGTATGGAGAAAAGAGGTGATCAGTGCGCGATCGATCATCTCGTACATGAAGACACCATGAACTAAAGAGGAGAAAACAGGAGAGTTCCTAAGGCCCAAGGGTTCATAATGGTTGTGCTGTCAGTAGCGGCCAAGACTTGTTGGTCGGTCAGTAGACCAGTTGCAAGACATGACACAGCCTTTCCTCCAGTAATGAACAGGATGACAGTCTTGAAGTGCTGAAGCCCTGAGACAAGGGTTGTAAAGGGATAGCCGCATTCGTACCGCACGGCATTGCAGGAACGGCTCTTCAAGCTGCTCCCCGAGGCCGAAGCTTGGGCCAGAAGGGGGGAACACGTACCACAATGAGGGATGGCGAGGCACCAACAGCAAAGACGCAGGCAGCGGCGATGGCGACTGTGCGGTGGGCCAAGCGCTGAACGATGAGAAGAAGGGATAGGCATACGCAAAGCGACAAAGAAGCGCATATTGATACTTGGTTGACGAATTGAAAGTGAGGGGATGCAAAAGAGAAGAGGCCCGCCTTAAATGCTGACGGTGCGCTCTGCCAAACGCTGAGCAGCCCGAAGATTCAGGGCCAAAGCATGCTGTGCTCACCCTGCCAGTCGCCGACTGAGACCGCGTTTGAGGTGCGAATATGAGCACAGCTCTCCCGTTGCTATGCCAAAGTTTGCGCGGTATACGGAAGTGTTGGTGTGACTAGCTATCACCCTGATGCTGCGCCGCCATGTACGCAGATTGCGTCAACAACGGGCCAAGAAACTGAGTACCTGAGCGCCCCGAGACGCGTCGGAGCCCGCATGGCTTTTTTGAGTGGGATGCAAATGCAGGGAAGTGGCTTGAAATATGAAAAGTGTGGCAACATAGGCTGGAGACGAGTCAATCACGTCCATAAGAGGATGAAGCCCGTACCGTTGACTTGCACTTGCGGTGACTGATCAGTCACCGAACACGATCGAATCCTCACACATTTTGTGAAGAAGAGATGCCATTGAATAAGTACCAGTAGCAGAATCAAACAACTCACAAAATGCCAGGTATTAACATCGTTCAAACACACGATACAGATCCGGCACGTTAGCAACCTGCACCACGTCCGTTGTAAGCAATGATTTTGGTGCCGCGAGGTGTTTGCGCATCGCGGGGAACAGAATGTGCTGGATCTGCCATTTCTCGGCCACTGCGTCATCGGCGTCTTCTTTCCCTTGATCGGTGTCCTCAGCCGGCCCCGAAGTGCCTCCTTGAGAATCGGATGCCGGTGCACGATACGCGGTAAGCAAAGGGCCTGGTCCAGGGACATAGAAATACGCCAGTTCGCGCAGGAATGTATCAAAACACTCGGCTTCCGCCGTCCAGTCCACCTAGGAATATGAGTTCAGAGCTTCGACTTGATAGAACTACAGGGACGATACCTGGGGGCCGAGGCGCATGAGCAGCAGCGGGAGCTTGTCGAGATTTGGCGTGAAGCCAGGGAGGAGCAGAGGCAGGCTCTCGAGCTTTCCATCGGCGGTGAGCGAGAGGGAGAAGTATTCTGCAAGCATGTCCCGCCGAGCCACAAGGATGTCAACTATCGACTGTCCGCCATCAAGCCGTGTCAGCATGACGGGATTGCAGGGTGAAGTATATCCTCACATCAATGATGTCGGCTTTGGTCAGTGTGCTTCGACGGACACCATCCTCGGCGTCGACGGCTAAGGCGATCAGCGTCCGTATCGGCGGGGCTGGGCACAGCTTGAGGCGCGGGAAGTTGCCAAATTGCCGAAGCCCGAGCTGATAAAATAGCTCCTCGCTGTCCAACGCGAGCAGATCAGCCGCAGGCACATGGTAGCACGGATGATGGCTCACGCAAGCGCGCCATGACTGACGAGGTAGAGCTTCGTGGAATGTTGAATGAGGCTCAGCTCGCGCTGCGCGTCGACCACACCGACGAAGATGTGCTTCTCGAGTATCTCGGTGAGATCTGATGAATGGTGGTGCCGGAAAATATTGAGCAAGCAATGGCAATTGCATCAGCGCTCAAGCACGACACCCACGTGTATGTCCCGCTTTCAATACCCTCTCTCTCAGGCCCAGCACGCTTGCCAGAAAGCACTGCGACTCTGGAATGACCTTGTCCTTCCTGCCGTTCTTCCGTGTCTCCCCGTCAGCGGCAGACTCGCGACTGCGTGACTGCGACGGCCCAGCCACAGGAAACATCGAGTCGAGCGTACGGTCCGCGACCGACATGCGGACCTTATGCTGCGACGCTATCTTCTTAGCTTCAGCGATGGCATGCGATGCGGGTTCTTCGCCGTCCGCACCCTCCTCGGAATCGCGAAGCTTTTGGCTCCCTTTGGAGGGCTTGTGTCCTCCGTTCGGATCAGCGATGCCACCGGTGAGCAATGTCTTTGCGATTGCGCGGTCGATCAGGGCATCGGCGGTAGATCAGGAGGGAGAACACACCTGGTACTCAAATACCCGCTCCCCAACCCGTGCAAGGGCTGCCTGGATCTGGTCGGCGATACGCTCGGTGATACTCTCTTCTTCAAGGAAGTGGACCTCGCGCTTCGTCGGGTGGACATTGACGTCCACGATTGACGGGTCGAGCTGCATGCTGTACGGCATTATGTAAGTTGTAGCACATACATTGGGACGGGCCGACGCACCTCAGATAAACGAACGGTGAGGAGCCCTTCGGGAGTATTGTGGTGTAGATAGACTCGATCGCTCGCTTGATACGGGACGATTCTACGAGGCGATCTAGAACACAGTTGGCGAGATCGAGCAATCTAAGTCCAGCGGGACGTACGGTTTATGAAGAGTAGGAATACCATTTTCTTGGAGTGGTAGTTTGCATTTGTAAAGTGAGCGTCAGCTTTCCATTGTTCGCTGGTGGCATCCTCCGGATCTTCGTCGTCCAAATCATCACTCGACTTGCGCTTCCGCTTGCCTTCTTGCTCGAAGGCACCTCGACGTTCAGCAAATCTTTGGCAACGTTTTGACCGTACAGCAGACGAATCGCCTGTTGTGTTGTGGAAGAAGATGGTGTCGATAGGTCAGGCGTAGAAGAGCCCGCCTTCTTGCAGATAAACGAGACACTGGCATTATGCACAGCGTACTTGGTCACAACGTCGAGAATACGCGCATACTCCTCAGATGAGCTCCGCAGTGCGGAAAGACGTGTCGGAGTGTTGTAAAATAGGTTCTCGACCTGTGGAACGCATATATGCAGGTGCTAGAAGTCAAGAAAGAAGAGGCGTACTGTGATGAGTGTGCCATCATTTCCCGCTGTGGGCTTCGGATCGGCAGTGATGCCAGGTTTCGCAGGCGCTAGGTCCCCGTCGACGAAACATGCTCTGTAACAAATGCAGCCAGTAAGTCAAATGAGAACCCAACACATCACACGACGCTCGCCTTACTTCCACGCGCATGTATCTTTTTCGTCTTTGTTACTACAGTTAAGTTTGCGACGTGGGAGATGGAAGCCAATGCTTCTCCACGGAAGCCGTAGGTCGTGAGTTTCGCTAGGTCTGAGAATGTAGATAGCTTCGACGTAGTGAACCGCTGGGCAAGAATAGGGAGGTCTGCTTTCTGCGGGCCTTGGTGAGACAATAAAGTAGAGGCACAAGTGTAAGGCTCACCTTTATGCCGCACCCGTTGTCCTGAATCTGCAGCAGCTTCATGCCGCCATCCTTGACGGTGATACGTATGGAAGTCGCACCCGCATCGAGACAATTCTCTAATAACTCCTTGAGCGCTGAAGCAGGCCTGTGAATAATCTGGGAGCACTTATGAGCCTATGTGTCCATAGAAAAGACGATACGCACCTCTCCTGCGGCAATGCGGTTCACCAGAGACTCTTCGAGACGCCGGATTGGTGCCGGCTCTGCAGACACCTTAATCGCCGCCGAGGAGCATTCCGCTATCGACGTCGTCCGCTCAGTCAAGACGACTGCGTGAGGTGTCGAGCTCATGTGGTGAAAGCGTAATCCAAGAACTGTGGCCCGCCGCGGCGCGTCGACGCGCTTCGCGCGCGCCAGAGCTTACATAAGATGTTCAATTCCGAGATTCAATGGACATCCTAAAATATGATCTTCAATGTGCCGCCGACATCCTCGTCCGGAAGTTGCGGACACTTCAAGCTTCTGATGCCTACCGGCTACACTGGCTTCTCGATCTCATGGTAGCATTCCCCGAGTGCCGGGACTCCACCGTGACCCTGCTATGCAACCTAGTACTCCTCATTCTTGACATGTCGTGAAGCCACTTCGCTTTTGCCATTCTTCCCTTTGCTGCTGAGTATGACCGTATGCATGATGCACACATGTGGAGACGTGAAGCGCTATATTGATAGTATGACTGCAAATGTATTACCGCGTGAAACTCGGACCAGGCGAGAATCCCCCACACAAAAGGTGTTAGCGCAGTGCTGCTGAGTCTCAGAAACACCCCTTCCTGGCTTGCCTCACTCAATACAGCACGCAGCACACGCATCGTGCCGCTCCCTATGGCCTTGCCCCCGCGAACATGTTGAGGGAGCGGCGTCAGGACTCGTGACTGGCCACGGCTGCGGGCCATTCCATGCCAAACACAGATGATGCCGCTAACGGTCCATATAAGCCCTTCCTAATTGAATATTCTTCGCGCGTATCGATAGTCTGACGGTAAGTGCCAACCGACTCTGGGGACGCATCTTCTACACCTGAGACACACCTCAGCCCGCAGTGCCTGCTATAGGTACCGCTGCTGTCTCTGTCATCTGAATCGAGTGCGTCCCCACAACGGTCGTCGTCGTGCGCGTCACCTGAGTTGAAGTCATCATGTCTGTGCGCACCGCAACGGAGCCGCGCATCGCAGCGAAGCGTAGGGAGCTCCGAGGGGCCGAGAGTGCCCACCGCCCCGTCAACCGGCGGAATGACGACCAGCTGATGACCCCGACGTCTGGTACATCCGAGTCCTTTTCCGGGACAATGTCGCGGTGCCGGAACACCTTGCGCAGGAGGAGCGACCCCACGACGGGCACGTTCGCCACCGTGAGGGATATGCAGTCCTCGACAAGAGCGGATATGAGCACTTTCTTTCCGCCCGAGGTGAGAATGTACGCCGCGTGGACAAGCGAGACGACGGACGTAGCAACTGCCATCTGTCATATAGCGTGTGCGAGATGCATATAGAGTGAACTCACGACTGGTAGAGAAGATGAAGATAACTCTGCGCCGCAGACGCTTGTCCTCAACGCCGTGTATCAATCGCAGGGGAAGCATGATGAGCAGGAAATCTGCGATCACGTCGGCTGTGGGTGCGCACTGATTGGTGAGGGGATTGTGGGGTGATAGGTAAATTGCGCTTACAGACGAGCTGGCAAATGGCGACTTCCTTGTCAAGTCGGCACTGCGGTGCCATCGCCGTCTTCCACTCTGGGTGCGGCTCGCACACCCACAGTAACTGTGCAATGAAGAACGCGATAGCTGCGACGAACACGCCCGCGAGCCACATGAGCTTGCGCCGCGCGACTGGGTCCGAATCGAGCCGGATGATGGAGAACAAAATAGAGACGCGCGCAGACCAGATCACGGCATAGAAGGTGCATGCCATGATGTAGTAGGCCGCCACGAGGCTTGACGTGGACAGTTGGCCTGCGTTCCGTTGATGAGCGCGCTGCCGTGCGAGTCTGATGAGATGCGCGCTTGCCTGGTTGCTGCGCATGCATGAAGACAGAAACAATCTGCGCAATAAGGCTATATAACGGAGATCGGACATATGAGCGCGAGATGTGGAAGATGAGCAGGAAGCACACTTTATCATGGAGAATAACGCCCATGCATCGTCCCACCAGTATCGGTCGCGTCTGATCCACAAGCGACATATTGTCATGCTAATGGCGACGGAGCCTGCGATGGACTCCGTTACTGGCGAACGCACGTCGATCAGGTCGCAGTTCAGTTCAAAAGAAGCGGCAACGCACGTTCGGTCTGCAATCCAGCGAAGGATGGACCCATGAGGGCGTGGGCCGGCCGGACACCCGATTAGCACAGCAGTGGGAGATTGAGTTGAGTTGACCGCGCGCTGAGAGAACGTTGTCTTTATAGAGGTTGCATCGAGCGCGGGTGATAAATGGATGAGCGTCTTTGGATGCGCGGTCAAGGACTTTGGTGGGAATGCCCTCAATTGAAAACTGCCAATCTGTCAGTTGGCAAGACGATTCAATTGAAGACCATAAGGACCTGTACATCTCCCGACGAGAGGCTCTGTAAGGGGACATGCGCGAAACTAATGAAGAGCCAAGTGGAAGATGGAAGCTGAGAGAAACCCTGACGGGCGCGGCCACTTGCTGGCTGTGATTACATAGTCAGTAGTACTGCCAGTGGTTCTCTAGCAGCCGAGGAGGCAAGTACTGTTCGTTAGTTCATGCAGAGGAGATTCAGACCGCCGGCGAGCATCGCGGTGTAGGTAGTATCAAACCCCCGGCTGGGTCTTCAAGCATCAAGCTTGATGGAGGCGGGGAGAGAGGGGGTCCATGATGGGCGGCCCGGCTACTACTAGCTAGGGTCACTCCGGTCACTACTAATATATTACTGTGTACGTGTGAGGTCTACTGAATTAAATGCGAGAGAAGTATCGGCCCGCTCACTGCTGGCAAAGCTACATAACGGCTCGTTGCAATTGTTGAGAAAGCGAGATGGTATAGGCGCACTTCCTCCGACTTGAAAGTCCACTTTCCAGCTGATAGAAGCGGATGATCCTGAGCCTGCGAAGGTTGCATCTGTCTACTCTGCCTCAGGGAGACTAGATAGAAGGTCTTCTCGGTGAAGTCTAGTGATGCGGAGAAGGGACAGGCATATGAGTGCATATGTCAAGTCTGATAACTTACAAGGAATGGTGATATACAATGAAGATAAACTATGGTGCATGACCGTCGCACACGCCGAGCATGAAGACACACACCAAATCACGAATCCAGCTCGCGTGGGGACGACGGAACACCCGGTGTATCACTCATTATGGGCGTTGCGTTGGGAGAATCACCCGGCGTGGGCGACTGCATCGCCTCCACCTCCTGTTCCATGATAATCGCAGCCTGGCGCGCTACCTGCGCGCCCTCAAAGGGATCCTCCGCGGGCATCTCGGCGGGTGGGCTCTGCGCCATCTCGGCCTCCTCGTAATGGAGTAACGCCTCGCGGAACTCCAGCATCCACGAATGCTCTAGATTTTCTGATTTTCTCGAGATTGTGATACAGAACGAGGTCAGCGTTAGAACGGGAGTGAAGTTAGAAGTCATTACATGTCGATTCCCAGCTTTGTTTTTCGATGTTGGGAGTGTGTTCGATTTCTGTATGCGGGTAGAGGGTTGGAGTGTGCCGTGGCATGCAAGCCCCACAAGCGCGGGAGGATATGGCGGAGGAAGTGGAGAGCGGACATTGGCGAGTCGCGAGTCGCCACGCGCGTGGACAATCTTATCAGATATGTCATGTCGCGGCCCTGCGAAAAGCTTGGACTTTCAAACGTGTGGTCAGATAACACTGGTCGGGACATCGGGACAAGCGAGTCATTGCTCTGGGACGGGTGCCCAACGCGGCGGGTGTGCCACCGGCACGAGTGACTGCATGGGGCTCTGAGTCTACTATGCACTGCCAGTAAGTAGTGCATCCGGGCCACATCGCTCTGCTGTAGTCGCCGACTAAATATTATGTCGGGTCTAGGTGCCCATGGGCTATTCTCTGCACCGCCGCGCTTGTCGTTTTCGCGGACTCTCGGAGTCTCCGACACCCGCAGCGGGGACCAGCGACCATATCCGATGCCCCGACGATGCCAACATGGTTTAGCCAGACTGCCGAGACGGCGTCCGGCATTATTTCACGTCGCTTCGCTTTCTCAAGCTCGTGCGGGCCGAGTAAGTGCCACTCATCCTCCAGGGACCCGACCCACTCATCCTCCAGGGACCGCGGCGGTTATCTACCTTCCGAGGTATATCTGATAACCCCATCCACCCCCACGATCAGCCTTACTCCCGGGACGCGTCGCACAGAATTAGTAGCAGTTTAGTATCCCATCTTATCAGATTCTATGACGCAGTCAACGTTGACTTCCTGCCGACGGGCAGCGAATGGGAGTGAGGAGGGAGCCCGCGCGTGTGAAGGTACGTTCGGCGGGGCACACTGGCATGTGGAATTGCTTCTGCGGGGCCGCACCGCACCTCGTGATAGTGTACTTAGTACACGCTGCGACGTTGTGACGCCCCATCAACCCGCTCCCTGCGTCGTCACCGTCCGACCGGCAGTATTGGCAAAAATCTTCACCATGCTCCGGATCTTACCCCTCCGATGCCTGACTGTCATTTTCTCATCCCAGCGGCGCCGCCCTCGCCGGTGCGCATCAGGCTATTGCTGTTCCCGCTGATAATGTGTGCTGCGAAGAGAAGAGGCCTGTAATTAGCTTCAATGCTCACGCGCAATCCCCGCGGCCGCCCGCCCACGGAATCCCATCGGAATGGTTCATGGTTATCGATTCTAGATGACATATTGTAGTGGCGTTGAATTGAAACAAACACGTATCTAGACAGGTTTGTAATTGCATTATTGCCGTCGCGGCGGTGTGGCTTCCGTTCGGCCGATCGCAGGTCGATTTTCAAGAGAATTTAAGATAGATATTTTCTTCGTGCATGATGATCTTTACATTCGTGCAAATTTTCGTCGACACGTAGCGTCGTCGTAGCCAACGGACTATACCCTACTCCATACGCGACTCTACCTGGGCAGCTCCTGGACACCGACCTCAGCGCCCTCTGTCTTCTCGTCGAGCGCGCCCTCTACGCGCACCTCACGACGCTCGCGTCGCCGTGCGCCAGCCGCGCTCTCCTTGCCAAGGAGCGTCGTGCGACCCTCACGGAACTTGATCACGATGAGCGTGACAATGACAGCGAGCCAATAGAACACGTATGAGAGCACAGAGCCAACTGAAAGTGGGATTGCGGTTAGTTTCAGGAGGATGGGACGGACGAGGGAGGACGTACGAGTGGCGCTGTTCGTCCAGCCTAAGATGGCGCCGAAGATCTGCCATCCGCCGCTGTCGAATTTGTTCTCGGGGTTGCAGCAGTCGAGATGCCACACGTTTCCGCGCACGTCGAACGAGCCGGGGCCGTCGCCTCCAGCGTCGTCGACGTCACCGCCGAGCCTGTGGCGCGTTAGCAAGACAGCAGCGCGCAGCCAGTGAGCAGAACGTACAGGTGGTTGAACGCGTTCTCCTGGAAAGCCCAGACGGACTTGCTGAACAGTCCGGCGCCGATGAGCAGGAGGAAGTTCGTCATAATGATGAGGAACACGGTAAGCGCTATGCGGGACACGACCGATCAGCTTGCGGCGGAATGGGTTGTTTGGCTGGGCGACACTTACTGGACCGGCTCGCAAACGCGTAGATCACAAAGCCGCAGACAAGGCCCGCGATGATGCCCACAATGGCAGCAATTGGAATGGACCCGGCGTTCTGGCCAAGCGACACGCCGCCGACGAAGACGATGGCCTCGATACCCTCGCGCAGGACGGTGATCAGCGGGAGGATGAAAAGCACCCACTGGCCCGTGCGCGTGCGCGAGTCGACGTGCTTGCCCTCGAACGCGTGAGCGAGCTTGACACGCCACTTGATCTTCGCGCGGTCCATCTTGAGCATGGTGATGCCCATGACGAAGATGATGATCGACGCGATGAGGTAGAAGCATCCTAGACGTGCGTGTCGTCAAGGCCACCGAGGATGAGGACGAATGAGCGTGAGATGACTGACCTTCCCAGATTTCCTCGGACTTTTGCCAGAGGTCCGACGCCTGGGTGAACCAGATGGTAATGAACACGGCGCCTATGATGGCGGCGATGAGAAGGCCGGCCGCAGAGCCAAGAAAAATCTGGGCGGCAAGTCGTCAGCGTCCACCCTGCGCGCAAGTCATGGGTGCCGACCTGGATGCGCATCTTGCGCACGAGGCGACGCTTGGTCATTTGGTCGTCGACGTACTCATCCACGGACGCGTCCTGGCTGGAGGTCTTTTCACCCTTGTCATCGGTCGTCGTCACTTGCTTGGTTGATGTGCCAGTCAGCTCATGGTGGTGGGTGTCGACGAGCTGCTCGACGAGACCGAGGAGGACGGAGATGATGATGGCGGCCTCGAGGGTCTCGCGGAAGACGATGAAGAAGATGGGGACGGAAAAGAGATTCCTAGCCATTGGGGGGAGACTGGCGGGAGGGGAAGGCGCGCGAGGGAGGCCTGGGTGCGCGGTTGCCGGTCGGGACGTATAAAAGCATGTTCGGGGAGGAAGAGGGACATGAAATTCGTCAAGAGGCACGGCGCAACGTGATCTAATCAGACAACGTTTTCGGGGTCCACTCTGATCTGATAAGATTTTGTGCCAAGCGGCTCGGCAGATGTGCGACCCGCGCGGGAGAAAAGTCCTGCGTCGACGCCTCGAACTCGAAGCCCCGCGGAGGACAGACGGCTATGTCGGTCGACTGTATTGTCCTCCCACCGGCAGCCGCTCAGCTCTCAAGTGTCTGCTGGCAGCGCACAGACGTGGGAGCCCAGACCGCCGAACGAGGCGACCGGACGTCGTAATCTGATAACGACAGCGCAACCCCCGGCCGATCATCACGCGTCGCTTATCAGATAGCCACATGGTCCTCCGGCCACGGGCAGTCCCCCGTACTCCCCTCCCTGCCTTTCTCTCAAAAATGCAGCCTTCGGTCCCTCAAAACCCCCCGCTCCAGCCCCAGCGTCACCCGGTCCTTCTCCCCCCCGTCCTCCAGGCGCATCTCCCCGCGCACCATGTGGACCAGTCTCTTCCCCCTCGTCCTCGCCCTCGCCGCCCCGTCGCCAGCCCTTGCCGGCGTCAAGGAGGTTTGGTGGAACATCACCTACGTTGAGGATGTCAACCCCGACGGTCTCTTTGACCGTCGCGCCATAGGCGTGAACGGGACGTGGCCGTGAGCATTTTCTTCTGTCACCGTCGTGCGCGCGGCATACATGCGTCTCTAGGCCCCCACCCATCGAAATTAGCACAAATGATTCCCTGCTGGTCCATGCGACCAATTCGCTAACGAGCCCGACGTCTCTCCACCACCATGGCATGTTCTTCAACTCCACTCCGTGGTACGACGGTGCTGTCGGCGTTACTGAGTGGTACGTTGCGGTTGTCTTGATCTTCTACGCGGGAAATGGCGCTCCGTATGCCTTCGCGTCGTCGAGAACAGCATCTGACTTTCTACGTGTCACAGCGGGATCCCTCCCGGCGCCACATACGACTATGTTGTGCCCATCAATTCATCCGGACAATGGGGAACATACTGGGTCCACGCCCATGCTTCTGTTCGTCTTCAAGAAACTTTTGCTTCGATCTCGGTCGTTGACCTTCGGTTCTACACAGGGTCAGTATGTCGACGGCCTGCGCGCCCCGGTCGTCATCCACCCGCCAAAAGAGGTCCACCAATATGACGAAGAGTTCACCGTCGTCCTCGGTGACTGGTACCATACCGAGCACGACCCTCTTCTCAAGGAGTTCATCAGCATCTCCAACCCCGGTGGCGCAGAGCCGGTGCCAGGTAAACGCCACATTTGTCGTGCTGTCATCCGTCTTCTCAATATATTGGAATTGGCAGACTCTGCCCTGATTTACTTCAGCCAGAACGGCACGTACCTGCCTCCGATCAGCGGGTCGAGCCCAGCGCCTGTCACATCCGCCGTTGGCTTCAACGAGAACGCGACCCTGCCGTTCCAGCCGGGCAAGACGTACCGCCTGCGCATCATCAACACGAGCGCGTTTTCGGCTTTCTTCTTCTATATCGACGGACATGACATGCGTATCATTGAGGCGGACGGGGTAGGCGTCTCACTTCGTAGCCGGTGAGCGGCGGCTAATATGCTTGCCGCACAGACGGACGTGGAGGAATACCCTATCGACCTGATCACAGTAACAGTCGCGCAGCGCTACTCTGTGCTCGTTACCGCGCGCAACGACACCAGTGCCAACTGGGCCATCCACGCGAACTTCGATACGGACATGTTCGACACCCTCCCCGACGCCCTTCAACCCAGTCAGTTCCCCTCCCTGCCCCGCCACGCTACCGCTGACCGTTCCCTCTTGCAGATATCACCTCAACCATCACTTACGCCCCCGACGCCACGGTCACCGACCTCGGCTTCATCGATGAGTACCATGATGTGCCCGACCTCGAACTCGTTCCCGTGGTCGTCGAGGCGATGCCGCCCGCGCAGCGCACCATTGAGCTCGAGGTGCTCTTCGACACCATGCAGGACGGCACGAACCGCGCGATGTTCAACCAGATCACGTACAACACGCCGACTGTGCCGTCTGTTCTCAGCGCGCTCACGCTTGGCGAGAACTCTACGGCCGATGTGGCATACGGCGACACGAGCTTCGTCCTCGACCATCTGCAAGTCTTCGATATCGTGCTGAAGAACGGAGACGCGGGCAAGCATCCGTTGTGAGTGTGCCACATTCGCGTAAGAGTCGGATGGATGCTGATGCGCATATGGGCAGCCACTTGCACGGTCACAAAATGCAGCTTGTCGGCCGGTCAGAAGACTACACTTCTGACGATCCCGAGCTCAATCCGCCGATTGTCGAGGGCCAGCTAAACCCCATGCGCCGCGACACCGTTCAAGTGCCCTCCATGAACTCCATCACGCTGCGCGTCGTTGCAGACAACCCCGGCACCTGGTTGTTCCATTGTAAGCCCCTACCTCCCGCTCCACCAATTTCTATCATCTCACGATTATGTCCTTGTAGGCCACATCGAATGGCATCTGCAAGCTGGCCTCGCCGTCACGTTCATCGAAGCGCCCCTCGAGCTCAATGAGCGCGCACAGCACGTCCTCGCGCCCCCCGCGGAGCTCGTCAACCAGTGCGCTGCGCTCGGCATCCCCACTTCCGGCAACGCAGCGGGCCATGCGTCGGCCACGGACCTCAGCGGGCTGCCCGTGGGTCCGTTCCAGCAGAACAATGGCTGGCACGCAAAGGGCATCTGGGCGATGTTCGGCTGCGTGCTGACCGCAACACTGGGCATGATCTCGGTTTTCTGGTACGCGCTTGGCGGCGAGCTCACGGAGGAGGAGATGGAGCACGATGCACGGGAGAGCCACGCGAAGAAGCTCAGGCGCGGGAAGCTCTTTGGGCTGATTAAGAAGCGGGAGTAGGTGGCTGCGGCTGCACAACCCGCATAACGAGCGACATTGGTTGATAATGCATTTACTTTGTATGTCGTACACGAAAAATTACGCTCTTACTGTATGTTCATCTGCTGCAAGATCTGTGGTGCAGATTTTGAACTTATCTTATCAGACGTCTGAAAAGTTGATCTTATCGACTTTTGACTCCTTCGTCGTCGAGTCATCTCCTTCTCCCACATTTCACTGCGGTGGACGTCTTGCTTTTACAGGTGACTGTGCAATTCTGTAGGGCATTGTATTGCGATTCCCCAGTGGTAAACATGCCGATCCTGGGTCTTTCGCCGGCGTGGAAGTCCACCCACCCACCGCACTTTGACATCGAGTGCGTCATCCGCCCAAACATCCTCGCGCTGCAACCGTATCGCGCCGCGCGCGATGACTACTCGTCTGGGATCCTTCTAGACGCGAACGAGAACTCGCTCGGGCACTCAATCGCATCCTCCTCACAACTCCCATCCTCGGCAGACCTGGACCCGATCCTCAAGGAGGATCTTCACCGCTACCCCGACCCATCCCAGCCGCAGATCAAGCAACGCATAGCGGATCTGTGCGGCCTGCCATCGACGGACTATGTCTTCCTCGGTGTGGGCTCGGATGAAGTGATCGACCTGCTCATGCGCGTGTGTGTCACGCCCGGCGCGCAGGGCGAGAAGATCCTGACGACACCGCCGACGTACGGGATGTATGCGGTGTGCGCGCAGGTGAACGATATCGGGATCGTGGAGGTAGATCTAGAGCTGGGTGGGGAGCACGGCGAGGGAAAAGAGCGCGGGAGATTCAGCGTCAGAGTGGACGAGGTGCGGGTGTTCCTCTGCTTGTTTGACTAATGTGTGCATCAGGCAAAGCGGGCGGTCGATTTAGATCCATTAATAAAGCTCATCTTCCTATGCTCGCCCGGGAAAGCGACGCCTCGGTCCTTCTACGAAGAAATGAATCCACTGCCGCGCCAGTACGACAACCAGCGCTCGACATCTTCGCTCGACAACCTCTCCGCCTCCTTCAAGCTGGTCGAAGCCTTCACAGCATTTTCCGTCTTGAATTCCGGCGGCGCCCGCAGGTTTGTGAAGAAGTCAATCACCTTTAACGCAGGGATGCGCGCTAGGGTGTCCGGATCAGCCGACGACGTCTCGTACGCGGTACGCAGCTTCGCCAGCCATCCGGCGAAAGGGACGACTGGGACGTGGAGGCTCTGCGCGGCAGCGTTACTGACGATCTGCCAACTGACGGGTCGCGGGTGCACGAGGTGGAGCACGAGCTGTGCGCTGCCCAAGATATCGAGCAGACTGGCGGCGGCGACGTCGACTGGGAGCCACGCAATGAGCTGTTAATCGCAGTCAGTGTGACTGTGCGCAGCACAAAGCGAAGGTGTGCCGTACCTCAGCCAGCTCGGGCACGCAGCCCAGGGCTTGCGATGAGCGCAGCATCGCGCCGACCCACTCCTGCTCGTTCCACGCGCCTGTGGTGCGGTCACCCGACAGCTGTCCAACGCGCACGATGTTCACCGGAATCCCCGTCTCCTTGTTCGCCTTCAGCAATACCGTCTCCGCCACCCACTTGCTCTCGCCGTAGCCTGCTCCCACAGCGACCGCGGGATCGAGCAGGGCGTCTTCGACAACGGGGTTTAGCTTGCCTTGACCTACACATGTGTGAATAAGAGGGCTCCTGAGTGGGTGAAAAAGGCACTTACTGGCGACAGCGATGGAGCCGGTGAACAAGATGGGGACAGGCCTTGCAAAGGAGGAAGCCAGAGACAGATTGATGAGGTTGCGTGTGCCGGTGATTAGAGGTTCGAATGAAGACAGGCTGACGTTGAAGTCCACACGCCAGGCTGGATCACCGTCAACACCAGCTCAAGTCGCACAAAGCTTCGCTAGACTCACCATTGTGGATAATTCCAGTCACCGAATGGCACAGCTGCGCATAGATTTCGTTGTTCAGTCCTAGATTGTGCGCGGCTAGATCCGTGTCGATGAAGGTCAACGCAGGCACATGCAGGATGCTTTCGTCGAGGCCCCAGGTTTTGAACGCGTCCCTCTGGCGGGCAACCGTGGACGTTTTGCCCACCCTGTTGACTGCGAAGACCCTCGTCACATTAGGCTTACGGAGCAGTTGGGCGAGCAGATGGCTGCCCAGACGCCCCGTAGTGCCGGTGATGAGCACGACCTCATCTACGGCGGAAGGAACCTTGGCGCCCGGGCTGGGAGAACGATGCAGGAAGTTGGCTGTGTATTTCTCGACCAGCTCGCGCATCAATCGTTCCGTTTTCACCTGGGTGTCGGTCTCGTCTGCCGACGGCCGAAGCAAGTTGATAATGAAAAAATTGAGCTGCGAAATCGTCGGGTTGGCGTAGACGACATTGCTCGAGAGAACAGAAACGGGCTGGTGGGTCGTCCGCAGGGCGTGCGAGACCGCATTGCGTATAACCGTGGATTGAAGACTGTGGCGGGGTGAGGTCAACAACTATCCGTAGCGGATGAGCTCTCGCACACCTATCACATCCGGCTTGGAACAGGTCGTCTACGTCTGTGATATCGGCCTTGAGCACATTCTGGACGACTGAGCGCACGAATATAAGTGTCTCCGCGTCGTCCCAGGATTTCGGCAGCTCGATATCGATCTGTGAAGAGTTCTCCACGGCTTCATAGAGCGCCTGGATCTCGTCCTCGTAGGTGCGCAGTATGATTGGACGCCTTGGTTGTCCCTTCACTGTATACTCAAGTGGCTTGGAAGGTTTGGCAACGAGGATCATCTTCGAGGCGGTAAACTATCTGCTAATTATGTTGCGTGGCAATGATAACACACCTCTTTGAATATTCTCGAGTGGGATGGCGCGAATTCATTCAACTTCTCGACCGTCGGCCTTGCGAAAAATAATTTGTAGATAAACCAGCGGTGCTTATTGACAACTGGACGCCGGTCGGGCTTACCAGATGAGGTTCCTGAACTCAGCCAGCTTTTGCTCGTCCTCCGGATCGAAAGCGATGTCTGGCTTGGGTTGGACCAAGATACCGTTCTGCACCCGTCCGCGGCCAAACATGAGAGCGGCGCTGACGTGCGGATCTTGCACCATAATTGCCTCTAACCCTCTGCGTTTGAGCTTTCTGAAGTATAGAAAAGGAGGACCATTTGTGCGTACCGAGTGGAACAGGGTTCGTCTGAGGCAGCGGCGGTGAGACTTTGATTGTGATGTCTATAGCGAAGAACAGAACAAGCCACCTTTTCGCCGTTGGAAAGCATGAGCTGCTCGTCTACGCGCCCGTGAATTCGATAAAGTGTATCATCCTCCGGATGCCGCTGCAACAAGTCACCCGATTGATAGGCTTTCCGTCCGTCTTGCATAGTGATGTTCGTGACATTTACTCTGGAGAATGGCTCGTCCTGCAAAGAACGTCAGGCCGAGAGGAGGGAGGATATCGTGGACACACGTACGATGCAAAAGGGTTCGAAAATATTATCCTCGTCCTTCTGGGTGATCAATTCGATCGCCGCCACCTCTGACAGTCTGAAATATTGCCACGACCCGGCGAGCTTGCTTGCCTTCCGAATGAATTTGCTCATGGCGCCGAACTCGGTACTGGAACCGAGCTGTTTTTAATGGCCAGGCGGATGGACAGAAAACACTTACGCTCCATAGAACGGTTGAATAGTAACTCCGAGATTTGTCAAATAATTGCCGATGGCTTGATTCAGAGGTGCTCCTGCAAAAATCTGCAGACGGCGATTTCATTACCAACCGCTCAGAAAAAAAAGAACAGGTAGTGAGCTCACCAGAGAACGAAAGCTCTTCAGAGTCGTAACATTTGTTGGGTCGCGGGACCATTCCTTCAGCTGCGTCAGAAACGTATCCATGGTCGAGCTAACGTGAGCCTACCTCGATGAAAGTCGGCACAGACCAAGTATAGCTGCTCTTAGTGTAAACGGCCTCCTTCAAATAACGATCTGGAGTAGGAAGAATAGGCGGCGATGAAGGTGGGAATACGGCCAATATCAACCCAGATGCAATCTATACCAAAGTGCAGATGGGTCACTGAGGCATGATTGAGGTTTGCTAGACGCACCATCTTTAGAGTCAAACTCGTGCCCATTATATCTAGGAAGTACGCGCGTGAGGCCTATATACAGAAAGCAATGGATATATCTCACGGAAAGACGGTGCAGTGTGTGCTGCTATTACAACGCCACACAAATCGACTTCCCCGGCCACTGTCAAACGCATGAGCAAATCTGCTCATGACATCATTGAACGTAATCACGAGGAATCATGGACCACTGCGCAGTCACTCGATTGGTGATAGGTATTGCTTTCGGGAATGCCGTCGAGCCTATATGTATCCAATAAGTATTCGCCCAGGAGTGCACTATGGATAACGTACCTGATGAATGGAAAATGCAGGCTATGTTGTCCAGCACCAGTGGCCTGAGGACAAGCTCCGGCACCGCCGTTCCCTGACTCTCATCAGAGATGTCAGCAAACTGTACAATGGGCCGAATCTGTAGCTCGTAATTCTCCTTTGCAAGCAGCTGGACAACCTCGGCGGCGAGGCTCTGCATGGCGACGTCCGGGCTGACAAGCAACTGGAGGATGTGCGCCGTACGGACAAGATGAACTACAGCAGCGGCCGAGTTTCTTACGGATATCGGGAAAGGTACGAGGCCTAGCTTCATGATGCCCATCACATTTGCGAAATAGCTGATCGTGTCTAAGAACAGAGATGAGATTCCGCGGTGCAGTCGAGGTCGCGACTTCATCACGTACCAGCAGACGCGAGGATCCCGATTGTAGGCCCGCGATTAGCAGGTCTGACGCCTTCTTGGGCAGCATAGCTATCTTGAGCATCTGAGTAGAAAGCGCGAATAGTCGCTGCCGCTCTTGTGACTATCCTCGCTGCCTCAGCGGTGGTGACGGTCTTAATGGCGGTGCCATCCCAGAATATGTAAAATGGGTGGTCCGGGCTATGCTCTGCGTTGTAGTCCAGCAGCTCCGGGATCATCAGACTACCGTCGAGCGGAGGAGGGGAGAACGTCGAAGAGGTTGTCCTGACGGACAAAGCGTCTACGAGACGGGGTGGGAGAGGAAAGTCAGGCATGGTATGGTATGGTGAGGAATCTTCGGGCGGGGTTAAGATACTGGTGGAAGAAGGAGGTCCGGCTGCGATATAAGGCGCGAGGGTGGTCGTTTGCGTGGATGGAGCAGCGTAATAAAAATCTTTTCCGGTCCGACAGCGCAAGGTACAGCAAGGTACACGGAGGGCAATCCCGGGGACGGTGTGACCGCATCGCTTCAATAACAGCGGGACTTCCAAATTTCAAGCATTAGTTGAGCAGCTTACAGCCAGTTACTTCCATTGACAATCACGCACGTGTTATACAATGTTGAGCACCGGAGTCCCATCCAGGATCGCAGGGTCTCGGAGTACTGCAAGGCAATACGTTGACGTCGCGGCTCATTGTAGGTCCACACGTAAAAGTCTGGATCCTAGTGGCGGCGCGTCTTCTAATCATGATGGACGCGAGAAGCCAGTCCGGGGCCGCGCGAAGCAGCCATGGCACTAGGAAGTTGCCGGTCCTTGTGCGACAGCTGACTGGACCTAGCAGTCATTTATGTAACTGGTGGGAGAGCGTAGGAGGATGAAAAAGCGGTTTGCGCCGTGGTGTATTTCTGGTCGCAGAATGGAGCAGTAAGACAGAAAGATGGAAGACCTAGTTGGGGATTCATAAATGGATGGAGTCGCCAATTTCGTGGTGCCGACCACACGCTGTAGAAATGGAGCACAATTCATGTGAGAGTATCTTGCGCGCGAGAGATCTCGGAGATGAACGTACTGTACATCGCAGGAGTTTCTCTTCTTTTGACATACTTGCAGTGAGTAGGTCGGTGGCAAGCACTGTCGCAGGTTCAGTGTTATGAGATGCGTACAGGGATATTTGCTTGGATGTGTGACGCTTGCCTTGGTGTTCAAGTTGAGAATGATCCAGTCACGAGACAGTACTGTCCAAACGGACTTGTCGTCGGCAGCTGCCGGCCGATCCTCCTAATGGCCAAAATTACGCCTGCGTGACGCGACGCCGTGCCCTTCAATCCATCATGCTTTCACCCACGATGTTTGCCTTCCTTCCTTCCTTTTCGAAGTGCCCCGCACAGGCCGATATGCACTGGTAGGTCGCGTCTGACATCTGTCGAGATGTATCCTGACCGTTTATACAGGGCCCTCCCCGTTCCTCGGTCGCGAGGAAGAACATGAACACGAAAGTGTCGGGTATGTGCCAGCGGTATACTACGTGTCCACGCATCTTTCTATGGCACTGTACTACTTACAGGCGTCTCTAGGCCTCCACTCATCGAAATAAGCACAGATGATTCCCTGCTTGCTGTTCTCAGCGCGCTCACGCTTGGCGAGAACTCTACGGCCGATGTGGCATACGGCGACACAAGCTTCGTCCTCGACCATCTGCAAGTCTTCGATATCGTGCTGATGAACGGCGACGCGGGCAAGCATCCGTTGTGAGTGTGCCACATTCGCGTAAGAGTCGGATGGGTGCTGATGCGCATACATGTGGGCAGCCACTTGCACGGTCACAAAATGCAGCTTGTCGGCCGGTCAGAAGACTACACTTCTGACGATCCCGAGCTCAATCCGCCGATTGTCGAGGGCCAGCTAAACCCCATGCGCCGCGACACCGTTCAAGTGCCCTCCATGAACTCCATCACGCTGCGCGTCGTTGCAGACAACCCCGGCACCTGGTTGTTCCATTGTAAGCCCCTACCTCCCGCTCCACCAATTTCTATCATCTCACGATTATGTCCTTGTAGGCCACATCGAATGGCATCTGCAAGCTGGCCTCGCCGTCACGTTCATCGAAGCGCCCCTCGAGCTCAATGACCGCGCACAGCACGTCCTCGCGCCCCCCGCGGAGCTCGTCAACCAGTGCGCTGCGCTCGGCATCCCCACTTCCGGCAACGCAGCGGGCCATGCGTCGGCCACGGACCTCAGCGGGCTGCCCGTGGGTCCGTTCCAGCAGAACAACGGCTGGCACGCAAAGGGCATCTGGGCGATGTTCGGCTGCGTGCTGACCGCAACACTGGGCATGATCTCGGTAGTCTGGTACGCACTTGGCGGCGAGCTCACGGAGGAGGAGATGGAGCACGATGCACGGGAGAGCCACGCGAAGAAGCTCAGGCGCGGGAAGCTCTTTGGGCTGATTAAGAAGCGGGAGTAGGTGGCTGCAGGCTGCACAACCCGCATAACGAGCGACATTGGTTGATAATGCATTTACTTTGTATGTCGTACACGAAAAAATTACGCTCTTACTGTATGCATTCATCTGCTGCAAGATCTGTGGTGCAGATTTTGAACTTATCTTATCAGACGTCTGAAAAGTTGATCTTATCGACTTTTGACTCCTTCGTCGTCGAGTCATCTCCTTCTCCCACATTTCACTGCGGTGGACGTCTTGCTTTTACAGGTGACTGTGCAATTCTGTAGGGCATTGTATTGCGATTCCCCAGTGGTAAACATGCCGATCCTGGGTCTTTCGCCGGCGTGGAAGTCCACCCACCCACCGCACTTTGACATCGAGCGCGTCATCCGCCCAAACATCCTCGCGCTGCAACCGTATCGCGCAGCGCGCGATGACTACTCGTCTGGGATCCTTCTAGACGCGAACGAGAACTCGCTCGGGCACTCAATCGCATCCTCCTCACAACTCCCATCCTCGGCAGACCTGGACCCGATCCTCAAGGAGGATCTTCACCGCTACCCCGACCCATCCCAGCCGCAGATCAAGCAACGCATAGCGGATCTGCGCGGCCTGCCCTCGACGGACTATGTCTTCCTCGGTGTGGGCTCGGATGAAGTGATCGACCTGCTCATGCGCGTGTGTGTCACGCCCGGCGCGCAGGGCGAGAAGATCCTGACGACACCGCCGACGTACGGGATGTATGCGGTGTGCGCGCAGGTGAACGATATCGGGATCGTGAAGGTAGATCTAGAGCTGGGTGGGGAGCACGGCGAGGGGAAAGAGCGCGGGAGATTCAGCGTCAGAGTGGACGAGGTGCGGGTATTCTTCCGCTTGTTTGCAGTCAGGCTAATGTGTGCATCAGGTAAAGCGGGCGGTCGATTTAGATCCGTTGATAAAGCTCATCTTCCTATGCTCGCCCGGGAACCCCACGGGCACGCTCATTTCTCTTGCGTCAATACGCGCCATCCTTGACTACGAGCCCTTCAAGGGAATCGTAATTGTGGACGAGGCATACATCGATTTTTCGGAGCCAGGCAGCAGCGCTGTGTCTCTCATATCTGAGTACGCCAACCTCTGTGTGATGCAAACCCTGAGCAAGAGTTATGGGCTTGCCGCGATCCGGTAAGCATCCTCAAGTGCCTCTTTCTTTTGCGAATCCGAACGATGATTTCGCAGGCTAGGCATCGCACTCGCACAACCTCCACTGATCCAGATCCTCACGAACACCAAAGCCCCCTACAACATCTCCACACCCACGGCATCCCTCGCCCTGCGCGCCCTCTCACCCGAATCCTCGCAAATTATGTACGCCAACATCGCTAAGCTTAGAGAGCAGGGTGTTTCCTTGCGAACCGCGCTGCAAGCGCTCACTCCGCTTGGAGTGGGCAAAGAGATCGGCAGCGGCGACGCGAATTTCTTGCTTGTGCCGATACTGGCGCGAGAGGGGAACCAGCCAGACAACGGTCGTGCGGTGAAGGTGTACAAGGCACTTGCGGAGGAGGAGGGTGTAGTCGTGAGGTTCAGGGGAGGCGAGAAGGGGTGCACTGGCTGCCTGCGCATCACGGTCGGCACGGAGGAGGAAAACGCGGTCTTGTTGGAGAAGTTGAGGAAGGTCCTGCAGATAATCTGAGAGGAGCCTCCGTGTATCTTTCTGTATACGCGGTGCTACACAATATCTAGGAGATTGTGAAGGAAGGAAATTCTTATACCTTTGTTGAGGGGATGGCCAGATGCTCACTTCGCTATAGCCGGACGGGCCGCCACCCACTCTCGTGCCTGTGCCCCCTTGTGACCAGAATGTGGCCAGCTTTCTATCACGTTCTCAATTGGCTTGATCTGATTTTTTCGATCGTAACTGCGCGCGGCGACAGGACATTTTTTTTACCCCAGCCCGTCATCGTCGAATCACCATGACCGCCGTCAAGACGATAGAACTGGCCCACGGTTGGTATTGGAAGCAGCACAGTTCGTCCACGACCGATATCCTCGCAGAGCTGGATGGTCCTTCTGTGGAAGAGCCCGCTTCTGCAGACATAGGGGCGACGGCGGGCTGGAGGGAGACACAGGCATACCCATCGGAGGTCCACGTCGAGCTTTTGAAGAACGGGCTGATCCCCGATCCGTACAAGGGTTTCAACGAGCACAGCGCCCAGTGTGCGTGCGTTCTATTTGTCGAAATCAGTCATGACTTACATGAGAAATTGTAGGGATCGGTGAAGCGGAATGGTTGTATAAATGTCATTTCGCGTTCGAGAATGAAAGCGCCAATGCGCACGCGGCGCTCGAGTTCCTCGGTCTTGACACAGTCTGCGACGTATACTTGGTCTGCACCCTCTCATCCTATTTCGGTGCTAGCACTCACTTAGCGGCATCGTCAACCAAACAGAACGGGGCGAAGATTCTCGAAGCCGACAACCAGTTCCGTACATACACTGCTCCCGTGGAGCTGTCTGCCCTGCGCAAGTCAAACATCTTGTTCCTGCACTTCAAATCTGCAGCGCAATCTGCGCGTGCTCTGGAGCAGAAGTACGGAAAAGTCCGCGCGGGGTCGACAAATCTGGGTGATCCCAGCAGAGTATACCTGAGGAAGGCGCAGTACGATTGGCGGTATGTGCTCCGCACCTCACATACGCGCATCGCCACCAATCGTCCTGAATTTTTGCTCGTCGTAGATGGGACTGGGTGCGTCCTAGTCGTTTGCACATGCGCAGTGACCTGCGGCTGCTGATTTGGTGCCTGCAATGCAGGGTCCGGAGCTCATGACGAGCGGGCCGTACCGCCCTATCATCCTCAGGGTGTACACAGCTCGTATTGCAGAGGTCCACGTCAAAGCTGTCGTGTCTGATGATTTGCAACCTTTCCTTGAGCTGGATGTCGAACTTTCTGGGACGATTTCTGGCGCGGTCAAAAGTCTGCGCGTCACTCTCAGCGACTCCGAAGGTAAACAGATCGAGGCGCAAGATGTCCCGCTCGCGTCGGATGGCAAGAGCTCTCTCAAAGACGTTGTGAAATGGCCACTGGATGGGAATGTCAAGCTGTGGTGGCCGGTTGGGTATGGCGCGCAAGTGCTTTACACCGTCTCCGTCTCCCTTGTCGGAAACGTGAGCTGCATAAATTCCTTTGCTCTGAATGAAGTTGACTGACTGTCATCAGGGCGAAGAGATCATCGACTCTCAAACCAAGCGCGTCGGGTTCAGGAGCGTCAAGCTTGTACAGGAGCCGTTGACCGAGCCTGATCAGTACGGCACCGGGACCACATTCCTGTTTGAAGTCAATGGTGTCCGTATGTTCATGGGTGGTATGTGCACTGCTATCCAGATGTTAACGCTTCTCATTCACAATTCGGATCCAGGCTCTAACTGGATTCCCGCCGACAACTTTCTGACGACGATATCGGCGGAGCGCTACAAGGCCTGGCTGACGCTTCTACGCGACGGGAATCAGAATATGGTGCGCATCTGGGGCGGCGGTATATACGAGCCTGATGTCTTCTTTGATATCTGCGATGGTGAGTTCCCGCTCTAGTCCAGCAAGCCTATCAACACGCTTAATGACATGCACAGAACTGGGACTGCTCGTGTGGCAGGACTTCCAATTTGCGTGCGGTGTCTACCCCGCTCATGACGAGTTCGTTGCTTCAGTGAGGAAGGAAGCCGAGGATAATGTCAAGCGTATCCGCCATCACCCTTCTCTTGCGATACTCTGCGGCAACAATGAGGATTACCAAATGGTACATCAATGGAGTGGTATGCACAGTTCCAAATAATCTTTATACTCTTCACAACACCTTTGACATTACTGACCGTCAGATGTTCCGACCCTTCCGGCTGTCAAAATCTACGAGGAAGTGCTTCCCGAGGTTGTGGATGCACTCACATATCCCCCCTTGCCCTATCACAGAGGCTCACCATACGGTGGCAAGGGCTCTGACACCGCAGACCCGACCCTCGGGGACGTGCACCAGTGGGACATATGGGGTGGCAAGGAATACCCGTGGCAGTCGTATGACCGCCTTGGCGGGCGTTTCGTCAGGTGCGTCCACTCTCCGATCCTACCACGGTAAAATCTGACCTAGGTGCTCGGCTTTCGCAGTGAATTCGGCATCCCGTCTATGCCAGAGATGCGCACCATCAATTACTGGGCTGACGGGGCACCCGAGAAGGAGATGTACGCGCAGTCCGCGCTCATGGCGCAGCATTGCCGTGCTGGCGGCTTCGAGCGTCGCTTTGCTATCGTCACGGACGATGATTTCAAGATATCTGATGACTTGGAAACGTGCGTGGGTGCATACTGTGCTCTGTGTGGGGTTGTGCTGATGGCGGCGCAGGACGGTATACAATCGGCAACTGATGCAAGCGGAGGCAGTGGGATATGCGTATCGGGTGTGGAGGCGGGAGTGGAGAGGAAAGGGGAAGCAATACGTGAGCACTCCAACGCCATCGTGAAGTTTCTATGTCTCATTTGATGTCCACTAGACTGGAGGTGTTTTAGTATGGCAAGCGAACGACTGCTGGCCAGTCACTTCTTGGGCCATTGCCGACTACTTCGTACGAGATTTCTTTGACGGATCTGATGGCGTTATACTGATAGCTGCGGTCCTTCAGCTGCGCCCCAAGCCCGTCTACTACACGATAGCGCGTCAGCTTGCCGCTATCTCTGTGGGCACATACCGCACCGTAAGCGCGCATTTGCTCAAGTGCATAGTAAATCTTCGTCACACTGTACCAGGTCATCAAAAATCGAGCAAACGACAGGCCTCGCCAATTCTACGAATTTGGTGCTTTCCAATCCCGCGACGCAACTATCGACATCTGGGGTACTAACTCCTCTCTCTCCGCCCTCCCCGCGACGCTCGAGCTGCACTGCGTTGATCTCCTCTCCCCCTGGACCCACACGGAAACACACGCCGTCACGCTGCTCCCCAACCAGGCGACAGAGCTGCTGTCCATCCGCGTGCCCGCGCCGCCGAAGGACGGGCTCACGCCGCCTACGGGGTACGCGGACTGGACGACGTCGCACTCGGTCGTGGTCGGCGTGCGCCCTGCGCCGACGCGCAGCCGGCCACGTGCTCGCCCGCCATGCGGACTGGCCGCAACCGTACCGCTACCTCGACCTGCCTGATCCTGCACTCAAGGTGGTCGTGGATGAGAAGCAAGGCACGATCTCGGTGAGCACGGAGCGCCCGACAAAGGGCGTGGTGCTCAGAGCATTGGGGGAGAGCGAGGTGAAGTGGAGCGACAATAATCTGGACGTGATGCCGGGCGATACGCGGGTGCTGGAGGTTGTAGGATTGGCAGGGCACAAGCTAGAAGTGGCATACCTTGGGAAGGAGAAAGCAAGCGAGATTAGTTGAACCTAGAGTGGGTAAGGGAAACGTAGGGAATGGTTTCATAAAAAAATCTCGACTGTAGACCAGACCTCAAACGTACAACAATTGGCGTTTAGCTGATTTTTTTATATAGAATGACGTCGACGCATGTATCAGCATCTCCTATCCTGGGCTGTATTAGCTGTATTATCAGCATGCATGGCCGTGACATCGGGGTGTGGTTCTGTTTATTGCGGCGTCCGGCTGTGTCGATCATGAACCCAGTCCTAGTAGGGCACTCGGGACCGCCACACTCCTGTGACACTCGGTCTATGATTATTGGCCACTGGTACTGTATTAGTCCATGACTAACCGTGTGTGTACTATACTACAATTGCAACTACTTCCGAGCGTCACCTGCGACCTCATCCGCGAAGGGAAACGAAGGAGAACGGGAGGAGAGGCGGCATGAGCAGTAGCAGTGTGAGGGCAGGCTTCACTTCGTCCAACGCGTCTGATTAGGTCGACATAAGATTGCTAACAAGAGCTGGGGCAGCGGTGTACCTGATCCAAGGAGGGTGGGGTATATAGACCCCGCTGGGGAGAGGTGGTAACGCGGAGATGAGTGAGATGCGGAAGCGCACTGTGGGATTATCGGCTTCGGCGCAATCGGACAAGGCGCTCGCAGACGCCGGGGAGGTGACCTGTGTGGTCGGTTAGAACGAGTACGAAGGATGACTGGAGAAGCCTGTACCAAATACGAGAATGGGGCCCCAAGCGGCGAGGAGTAGAGCGAAGTGTTGTGATCCAAATGGTGTAGGCTGACGACCCTTGCCCAGGTCGATAAGTGTAGTGAGTGCTGCAAGGACGAGGAGAAAGAAAAATGCACTACGAGGTGGTGTGAGCCGCAACCTCAGATAACAAAGGGCTTGATACCACTTACAGTTGGAAAACGACTAGACGCCATATTACAGGTGCTAGCGTTATTGGTCTTCGCAGTGTCCGCCGTGCAGATCCTGATAGCGCGACATGTCAACAAAACAAGAAAGGCAAACGTGGAAAGGTACTCACGATAGAACTGCCGCGATACTCTTTCCCTGATCTCTGGCTCCTCATCAAACTGTAGCTCCTCCTTCAACACGCTCTTCCCATCCTTCTCCGACCCAGTATCATGCCCCTCCTCCTCCTCCTCCTCCTCCTCCCTCAGTCCGTCCAGCATGCGTCCCTTATACGCAATCGCCTCAAGCGTGATATCATCCTCCTCATTCAGCGACGCCGATGTCTGCGACGACTGCACGCGGGTGAGCGGCGGGTACGTTGCAGACGACGAACTCGCGGCAGGCACCTCGCCCGCGATCTCCGCCTCCCGGTCCTCCTGCAGTCGCGCGCGCGCATAGTCCGCCGAGAGCTCGAGCGACGGGCGCAGCGGCGTATCCGGCGCGCGGGCGAGCGCGAGCGGGAGCGGGAGTGGCAGGTGGAAGCCGCGCCGCACGTCGAGGTCGTCGAGCGAGATGCGCTCGCGCGACGGCGACGCAGGCGACGACGCGGAGGGCCCCGGCACGGCGATCGCAATGGCGATCGCGTGCGCGGTGCCGGCGGAGTCGGCGGGGTAGAAGAGCGCGCCGGGGTCGGGGAAGGACTGCACGTATTGCAGCTCGGGCGAGTCGGCCTGCGCGCGCTGGACGCGGCGCACTTTGGCGGCGGGGACGGGCGCGAAGGTGATGGGCGAGGGCGTCTGCGTGCGGTCCGTGAAGATGCTGCTCTTGTTCGAGATAGTCGGGGATGGGGGCGCGGGGAGGGCGAGCGAGGTCGCGGCTGACATGAGCGGTAGCGGCGGCAGGGGGTCGAACTGCGTCACGGACGACGACGCAGCGAAGGCCGTGTCCGCAGTTTTGGGGGTCTGCGGGTTCGTGCTGGGGAGCGAGGCGTGCGAGGAGTACTGCGTCATGTTCGTGGGGAGGTGCACGTCGAGTTTTACCTCGACGCGCCGCCGCTCGTCGGGCGCGTTGACGGTCGTTGCGAGGAAGTTGCGGCTCGTCTGGCGCTCGGCGGCACGCATGGCGCGCGGGGAGAGCGTCGCGCCGTTGGCTTTCATGGATGGCGTGACGGGCGCGTCGAGGCTGGAGAAGCCGAACCGCCGCGTGTGAATGTGCGCCTTGAAGACGCGGATGGCCGTTAAGGTCGAGAAGATGAAACAAGGAAGGGACATGAGCAGCGGGGCGCCGGCATAGCTGAGTACACGGGGCCTGTAGCAGAATGAAGGTCATGAAACACAGACTGCAAGGCGCCTCGATTACGTACCAGAGCGGAGATGTCGAGTCGCAATGCATGTCGTCGCTGGGTTGGACAGCGTTCAACTTGAGGACAAGGACGATATACGCCGTAGAGGCCACAACGGGAAAGCCGGCAACAACGAATAAATAGACCTGCCGCCAGGCCAAAGGTCTTGAGCGAAGTCAAGACTGCAGAGACAAGTTCTGTAGAGCACACTCACGGCTCATTAGCCTGGTGCACCGGGCGGGGCTTGAAGACAGTCGTGTATGTTGCCCAAGTCAAGCACGCGCAGATGCCGGTCAGGACATGCGAGGAGACGGCGATAAGCACGGACTGGACCACGCAGAAAGCGTGAGGCATGCGATAGGGATCCATCTTCCATATCATGCCTGGCAACCACAGACACGGAAGTTCGATGGCAGATCAGCGCGCAAGAAGGACGAAGGAACATACCAAGACAGAAAATACCCTCCAGGACGGTTATTGCGAGACAGTACAGAGTGGGGGCCAAAATACGCCAGTGACACGAGCAAATGGGATAAAAACGAGCCATGACGCGGGGATGCCTGCGAACTTCTAAGAGCTTGGAACGTCGGAGACAGAGGGAATGGTACGCACCGAGAAGGGCGAGGACAAACCAGACGATCTTGAGGGCGAAAGGGATCATGCTCCTGCTCCCTTCGTCTCCACCCTGCCAGAGGGCACTGGCCGATGGGAGGTCGTCGTGGTCGAGGGAGTCGGCGACGGTGCGCCGCCGCGACTTGGTGGGCAGAGAGAGAGATGCGGGCGGTGTGGGTGGGAGCGTGGACGGGCGTGGGGAGGATATGAAATATAAGATTCTGATCCGAGGATAGAGAGCCTGCACAATCATCGCGGGGCCTGTTTCAAATACTTACCCGGTACCTGCCACTGGCCCACTGCATCTTTCTTACCCCGCGACGTCGACGAGCGCTATCGGCACAAGGAAAGATCGCGGACAGCGGGGCCTCGCGCGCTTTTGTGCCGCGATGGCTGATGGGCGCCGTGCTGCGTTCGCACAAGAGTCATCGACGCACGCTGGCATGACTCGCCGGCCCAGGGCTACAGTGTAGTGTAGCCTGCTGTAGCCAGGCTGCCAATATCCACATCGTCGCTTGCATCTCGCCGCCAAATTTACATAAATCTCGCAGAACCATCGCGATCGCTTGCCGTCGCCATTGACCGCCCTCTTTGGACAGCGCGCCCTTGCTGTGGCAAAGTCGCCCCATTAATTGGCACCAAGTATACAGCAGTGACCCAGCGCGAGCGAGTCCCCCCGCTCATCACGATGGCAATGTCTCGAGCGCCGTATACCTCGGCGCCGGACCCACCGACGGAGGCTTTGCGATCGCCGATCTACGCTAGTTCTAAGTTACGCTACCGAGCCCCACTCCGTTCCGGTGGATCACGTGGACTTTGTATGATCGAGCACTAGCCCGACCGCGCAGATGAGATAATAAATATTTTGCGCATTCCATCCCTGTCGCCGTACCCGGACCGCGTTCGGCTCTCACTCCCTTCATTTCACTCAGCTCTGTACTCTTTCTCTTTTTATCATCGGTGCGATCCAAAAGCAGCAGAAGCCCTGACGATCTTCCCGTTCGTGCCAGGCTGTCTCCGTCTTGTGTTCGCTGGCGGTAGAGCCACGCATTAATTGCACGACGACCGCTCGAAGCCCAGCCCTGCATGCGACCGAACGGACCCCCACGAGCTCGGTTCCGACTATCCTGCGGATGCGTCTAGATTGTCTCCTAATCTTCCAACCCCTGCTTCACCTCAGCCGCCGTCCGCACACCCGCACCCCCTAGCACATCCTCCGCGACCCCGGCGCGCTTCTCCTCGCCAACCCCGACCTCGCCCGCCCCGCTCGGCGCGCGGGACGGCGGCGCCTCGGCCTGCGCCTCCTCCGGTGCGAGCCAGTCGAACGTGAGCTCCACGTCGAGCAGCGCGGCGCCGAGTCCGATGGGGAAGTCCAGGTCGGATTTCAGGAACGTCAGCGTGGTAGAGGTGGGCGACGGGCTAGAGGAGGACGACGGTGGGGGCGGGAGGTGGAACGCGGGGATGAGCCAGAACCAGGTGAGGAAGACCTGGATGTCACAGATGGTGAGTACGTGGAGACCGCTCATAAGCGGACAGTCTAAATACCTTTCCCAAATATATCTTGAACCGCACCTCACGGTTTGCGTCGAGTACAACGCCGTCAGCGTCCCCCTTTGAACTCAGCGTCTCGGTGACGATCTTGCCGTCCCTCTTCTGAGCCAACGCGTAAGTATACGCAAGTCAGAACAGACCGCAACGTACCTCCTCCCCGCTCACGCCCAGCTTCGCAAAGCTCTTCACCATCTTCTTCTTATCCCACTTCCCATCCTTGAACATCTCATGTATACCCTCCTCAAAGCTCTCCCGTCTTTCCTTCTCCCCTTCGTCTTTCGGCAACACCTCACCGCCCTTTCTGCGCCTCCCAACCCGCCGACACCGACCTCCCTTCCCCATCGCTCCCACCGCTCCAGCGCGTCCACCAGCGCGTCGTCGTACCGCGCTAAGCTCACCCACATATCCGTCGTGTTACCGTACTCGCCCGCCTTCGCGTTCTGGCCCGCGAGCCGGATGAGCTGGTTCGCGGCCTTGAGCACGCCGACCTTCACGCCCGTCGGCTCGCGCATGCGCACGCGCATCTCACGCAGGCGCACGCGCAGCGGGGCTGGGGCGGGTGTGTGGTCGGCGGTGGTTGGCGGGTGCGGCAGCGGCGGCCAGAAGCCCGCGGGTCCCTCGTCGCTGAGCAGCAGCGACCAGTAGTACAGCCACCGCCGCTGCGACGGGATCGACACGCCCTGCCGCCCTTCTTCGGAGGTGGGCCAGGGGGCGCCGGCCTGGTGAGTTCTTGTTCTTTGGATATGGACGATGAGGAGGTGGATGACGATGAGGAGGTAGACCGGGAGCGCATGCGGCGCGCAGTGTGCAGCTTTAGCACGTTCGCAAGCGTGTTGGTCCTGGCCTTGCTCGCTGGGATTTCGCTCGCGTCGGTGAAGAGACTCTGCGGGGTCTCGACACGCGACTCGCCGAGGACGAGTCGGTCATTCTGAGCCTTCGGGGAATCCAGCCTACTACTAGAACCTGCCTTCTCGTCCTCCGCGAACTTGGCTTCATTGGTGAGTCGCTCAATCACGAGCGCGTCGGTGTTGTTTGGCGGAACGCCAACATTGATCGATATCTCGTCCACGTCGGTGTCCGCTGCGGTCTCCAGCGCCGTGTCTGGCGCATCGTCTGCCGGCATTTCATTCATGTACTGCTCTGCGCGCTCCTTCGCCCATTCTTTCTTGGCCTCAGACTCCGCCGCCTTGCCCTCGTCGCCTTGTGTCGGTGTGTGGTCCGGGCGAGCGGCGGCGTCATCAGCGCCTGTCTTGTTCGCGTCGTCGATGCCGGGGGGAAGTATCCCCTTGTTAAGGTTCGCCCAGTCCCTTTTGGTGTAGTTGCGCTCCTGTTTCGGGGGGTCGGCTGGCTGTCCAGAGACAGTAAGTACGAGCAAGCAAGCGTGCCCGAACGGCCCTTTCCGGCTGCAAGCACATATGAATGAGCGTTAGAACTTGGTCAACGGCACAGCGGCTTAGGAGGCGCCATAGATGATTTGGCGCTATGGACGTAAAGCACCGTCGGCTTCAGAGACAGGCGCGAGGCGGCACTGACCTTTGCAATGCAAAACGGCCACCCGTTCCGGCGAGCCATCCAACCACAGCCGCATTTCGCGCGCGACGAGTGGCAGTATTGCCAATGGAGGAGCACTGTGATTGAGAACACAATCAGTACGGTGGATCAGGTGCCGTGGACATGAACAGAAGCAAAAGAAACATGACATGGCTGCCCGGCGATCTGCGGCTCACACCCAAGAGTATCGTCCAACAGAAAACTGATAGAGGCTGATGTTTGGGTTGTAGAATCTCGGCGCGCAACTGCTCGTGCAGAAGCTGAGTAGTGGCATCTGAGCGACTACACTGGGAGCCCGACTAGGCTTCCCACTGTGTGCAGCCACTTCTGCCCATCATCATCATGAAATGAAATGAACAGGGCACTGCTGATATCCAGCGAGGAACACGAAGGCGCAGTAGATCCACCCGTGGGTGTGGGGAGCACCTGCCGAAAATCATGATAGCGATAGGTGCACATGACCACGAGCTCATTCCATCTATCGCGTGGCATGCCAATTGGCAGCGGCGCGGACAGGATATGAAGCCGCCCGTCCATGGTGCCCCAGCCGACACCGCGCATCAGTGGATTACGACACGGTTCCCGGGGCGCAACAAAAGTCCCACAGTGACAACTATACAGAATATGAAACTCACTGATGGTCTGGGAATGGATATCTGCTGACCCGCCCGCCGAAGACTGACGCGTCGTATGCGTTCTCGCGCACAGGACAGAAGTTGAACACCCAGTATTTGTCTCCGTGCCGGTGATCGAGGAACTTCTTCGCGTCCTCGCGGCGGTTGCGGTAGAGCCCCTCGAGGCCGATCGCGGGGTATCCCATGACGATGACCTGGTCGGTGATGTAGGAGAGGTCTGTGCAGCGTCGGTGCCATGATGATGCATGGGAGATCGATGCGCCGCACCTAGGTCGAGTTTGAGGTCGCCGTCTTTGAAGCGGGCTTTCTGACCGGATACAAGACGGCGTACGTAGTCTGTCATTTCGAGGAGTGCGTCGCTGGGAAGGGTGTGAGGGTACTTAGGGAGGTGAGCAGGAGCAGACGATGTGGACCCGGGTGGTCGATGACATCATATGGGGTTTCCCGATCTGGTACACTTCGCTTGCCTATTCACAGACAAACAGGGTCGCTCGGATCGTAAAGTAACTTGAATATGGACGCTGCAATAAAAGACCACGGTGAGATGTCACAACGCGCGGACCAGTCAAAATATAAAGCACAAGAAATACCATCAGCTTTCCGTTCTTGACGGCGCGCTGGACGGTTCCTTCTACTTACGCGGACAGTCGCGCAAGCACGTATACCTGACCAGGAGCGCCGTCGGGTCTCATAAAGGATTAAGTATCCAATCCCCTCAACGACTTTTGTGCTGGCATCATCTGGCCTGCGTCTCCATAGAAAGACAATATAGCGAAGATTACTCACCCATATTCATGCCAGACTGTAGCGCACGCTCATGCGCAACACTTTGTCACCGAGGGGTATGGGCATAGATTGCTCTTCGAGAACGCCGTGTATAAGATCAGCAAATGATGATCATCAGTCAAGGAGGCCTGAGAGAGAAGTTTGACCCACCTTCTTGCAGAATGTCGACGTGGGCCAAGACCACGAGGCTCGTGCAGGCGAACGGCGACTCGTAAAGGCTGCGCGTTCGGGGATGCAGGTGCGGAGGAGACCAGGAGCCGAACGCGTTGGCCAGGAGACGAGGCGAGGTCGGTGTGCAGGTCAAACCGAGTTCGTTACGCGAAGGCGCCAAAGCCGCTCTCACCACCACCACTGACTAGCAGTACTAGTGCTGCATATCCTGCCGAGGCTCTCTATCACGTCTTTCCCGGAGCATGGGTGCAACGTGTCCTTGCAATGCATCAAGATTGTTGGGCACAGGTTGGGCAGCTGACGGTCGGATAGCGACGCTCCCATCGACCAGACTCTCGACGAGGCACAGCGGCCGTGGCCAGTCCGTGGCCGCCGCCTTTCGCTAAGATTAGCCTCCAATGCCATGGTCGCCCAGCCTACGCAACGTACAGGAGATACTCATGATGGGACTGAGCTGACATCGCTGCAATATTGACATCAATCCCACACAGCCGAAGTCTACCGTCAGACTATATATCCTGATCCCAGCTGTCCCCGCTCCCGCCTTTCTCTCGCAAGCGCTACAGAGCTGGTCTCGGTGGACACGCACATTTATTGTTCTCCTTCTTCTTCTGTGCATATATTTCCCTCTTGGTACGAGACGCGGGCACGTCTCTGGTAACGGTCTAGTATTACATGGGTGCGGCTCTGTCCCGCAAGAACGCTTACGATCCTACGGACAATGGGCGGGACGGGAATGGGACGGGGGCTCTAGCGCTCCTGGCGATAGATGTCGTGGGGACGCCGTACTCGTCGTCCGACAGCGTGTGGATCTCGGTGCGTCGTGCCCTCCTCACCCGCGTACACACTCGCTCACCCATACCCTGCAGATCATCGCCGCGGCAGCTTTCCTCTCTGCGCTCTCTGTTCTCTTCATCTTCATCGTTCGTTGCCCGATCTCCATCCCCCAACAACGCGATCACCTTATGTTTGTCTGCTGCAGACGTCATTCCTCCGCCCGTCTCTGCACCTCGGCGGGCACACACACATCAAGGCGCTCTTCGGCTCCCTCCTCTTTTCCAACCTCCTCCAGGCCATCGGCACGCTCTTCAACACGCAGTGGGTCATCAACGGCGGCCTACGGCCTGGCGGCGCATGCTCCGCACAAGGTGCGCAACCGCATCATATCTTGATCCCGTTTCCACTGACGAGCCCACGACGCGTCTTTGGTACCTTGGTTGCTCTATGAAGGCAGCATCAAGCAGGCAGGCAACGTTGGGTCGGCTTTCTGGTGCGTCGGGATTAAGTTGGAGGAGCCAGATCGCTGATCTTCATTTATGCGCGCCTGAAGGTCATTCATACTCTCGGCGCACGCGTTCACGCTGCTCTTCCTGCGCACCAAGACGACGAAAACAGGCAAATGGCTGGTGGTGGTGCTCGGGTGGACGCTCATCCTGTTCGTCGTGGTCCTCGGCCCGCTCGCGATTCAGAAAAAGAAGAACGGTCCGTACTTCGGACCCTCAGGGTACTGGTGCGTATGGCATTGAGGGGTATGTGTATGCAGTGTTGAAGGTGCTGTCTGTCTGCCCAGGTGCTGGATCACGGACGCATACCCGGCGGCGCAGATTTTCCTCGAGTACTTCTTTGTGCGTCCCACCGCCTGTCCTCACTCTACACGCGCATGCTGACGTTCGCGGGTTCACCGTGTCTGCAGGAATGGATGTCCGCCCTGTTCAGCTTCCTGCTTTATACTGTCATATTGCTCCGCGTGCGTGGCAACCTCGTGCGCAAGAGCTCCGGGAAGTGGTCGCTGCTGTGTGTCCCGCGCAGCGAGAGCTGGCAGCTTTCCATGACGCGCGACTACCTCGACTCGTCCATGGTGCGCGTCGTGACGGTCATCGTCTGGTGCGTCTCCCTCCTCCTTCTCCATCCACCACCCTCAGCTCATTCGACCTGGCTTTTAGGTTCCCGGTACGTCTTTCATGTCCTTTAATGACTGCTGGTCATGCATGGCTGATGCGGGGGAGCGTGCAGGTCGCGTACACGCTACTCATCGCGCCGATCACAGTCGCCCGCTTTGCGGGCTACGCAGGCGCGCACATCCCCCAGGGCTTCATGTTCTTCGCCGACATCATCTACGGCCTCGGAGGTACGTACCCACCTCTCCACCTCCTCTTCTGCAGCTGACGTCGACGACGGCGGGACAGGCTTCACGAACCTGCTCCTGCTCCTCGCCACGCGCCGCCTGCTTCCTGACCTGAATACGCTTCCGGACTTCACGACGCCGCGCCCGCGCCACGACAAGGACGCGCCCGCACCGGCCAGCATCACACCGTTCGTGCTCACCGCGCCCGCGCCCGCGGAGAAGCCGCTCGAGGAGGGCAGCACGGGCGAGAAGAGCGAGGTTGGTGTTCATGAGAAGGACGAGCGCAGGCGGTCGGCGGACTCGGCGGTGTCGGTGCAAAGCTTTGAGTCGCAGGAGTCGCAAATGCCCCTGACGGGTGTGAAGTGATGCCTGTTACGAGCGTGCTGATTGTTGGCCATGGATCCTATACACGATGTTTATGCTTGCTGTATGTGAGACGATGAACGCCCCACAGACGTAGTCTGCCCACACACCGATGAAGCAAGCAAATGATACTGTAGGTACATTTCGTGCAGCCGAGATATAGGTAGATACAAGTGTGCAGATGGCGGTGGTACCACACTGAACGGGAGCGCGCATAAATATCGATAGGATAGGATCCACAGTCCGCGCCGCCCGCCTCCTAGGGGATCCGGTCTATGGTATCAAGCTGGGAGGCGACGGCGTAGTGGTGTACAGCAAGGGCAGGGGAGCAGTAAACGTCAGCGAGCAGCTGTGCGTGAGGAAATCCTAGACTAACGCGCTCCGGCTCAGGTTCTCGCGCAAAACAAATTCGCTCACTAGATGGCGCGTCAGCTACATGGGACACAGGCTGATGGCAGAGGGTACGGACCGTCGAGCAGGATATGAGACATCTGCTTCGTGTCCTGATGGTGTGACACACGTCACGCTGAGATGCGCCACTGGAAACAGTGTGAAGGAGGGCCACATACCGTCACAGATGTGAGATGGCAGAAGAACGGTCGCGGCTCGGGCGAATGGTCGACGAACGTTGCTTGGAACTTGCGTTTGAGGTCTGCGTATGCATGCCAACAGCATCAGCAAAGTCGAGATGTGTCAGCAGGTAGGCGGGGCTCACAGGCCGATGTCGCGTCGAAGGTGTTCGGCCGCTTGCCGTACGACGTGATGAACTTGGAGAACTGCACGCCTGCGGCGAGCTTCTCCTTGAGGATGTCGCATTTGTTCAGGAAGAGCACCATGTTCGTCTTGGTGAGCAGGCGGTTGGACACGATGCTGCGCCAGAGCAGCACAGAATCCTCCTGTGGCGCATCGTCAGTCCGGCCAATAATTGAAAGGGACAGGAAGTTGGTCGTCGCGGCGCTTGACACGTAAAATAGGGTGTGTAAAGAAATTGAGGCACGCACCATGCGGTTGACCTTCTCGTCCTCCTCGAGCGTCTGGTCGAAGCAGCTGATAGGGGCGAGGAAGATGATGGCATTCATGTCGTCGAAGTACGGCACCCAAGCCGCTGCGCCGTGAATACCGAATCAACGCTCCATGGCCATCTGCCCGTGAAAGCGCGGACGTACCTCGCTGAGTGCGCCCAAGCCAGCCACGATCATGATCAGCGTCACGCCGAAAGTCACAGATGCAAGAGATGCGGAGTGGAAGGGCCAGGCAGTACTCACCAGCGACCTGTGCCCGCCAACGTCGAAGATGACCCAGTCGCGACTGAGCACGTTGCTGCCTGGTCCTCACGATCAGTTCAACATATGCAGCATGTGGCAAGCGCGATGGTGCACGCACTTGTCGAGAGCTTGAATCTGTGCTCAGAGACGCCCAGCGTCTTGATCCGTGCGCGCATGATATCGTCTGTGGACAGCCTTCAGCTGTATCCAGGGCGCAAAGGCACACGGAAGGATGTACCGTCAGTTGGGACATAGCGCAGCGACGTAACGCGATCGAGGTCATCGAGGAAGCTGCCAAAAGGTCAGTGAGTTAATCAGATCTATTGATCCCCGCGCGCCCGAGCAACGGAGCACAGCGGAGCATACAATGATGATCATCGACCCCTCTACGCTCCATCCGCCATCACGCATCTGCGCCACGCAAGCCTGGCCTGCCCGCCCGCGGGGGATAGTGCAGAAGGGGACTCACAATCCGGACATCTCCCGCAGGCGCACGCCGGCGCGGTCCAGCAGCTCCCTGACCACCGGATCATCCCACAGACGCATCATGTCCTCGCTGCACGCATGGATGACGCGCCCGGGGTCGTTCGGGTCGTCCCAGTCGATGCCGTCGTCCTCGGCGCCGCCCTCGCCGCTGCGCCGCGCGAGCACGCGGCCGACGAAGTTGCCCTTCCACCCGGACGTCGAGTTGACCGCGACCTCCTTCGCGACGCCGGCGTCGAGGGCGGGCTGCCCGGCGGAGAGCTGCAGCTTGCGGACGAGCGCCTCCTCGACGCGGACGAGCGGGGACAGGGAGAGCTGGAGGCGCGCGTGCTCGGAGGTGAGGTCGGCGACGGTGGGGGATGTCGGGCGCGAGCCGAATGAGGGCGAGGGCGTGTGGGAGGGCGAGCGGGCTGTCTTCTGGAGCAGGCGGGCGTCGGAGATGGTGTTGAGGATGAGGTGGACGGAGCGGACGACGTTGAGCTGGATGACTGCGCGCCATATGACCCGTTCTGTGCGGAATGCCTGGATGACGTTGTGAGCAGAGACTTATTGGGATGCATCCGCCCGCATACCTTGGGCGACGCCATGAGCTGGAAATCTAGGCACTTCAACGACGGGTATAGCTAGATGACACACCCCTGACTCACTTTTTAGTGTTGTCGACTTGCCTGCAGGACTCGCGCGGGTGAGCGTCCAACGGCAGAGTGAAGTGAGATGTACATACCGGACTCGCTCTGCCCTGCACGTCGCGAAAGAGGACAATATCAGGCAGCTGCGGATGGGAGCAGGGCGGGCGGGTACTGACCGAGCAGGAGCAGCTTGATGGGACGGGGACCACGGCGGGCGGCGAGGCGCTCCTGGGCGAGCTCTTCGTCGATCTGGTCTGAGATGCGGCGGGCCTCCATCTCTGAGCGCAGGCGGGCCTCCCGGGCGACGGGGTCTTCGTCGGGGGGCGGGGCGACGAGGAGGGAGAGGGGGTCGTCTGTGGCAGCGGAGGAGGGCAGGCGGGGCATGGCGGGTGTGGCGGGATGGTGGAGGAGAGGGAAAGAGGGTGAGCGTCTAGAGGAGAGCGAGGAGGCGAGATATAGTGATCTGTGCGGCCGCGGATGATGGCATGGTGAAATATCACTCGCGCTCAATAAATAAAGTAATCTCCGGCCCTAGGCGTGTCTCCAGTGCGGATCGGACAGCCCAAACGCTCCGAGGGATCAACCCAGGACACGCCCCAGCCTACTCGGGCACCGCCTCTGATTCTTATGTTGTGCTGCGCGCGAAGGGGAATGGACGCGCTGCAAAACTGTGCGTGGCGGCGACTGCCCGTTTCACTGTACTCGCAAGGGCGTCCATCATGCATCATGTGCATCAGCGAGGAAGCCCTGCCTGCATTGCACGAGTGAGCATCAGCTGAGCTCGCCTACTGGTGTGCGTATATGATATCGCTCATCACTTCGCTCGATGCTCGGCGTTGGTCGTGTCGATGGCCCTCGCTACGGTCATCGACAGGCGCCGGGCACTGTCAGACGTTCTTACGGCGCTCGGACCGACACTGGATGCTGACACAGCTGACACGCTAAACTTGTGGCGGTCGTTTGGGCCTGGCGCTCACAGCCGCTGCGCTTAGCTTCATCGTTCACGCCAACCGCATGTCCCCCTCCGCGCTGCCAGTGCCAGTCCTCGCGTTACGAGGCCAGACATCCCTCTACACGGGCAGCGCGCCGGCGCAAAGGCTAATACAGACACCCGACAGCTGCGAGGGAGAAGCTGGAGGGTTCAGAAGATTCACGCACGCTGATTTGCAGGTGCCATCCTTCCACAGCAGACACTGGAAACGCCCGCGTGAGCCTCATGGCCCCCCGCTCCTTGGCTGCCACGGGATGCACACATGGAAAGCGCCTCGTTCGTCGTATCGGGTTCCGGAGCTGTGAGATTGGTGCTTCTGCGCCGCCACGCAAAGAATTCGTTCATCTCCAATGCCGTGTGGTAACGGAGGGGAAGACAGATGATAACGTACCCGTACAGCAGCTCACAACTAGGAAAGTCAGGCCCACGCAAGGAGAATTGACCGCACGCTTCTACGTCGAGTGTCATTCAGAGAAACGGCTAAGTAGTCCGCCTGATCGCAAGAGCGAGCGAACACTTCGAGAACATGAATCGAAAACGACAGAAAACGACAAGTCGGGACAGTCACGTGGTTGAGTACTTCGTCCGAGTCGGCCAGGCTTTGGCGTTCGCCTTCCGCTCACCTTCACGTCCTCCACTCATTGACTCATTCCACCTTCCTCACCACCGGCCTTCCAGGACATGCGCATGGCGCTGTGGCTCATTAATCCCGAGCTCACGCCTTCCTTGTCTACCGATGGGCACGCGGGTACTATCAGGGCGACGTTGTGCTTTGCTTTGACCTCCCCTCCACTTGCGAAAACAACACCATGCACCGCATCTACGCGCCTCATGCCCTCCGACTCGCGTAGGATTGCTATAGAGCGGGATTCCAACTGGCAGGTTCGTGCCTCGTGTTGACGCTTTGCCCTCCCGCTTTGCCCTCCCCCCCGCTTTGCTCCTCCTGTGCTCTCCGATACCAAGCTGCTCTATGGAGACCTCTTATAAGACATCTCATTGTTGCCAACTCCGCCCAACACCCTCGCACTCGCACTCGCCCTTCAAGAAAAGTTACCCGCGATGACGCCTCCTGCAACCGCGGATGGCCTCTACTCCATGGACGACGCCACGGCCACCGCGCTCTCTGCAATCATCAAGTCTACGATCGACGGTATCGGCAAGCAGATGGCCTTGCTGCAGGCCCGCGTGCAAGCGCAGACCAACGAGCTCGACGAGCAGCGCGCCCGGCACATGCACCTCTTCGACGCGAACAACTACCTCGTCGGCAAGGTCGAGGACGCACGCGACTTGCAGATCAGCGGCCAGTACGTGACGTTCTCTCTCTGCGTTGGAAGCGGCAGACGCTAACCGCGCATGGGATGTGTCCTGTAGCTTCAAGCTGGGCGCTCTGGTGGCAGCCAGGCCGCGCGAGCACCCTCAGCTCCAGCCTCAGCCCGCGCCCGAGACCACGCCCCAGCCCGCGCCTACCAGTTCTTCGACTTCCGCGTCGATACAGGTCCGCGATTATGCAGGCATTCCAAAGAATTCCGCCGGCTCTGCGGAACAGATTCCTGATGCCGGGCCTTCGTCTGCCAAGCCTCCGGGGCGCGTGGAAGTGCAGATGCCGCCGCCTCCAAAGGCTCCCAAGAAACACCGAAAGAAGAACAAGATCTTTGAGGGCCCAGCGCGACCGGACGCGGACAAGTGGAACGCTGAGAGGAAGGCCCACGCAGCGGAGGTGACGGCGGAAGAGCAGGACAAGGACGCGAGCGCTCCTGTGACCCAGCGCGCCGACTCCGCCGTGCAGACGAGTGACACTGTCAGTGTCCCGGAACCTGTCGAGGTTCCAGTCGAGGTCCCTGCCCCCGCCGCTCCAGCAGAGGCTCTCGCACCCCATGACGCCGTGCCCGAGGCCGATGCCGCCAGTCGGTCACCTGTGGACCCTGCTCCCAGCGTCGCTGCGTCTGCCGAGGCGCCTTCTCTCACAGCCAACGCCGACGCGCCAGCAACTGTGACTGTCGACGACAGCAGCAGCGGCGAGGCCCCTGCGCCCGAGCCCGAGGCGCCTCTGCCGCCCCATATTGAAGACTTCCTCGCGAACCACTACAAGCGCGGCGGGCCCAGCCTGCCTTCGAATGTGCTCGCGCGTGAGCAGCCGTGGTACAAGAAGCCCGATCCGTACCGCAACACGTTCATCGTTCCCTGGAACGCTCCTGCGGAGCCCAGCGCCATGCACGAGCAATTCTCCTCCACGCCTGGCGCGGAGACGTCTGCGGCGGCCGGTGGCAATGCGGCTGCCCCGGCGACTAATGACGTCATCCCTCCGGTTGCCGAAGATGCGGCTGCTGTTCTCGACGCCACTTCTATCCCCGCAAACCCCGCTGATCCGCCTGCGGACTCTGGCTTCGAGTCGCCGACTTCGTCTCCACCGCCCGCCGCCGCAGCGACAGCAGCGACACGCCGCAAGCGCCCTCGCGACGACCGTGACCAAGGCCCCACCGCCACGGCGGCGTCCCCTGCGGACTCTCCGCCCACCGACGCGGAGCAGCGCGCGACCCGCCGCACGCGCCTTGCCCCCGCGCCCACCACCCCCGCACGCGCCACGCGCTCTGCACGCCAGTCCACACCCGTGCCGAGCGCGAGCCCCGCGACTGCGACCGCGATGCGCACGCGCGCCGCGGCGCGCCGCGAGCAGTCTGCCACGCCGAGTCCGAAGGTCGCCGGCGAGAAGCGCGTGCGCGACGAGGCGCAGGCGCCTGCGGACGAGGAGGAGCGGCCTGTGAGCCGTCGGCGAGTATCGACGACGACGAAGACGCAGTCGGCTGTAAATCAGAACAATGAGGGCGGGAGCGGGAAGAAGGCCCGTCGCGGTGCTTAGGCCTGTCGAGTTTCACGGCCAGAAGCACTCTGTGTTCGAAACGCTTGGGCTCTCGTGTCGATTGTTTTGCTTGTTCTTTCCAGCTTGTATCACTACACTTTTTTCTCGCAGATCCTGTTGTTCTTTCTTTTTGTGTTTTCTCTGAGCTTGTATAGATCGTCTTTTCTTCTTCTATTTAGTCTGCAAATGAGTTTATTTTTCGTCACCTCCTCTGGCGTCCGCTTCATATTAGGTTCTCTAGCGTTTGAGTGAAGGCGGGGAGCGTCTTTGAAATCGTTGGCCAAGGGAGTCGCTTTAGTTTGGTAGGGCGGAAACTCGCACGCTTCCGAGTCAGTGACGTCGACTGAACCGAACATCTGATCCACCGTCCCCGCAACGTTTCACCCTAGAGTCCACACAATTCAAGCTTTCTATCCTTTCTATCAGCGCCTTAGGACTATACATCGTTTCTTGTCTCCCCAGCGCTGCCAAAACAACAAGGAAGACCAGGACCGCCGCTGACGTAGCCTGTTGCTTTGTCTCAGACTCTCAACCAAGCTGTCCTGGTCAAGCGGCACCCTCGAACCCCCCGCCTGGCATACCCAAACTTGAGGATTTCGTACGTCTCTGATGACTAGAGTAGTACTACGCGAAGATTGCGGCGCGGGCGACGTGCAACGCGAGGCATGCAGTGGCGGCCCCACCGATATTAATAGTAATACGGGTGGCGAAACCTGGTGCGCGCGCTTTGCACCCTTGTGCCTGCGCAACGTAGCGGTCATAACAGCTAGAACAAGAAAGCTGCACCCACCACCGCCCATAAAAGACGTGGTCGCGTTCAATCAAGGTGCGAGCTGTTCACACTGTATCTTCAACGCCCACTCCTCTACCCGCAGTCAACTGTACCCCGGCACGAAGTCATGTCCCCCCGTTCTCAAGAAAACGTTTCCAGCGAGGATTTGCCCCCTGGAGGCCCCCCGCGCTTCTCGCTCCCGCCAATGTCAACATGGTTTTTCAAAGGCGAGTGCGGCTTCTTCACATGTCCTACCGCCACTGCTCACTTCCAATCGATGCAGACGGCCTCGAAGAAGCAACAGTCATGGCAAGGAGAGCTGTCAAGCTTCTTCCTAGTCTCATAGGCCATTTCCAAAGTCATCTTCATTCTTCTACTCCTTCTCCTTCTCCTTCTCCTTCCCCCACACCCACCTCGCCCGCGACTCCACCTTTTGTGGCATCGCAATCACTGCCTTCTCCATTGCCTTCTCCGCGGCGTGAGTCCGGGCCGGCTCCACCTGTCCAGCTCATCCTGCCTCCGCTTCCACCCCCGCCGCAAGTGCCTCTTCCAACCGCAGGTCGTCTTCCATCATCGCCGTCAGCGCCCACCTCGCCACTGCCCACTGCCACTCGCCCCATTCAAAGAGAACCACCATACGGCCATACGCCCGACCCCACCTGGAGCAGCTTCCAGTGCACTCAACCTGCTTCTGCTTTACCGGGCTCTTCCCCTGGGCCCACGGGTGCCACCTCGCCTGAAGCGCCTGCAGAGACCTCAGCGCCTGTGACTGACGTGCCGCCCGCTTTAAATTTGGTCTTTAGTGCCGCTCTCGAAGCTGACGAATCCTCGGAGACCGCTTCGATGTCTTCAGCGACAAGTTCACTTAGCCTGCTCGGTCACAAAGGCTCTCGTGAGGATCATGAGGACGTAACTAGCCCCCCGACGCTTGCGTCCGACACTGAGGAACGGCCTGTGCATCGCCGCCGCATCGACTATGCTCTTCCTGCTACCCCTGCGGCCAAGGTCGGACGTCGACCGCCAACTCCTGGGGCCCCTGCAGCGGTGCGACGTTCCAAAGCAGCCAGTTTTGCCCCAAGTGAGCCCCAGACTCCTACGCCTTCAAGGGCTATTTTAGCTGTGCGGGAGGCCAAAGCACGGTCCTTAGTTGGTACTCTTCCGGCATCAACCTCAGCGGTCGCGCACTCCACAACCCTGCCACCGTCCCAAGATGCGCTCCCTCCTGTCATCAACCGCAAGCGTCTGCACGATGAGTCTGAAGACGACACATCTTGTGCGTCTGTATCCAACACCCTGCCGTCATCCCCACGTACGTTCCCTCACCGCAAGCGTCGACGCGGCGAGTCCGACGACAGTCCATCTCGTGCGTCTGCTGCTGAAAAGCACCGCAGGCACACCGGGAGCACGTCGTTGCTGCCCCCGCCGCGCAGGAGCCAGCGTCTGGAAAACCGCAACTTGTCCGTCCCGGGCCTGGTGCCGAACGGATCTGGTATGCGCGGCCTCACCGGAGGGCCACGACACCCTTGACACCCGCCACGCCGTCGTGGGAACGTGTCTCATTCCCACCTATCGCGGATGAGCCTCGTCGGATGATGACTCGCTCCCAGGCCGCTTTTGTAGCGTCAGAAAGTATTTAGCGACGCTCCATCCTTGTTGCCAGTGATTATTTATCTCATTCATTTTTTGGCCTTTGTGTGCTTGTCTTCTCCTTGTTACTTTGTTCCGTCTGCTGGAATGCAACAGACTTCTGGCATGGTGTATAATAGTATCCTCTTTTTTTCCCTCATAGACTCGTACCGCCAACGTACCGCAATGAAATATCTATCGGAACATCCTCTCCCGGTGTTACCGGATCGTGCCAGCACAAGCACAACTGGTAACGGGCACCTACAATTTACCGAAGGAAAACCGAGATTGAAGATTTCATAAACAGCGATGGCGGGGACTGTGGACGAGGAATCGTTTCATAAGTCATCTGAAGACACAGATGATTCTGAGGCGACTCTTTTCCATGATCATAAAGCACCTTTCACATTGGTAATTATCGTGCAAGAACAGTGTCACGATGGACAGCAGATTTACCTGTGGAGTATCAAGATGGGATGCGGGATCTGTGGCGCTTCATTACGATCCGAGAAGCGGTTGCGCCGTTGCCATTCCCAATGGAGAGTAAAGCAACTTGCGACATGATTGCTGATGGCGCTGATTTAGAAAGCCTCGCGCGTTGTGCCAGTGGGCCATGCGATCGGCTCAAAGATGTGGACAGAATGTGCTGTGTGAGTCGGAGGTGAAAGGGAGCAGACGCAGATGCTCTTGACCCAGTGTACCTTCAAGTTCAATGAGCAAGCGACTGAATGAGCGAACATGACAGATAGAGTTTCGCAGTACATGGCTGGAGTCGCTGGACTTACAGGCTGGACAAGCATCGCCTCCGGCGTGTTCACGATCTGTTTTGATGGCAGTTTATTGGTAACTAGTAGTGTCAGGTCAAGAGTAATTGGAGCATGTAGACAGTCAAAACATGTACTTATCAATTGATAAAAGAAGGCGAGCGATCCCTAGTCTCCGTTGCCGACCTCACGCGGAAGACAGCTGCAGCTAATAGCTGGATTCCGCCAGTAGGATCCAATCCCCGCGAATAAACCACTATTCTCGGTCGTTGCAGTGTGAGGCAATGCAGATCTCGCATACTGTGACCCGCACTGCCATACAATCGCTCCGTGATCTTTAGATGGGGTGCGGCAACTGTTGTTATCCCCGGTACCAAAATCATGAATGACGTAGGAGCGAGACAAGGAGGTGAATGATCAGGCGGGATCAAGAAGCTGAGCCAGGCAGGGCGAGGCCAACAGGAGGGAGGAAGTTTATGACGTAGAGTGAGCCAGGCCCGTAGAGGGACTAGATCACAGCCCAGGGTCTCCTATAGCAAAGGAAGAGGTCCAGCTGAGTGAAGCTCGAGTTGGCGGAAGGACCCTAGCTTTCCCGCCCTGAGTCGAGTCTAGAGCGCCCCCAGGCTCGCCATAGGGCACAGACGCAAGGATAAGCCTAAGAGTAAAGGATCCGACGCAAGGCAAGGCGAGAACATAGAGGCAGTAGACAAGGAGCTTTCTGCCACATTTGAGCTCGTTTAGGCCATGCCTACCTCGAATAGATATCACGTGGAGACACGGCCGACGCGCCGGCGCCGCGGACCAGACTGCGGTTTGTCTCGCCTTCATTCTCTCATACAATCCTGTCCTTGCCACCAGAAATCAAGCCCGGTCACCGCCTCTGATAAACTCCTCAGAAATGTTTGTGACTGTTCTAGAACTCGGAGCAGGTCATGGTGCGTCTGATCCATGTCTTTGGCGCCCGGGGTTGCGCATACATCCCGTTTCCCTCTCCAATACTGTCACTCTGGAGGGATTGTTGGAGCGAAGTTTAATTGATACAGTTGAGACACGTCTTCATGTCCAAAGTGAGAAGAGAGCTACAAAGCGAATATACGCAAGTGTGATGTATGTTATGCGTTGTTGTTATGAAGGTATAACGATGTCCCAAACCTCCGGCCCAGTTGACGTACGCTTGCTCGGCACAGGAGAAGAATCGTCGACGACGGTCTTCTCGTCCCAATCGATCTCGTCCGAGACGGCTCCTTCCACCCCCACAAGCCATCCTGCGCCCTCGAGGCGACGTATGGCGTCGCGAGCGTTTTCATCGAGCACCACGTCCTCCTTGTCATCACCCGCAAGGACGTCACCCTCCAAGGCGCGAAGCACGCCGAAATGCAGCGCCCACTGCCCTGCCTCGCACTCCTCGAGAGCCTCGCAGACGTCCTCGAGATCATCAGGGAGGGTCTGAAGATGGATGATCTTCATCGGGCCCTGCAGGCTGCGCAATGTGTCTGGTATGTTCGACGGGGACACGAGCGGCGTCAAGCGCACACTTGTAAGGGCGGGAAAGACGAAGGGCGCAGTCGACGCGGGAAGGGCGGAGGAGAGGACCAGGTGGCAAAGGGATGGGCCAACACGAGACAGGATGCGCGCAGCGTTTGCGGCGTTCTCGGTGGGTGATAAGCAACCATAGGCGCCAAGCTCGAGGCTCTCCAGTGGGGCGGTGGGGAGGTCGGAGGCGAAGCGCGGGTCGCCAAGGTGAGTGTCCTTGATTGCGAGGTGGCGCAAGGAGGGGATGGTGAGAAGTGAGGGGAGGCTGAGGTTTGCCGGGTCCAGTGGGATGCTGGGGAACGCGGCAGGCACTCCGGGGCAGAGGGACCGCGTGATTCGCGTGAGCGAGAGACGGCGGAGGGAGGGAAGGGAGAGGGCAATGGCGACGACGGTGCGTTCACTGAGAGGTGCGCTATCCTCCTCGTCGCAGTTCTCGATCGACAGGTCGCTGAGGCGAGTCAGGGCAGGGAAGGCGGCAAGCGCGTGTGGGGCAAGGCCGCTGGCAAGGCGGAGATGAAGGCGCTCGAGACGAGGCGCGCGCTCGAGGAGACGGACGACGGCGTCGGAGCGCGGGGTGGCTGGAGAGGACGGGGGGACGACCACGGGCGAGGGCGACAGGAAGCGGGTGCAGATGTCGAGGTGGTGGATGTAGACGCCGTACGCGGGCGGCAGATGGTGGAGGAAGGCTTGGAGTGCGGCGAAGGACGGGGCGGAGACGGTCTGTGGGAAGGTGAGTGGGTGGTGCATGGGCGGTGGACGAGTGGGAGTGGGACGTACGTGGAAGAGGGCGGGCAGGCAGAGCGTATGGTTTGCGCGGGAGGCGCGGGCGAGGGCGGCGAGGGCGTCGTGGTCGAGGAGGCCGACGACGGCGAGACGCATCTCGCTGGGGAGGGCGTTCCAGGAGGCGCGGCGAGACATGGCGGGGAGGTGTGAGTGGGAGGACGGGCATGGGAGGCGGCGGGATTATAAGGGGACAGGCGGCAGGGCAGCTCGTGAGCCAAGGGTTGAGTTGCAGGGAAGAGTCCGTGCCCTCGGCCTCGATTCGAATCACCGATTGTGGGTCGCGGCGGACTCGGACTCGGAGGCGTCCACCTGTCCGCTCGCACTCGCGCCCAAGTCAGCGTCCACCTCCGTCGGCCTCCATCAGATCACATCCGCCCAAGAAAAAGCTTATGCCAATTGCTGCTGCGCCCCGCCCCGCCCCGCCTCGCCCCGCCCCGCCCCGGCGCACGCGCTCAGCGTCCAACGCCCGTCATGCCCCGCAACGCCCGGCGCTCACACAACGCTGCACCGCGCGCGCCACCCGCCACATCGTCCTGCTCGCCACACACCCGCGGCGTGATCGATCTCTCCACGCTCCGTCGCGACGGCCGTATGTATGTTCCGGCCGACTCGCGCACCCCCGGTTTGGCCAGTGTCCCTGATGGGCCAACGCTAGATCTCGCGATTGCCCATGCAGTGCGCTCCCTTAGCGCCGTCTCACTCCTGCGCAGGTACCCGGCCGCTCCGTCTCTAAATTCCGGGCCACCGGAAATCCTCTCCGGCTTCCTCCACGTCCGGCCGCACATATCCACCCCACTCGAATTCCCCACTTTCCGACTCGGTCTTCACACCATCTCAAGTTGATCTCAAGGCCGTGATTATCCAATCTTACCGCCAGCAGAGCATCCCCGCCTAACGCGGTCTGACCCCAGTGCGTAGTACGTGCACATGCATCTCATCAAACCTTCTCTTATGGTTTCACTCAGGTCCATGGATCGACGCTAGTCGATACCCGCGCGACCCCGATCCCCCCGTTCGTAACAACCACGGATCACCCACTGCTGTGCGGGCACCTTGCCACCTTCTGCCTGCTTGCCCACTTGGTCGAGACTTGCCACCGACGGCCTACAGACCAGTCTCCGCCATCGTCGCGCCAAATGCCATGTGTCTGTCAGTTGTTCGTGGCGCTCCTCTTACGGTCTTCCAGAAACCTGCTCAGCGCTACGCGCCTGCGCTTTTGCGGCCTCCGGGCGTACTTACTACGAACATCTCAATATCCACAGGCGCCTGTCTTGTTGCCGACAGATCAACACGTACGTTCGCTGGCCCTTCAACAACACCACAGCTGACCTGCATACCAGACACCTTCATTTTCGAGTCATTCGGCAACATGGCGCTGGACATTCGGAAAGAGCATTCCTGCTTTTCGGAGGCTGCCCTTTCTCTGTTCCGCCAGGCAGGCATCTAGCCGCAACCAGGGCTTTGTACGACATACGCAAGCGACTTCGCTTCAAGTCGGCTTACACACGCCGCTCGACGTGCAGGCAAACACGCCCATCATCGAAACGACGCACTCCGACGCGCGACATACACTCCGTACATGCCGGACGTACTGCCAGCACTGAATGCTCGTATTTTGTCTCATTTTCGACGCTCACTGCTCTGAAACACCAGCGCAACGCGGGTCTGCGCAAGGGCTGCCGACATCTTCTGCATGGAACCACTGGATGGGCTTGCAAGTACGGACGGCGAGGATAGTGTATCTGCGTCAAGATCGGATCGCACTTGGCACCTCACTTGGGGTCACTCGGGTCCGCGGTTGCCTCTTTCGTTGCGACGCAGCGATTCAGGGGATTGCTTCATCTTCTCCGATGGCATGGGTGCGACACGTTGTTACGTCCATCGTGGCACTGACGATGTCAGACTAATCCTTCATTTCATGGCTGGCGCGCGCACATCTCCGACTAACTGCGTCTAATGACTTCCTCGTTTTCCTCTACCGCTCAATGTATCGCAGCCCTACGAAATGGTGCAAATTGCGACCGTGGGCCTCCGCGGCGCCGCCTGTCCTCCTTGGGTCCACCAAATCATTTCCAATGTAAGCAAACGCGACTCGGGGACGATACTGGATGTTGACGCCCGCAGAGTGCCGTTGATGCCTGGCAGGCGGTCCGGTTATCTAGTAGCCTTCATCTTTCTAACCATGCTAAGAGGATCCGACCAGCATGCACATCTCTCAAGCCGTGCGCTGCACATGCCTTTCATCGCCATACGTGTGAGCGTCTATCTACAAATCATGATGCCGATTGCACGTTATAGCACCCACAGTCAAGTTACCGTCGGCACAGCTGTCGCAGTGATGATGCATGATGATGTCTCCCTGAGACCCACTGTCTTCGCGTTGCAGCTATCGACGCAATCTGATCTAGCGATCGACATTGTCCACAATCATCTTTGCTATCAATGTTACGGAGAGCTCGGTGCGAACTCCCCGGGAGTAAGTGATCGCGCTGTTTCTGCGGGCGTAGGTGGCTCTAGGTGGCCATTGGGCGGCCGCAGCCGAGGGTTCTAGCAACAACGCATATTAACAACTGGCTCGTTACTACTGTAGACCCAACACCGCCCCGGCCGCGTTGAAACGATCCCCATGATCACCGGATCTCTCGGTCACGGCGGTCGGCGTCGCCTATAGCCGTCACCACTACGCTTCGAAGATTTACCTTGCAACAAGCCTTGTGATGCCTTTTCTTCGTCTCTAAACCTGCCTATGTTTCTTTGCATGAGTCTCAGGGCATTCTTACCTCGGGGCACCGCCACCCGCGCGCACCGCCCTGGTAAGCGAGCGGCCCGGCACCCCGGCTACTTACCGAATCCTCCCGAATCTCCGGGTCGCGTTCAAGTATGTCTGCAGCCGCCAGCGCATCAAATTCGATTTAAAGTCGAGCTCCGCGTTCCGCGAAGTGTCATCAGATGGGATTGCGTATTTTTTTCCGCCTGGTGAGCAAGCTGACATCCTGATGAGCAACTAAGGTTTTCGTATGTCTTATTTCTGGAGGTCGTTGGACCAAACATGTGGGAGAGGGAGATCATCGTTCCGTATTCAGCGGACCCTGCGCGCCGCGTCCAAGGGCGTTGGTGAACGATCGCAGTATCTGCTGGTGACATTATGCGCCGCACGCTCGGTTGGCCAACGTCCTCGGACCATAACGCCCCTTCAAGTTCCATTTGTTCGGTCGTGGAACGTATTTTCCCATCACCCGCTCTTCACGATGGCGGTCATGAAGCGCATGAGTAAGCATCGGTCTTGTCCGCCGTCGAGCGCTATATGTAACGGGGTCTACGTAGACTCAGAAGCAAAGGCGTTTACTCACAGGTGTTGATCTGGCGATAATGGCTCGTTGGACCCAGCTGCATCCTCCGGGCGCCTGGAAGGCACACGATATCTTGTTGGCTGTTGGTCTTGTCTTACAGATTGGTGCGTGATCATTCTGTGAAGGATGCAAATGTCTCATCTTCCATCAGAATACCAAGAATGAGTGTCGTGCGAGATGGGCTCGTGTGAGGAGGACTGACACCTGCTGGACCGCAAGACTCGCTTCGGGAAGGCCATACACGGTGCGCTCTTTACATACACGGCAAGACTGTCTTCCAGAGACCTTCGCCACCACGAGTAGGCTGGCACTACGTGTTCAGCGGCAGCGGCGCGATTCATCTGTGCTTACTGTGTTAGCCTGCTGTTAACCATCAATTCTCCGCACACGCATCAAGAAACAATTACCACACAGAAGACCGTACCACACGATGTTGAAGCTCAAGCAGAAGACGAGGGGGACGTTCAGAGGGTGTAAGTAACGTCAACGTCAACCGCATTCCAAGCTCCGTTGAGGCGCCAATCATGCAACAACCTACGCATACCTGTCAATGAGCGGTACATATGCCCTTCATCTTCGCTCTGCGATGATGATGACGATATGCTCAGTTGTGTTGGACCCGGTAGTTTTACGCCGGCCTGCCTTGTGGGACAGGAGCTCAATACGCCCAGGTACCGGTCGGTGGCGTGCTCGACCATGTCTTCTGGCAACACCGCCAAGAATGTTTTTCTTTTCTGAGTTGTGCACCCTCTTCTCAGAAACGGCAGCGATAGCAAGTGTTCATCATCCGCTTTCTTGGGAAATACCATTTTTCAGTGACCACAAACACGGTCCAAGCATCATATTGTTAGACATCTGGAGGAACGGGGCTCTCCGCTTGCTTGGGAAGTAGTGTCCACGGTCCGTTTTCAGTCCAGTAGATCACTAACGGGATGATCAGTTTCCAGAATCATCCGGAGAGATCCTAGGCCTCTATGATACGTCCAGTGAGTTCTTTCTCGTTTCTGACAGCTGCTGACTGCGTCGTTGGTCCCCCTTGACCCTATGATTTTCCCCGCTGCTTCCCGCTCAAAATTTAGCGCTAGCGCTCCGGCCGCAGTCATCCTCATGCCGTTCGCCATTAAATTATTTGCCCGACGGATTCTGCATGGTACCGCATCAGCCGGCGTGTGGATGAAGGAGTTAAGGCCGAGCCTGCGTGCTATCTCCTAACTCCGCCCCGAACGGAACGTCCAAGACGCGACGTATCGTGGGCGACGATGCGCATGAATGTGGATTCAGATATCCCTGTGCCCTGTCTAATGCCCTGTTTATGCAAGAAAACGTGACACTTCGAACTGCTTTTCCGCCGGTCCACACGGAGATATGTCAAGCCGGAGGCCTCAACGCTGAGTTGCCCCACTTTACCTCACGAATGGGCTGTCTTCTGACCTTACGCGTTAATCCATTTTCGGGTGGTGACGAAGTTATAACGGGGGTGCTTGTGGATATACTTCGAATCGTTGCCAACGATGACAACGTGTGGGAACGTGTGGGAACGGCTCCTGCTGGTATGTCTCGCGATGCCGCCAATCATGATCCTTGCCTACCTTCATAAGTTCTGCATTGGGCCTCTTCCGGATTCACTCTGCCAGACGCTCGTGGGATAGGTCGGCTCTAAGCTCCCCAGTACGTATTAGACTCGTAACCAGTCCGTAGTGACGACGATGTTGAGATGGGGAGGAATCGTCGTCAGACGGACTGGCAGAACTGGGTTTGAATTGGCAGGAGACACGGATTTCCTGATAAGGCATAAGTCACATGCTTCCGGAGCGCGCGGAACGGGCACCGGAGACGCGTCGCGACGTCTCTAACTGTTGGCCGTCGCTGCGTTGCTCTCAACCACTATGGCCTCTCAACGCCTCACTCTCCTCTCCGCTGAGCACCAAGCCAGAGTGCAGCTCATATACGATGTCAAGGATAACACTAAAAGCCGACAAAATCTTGGCCTCCCAACTTGACACGCTCCGGCCTTTCCTTACAACTCTCTCCTCCGCTCACCGCGCTCTCGCTCTACGCGCGTGCCTCCTGTTGCATGCTGTCACTAACAGCAAGAAGGTTCCGCATCAAATGCAGCTAGAATCTGTCTTACCTGTTGCCTTGCGTCGAGACTCGATTGTCAACGCCGGTACTGGCTCGGGCAAGACTATCTGCATGGTTCTCGCAGTTCTGCTGGACCCGACCTCTGTCACCCTTGTCATTAATCCTCTCAAGCGACTTCAAATCAACCAGGTTCGTCGTTCTGTTCCACTCAGCTGCTTGAATCAGACCTGTTGTCTAGGTTGCCGAGTTCAAGGAGTATGGCATCAACGCACGCGCGATCAATGCCGACACACCCAACACACCCGAAATATGGGAGGTATGCAGTCATGGACGGCTTCTAACTGCGCATATACTCACGATTTTTGCAGCGCATCAAGAGCGGCGCACACCCGGCGCCCGAGTCGACTGGCAACTTCGACGCGGATCGTCGTAGATGGTGTCGAGGAACTTGTCGAGAAGCTGGGAATTTTCTTGATACCACCGGCGTCGGTACGTATCGTCTGGGTGGGTCTGGCAGTCTGCGAGGCGCGTGGCTATGTCGATTGGTGACAGACGTGCGTCGGCCAGTATGTGAAGTACCGCGTTGACTAGAAGCGACTGCGACAGGCCTCGGAATGACGCGCAGAGGCTCTCGAGAGTCGGTTTTGGTGTCGATGGAAGCAAGTGTATTGGAAGATGATATGTTGAGTGGCGACATGAGAGAGGGGATAGGGTCGGTCCAGTCCGCGCTGACAGCAGGTCCGAGCGACGGACACGAAGGGCCTACTTGAAAAAGCGCCGAACCTCCTGCTGAGCCAAGCGCGGGCAGCTGGGCAAGCGAGCGCGCCTTCTTGATGCGTGGCTGAGTGCTGGGTGTGATCGGAACACGAAACTTGAATGCCTCACGCGAGCCCGTGGCCTCGGAGAGTCAGGATGTGCTGGAGCCTAACAGCGGCGTCTCGGGAAGACTAGGTGTCGAAAAAGCGGGACTAGGATGGCTGGTGGAGATAGGGGAGACGCCGGACCAGAATTATGAGTACGACGAAGCCCTGGAAATGCTAGGAGAGAGAAGGGAAGGGGAGTAGAGGTGGGATTTGAGTCGAAAATGAGCATGCCTAGGCCTGTCTGAATGCTCTTCGAGCGCTTCCGTGGTCTAGGAGCACCCGGAGGTGACCCATCCTGTACTCTCTTGATCTCTTCAGGGAGCTGTCGCGGTTGCATAGCGAGGATTGTCGAGGGAGCGGAGGAGTGTGCGTGTATGCGCGTCGCGTCGCGCCTAACATCCGGGCGCTCCGGCATCATGTGACTTATGCCTATTAAGGGAATCCGTGTCTCCTAGTAATTCAAACCCAGTTCTACCGGTCTGTCTGACGACAATTTCCCTCCGCCTCTTCAATTGTCTCCAGACAGATCGAACCGGTCTAAGTACGTATGGCCGGACCCACTTGGTCGAACTCGCTCTAACTTGGTGATTTTTATCTTCAGGAGTACGTGAATGGTCCTTGAGGTACCTGCTTCCTTCCCTCCAACATCCAGAGAGCTTGATGGAACCGAAACGCCGACAACGCCCCTTTCTTCGCACTTCTCGGATGGTACTTACGCGGCCGCTGTACCATCATGCCTTCATGTCCATGGGAGGCCCCTATTCATTTACATCTCTCACTACGGCTCATCTGTGTCTTCTGCGCTCTCTTGGCCGACTGATCTTGACTTTGCTACAGATGCTCGAGGCTAACCACCAGTGCTCCTCCAATGCAGACGCCTCTCTTGTTAGCCGGTGATTGGCGTCTCCGTGGTCCCTAACAATCTCAGACGGTCAGACAAGGTCTGTATCTAGGATTCAGCTCCTTTGGGACCCTTTCAGAGTGTCACTAGCGTATGGAGCTTGTTGGCGGGATCACCGCTGATATATTGGAGCATCGCCGAGGTGTGTCCCGCCCACCGCCATCTCTTCGCCTGTGGCACTTAGTAAGAAAGGCAACATCGATGGAGATGATCGCGGTCAAGCCCTTTCGAGGGCGCTGCCTGCCATCTGCTTGTGTCGGTCGGGATCTAGGAGACGCCGTTCAACTTGTGGGTCTTGGTCTCGGGGCATCACTGACACCGGCCTCTGGTCTTCCAGAATTCTTCCTACGACTCTGTACATCTGAAGGGGCCAAGGAAAAATTCTCACAACCGCAGGCGCATCCGTCAAAAGCGACGGAATCATCCGCCAGCGCAAAAAGCATCATGGCGCCGCGGCGGTTGGCGACGACGGGATGAACACCAAGTCTGGGTATCGATCGTGATCGCGCTATCAGCGGGGGCTCCAATGTCTCAGTCTCTTTGTCTACGCCGCCCATGGCTCCAACTCTTTCATGGCTTCACAAGTCAGCTCTCGTGGAGTCTCAATTTATTGATGGTAATTGGTTCTCATACAGTATCTGTAAATCGGCGAACCTGACAAAGGAAAATTCGCCTGAAAATCATGCCGTTGTAACAGCTGTACTCTGTACTAATGACAACGCATCTTAGAAGCGGTCAATCTGTCTTCGGCTCCACCGCGATACCCGACAGACTCGACTTCGTCGTCTATCTACATCAACCACCGACACAGTAGTACTCGCTTCATGGACCCCCAGAAGCACGATTCTACATGCTGAACTTTTTTCTGGGGAGGGACAGAGCTGGGGTCGTTTGCTATCGGCATTAACGATATTTTGCATGCTCAAAGGCTCCGAGTCCGAGGTCTTGTCAGAGACGCGGCAGATTCCGCTTCTGTCGAGATTGGCGAGTTTGTTATGAAGTACCTAGTTTTATAAGCGCATCTTACTTCTATCCTATACTATCCTATCCTGCGATGCCTCTAGGAGTCCATTTTGGCCTTCGTCTCCCGGATCATCGGCTCGAGTCTGCGGACTCAATGACAATGACATGCATGTTGATGGAAGCGTCACGGTCAGGATGCTTGGACAAATGAACCAATTGACACCATGCGCAGAGTACACATGAACAGCTCGTCAATTAGGAGGGGGGGAGTCACCGTCTGACGAGAGCTGTAGATTTTGGAGGACGGCAGCCTTATCAGATAAGATGCAGAGGTGTACGACGAATGTAAACCTCCGCCTCCCTCGCCGTCACTGAAGGCTCCGATCCTCGCCTCCCTCCTCTCTCTTCGACCACCATCTCAAACTCAGTCCCATCTCCATACCACTGCAAATTTATTCAATGGCTGCAGTTGCGCCGGCGGTCTCTAGCGGTAGCACCGCACCGTTGACGAACGGTTCCATTCCGACGGTGGCGGACAAGTTCCGCGGTGCAGTAGTCGAGGTGCGTCTGTCATACGCAAGCAAATTGGAAGCGTTTTTCTTACTCTTTTGTCGGTGACAGGATCTCCAATTGTCGCCTGCCTTCGCGCTTCCTCAGGACGAGCACCTCGGGCGGGCAGTCGAGCTCGCATACGATCGAGACTTCTCCCACATTCCGTGCGCCCGCCGTCCTTGCATCTGACGCTCACGCCTCTGAGATGTATTGAAATGCCAGTGTGCTGGATCGGAAGCGGAAACCTTTGGGCTACATAGACGTCGCAGCGCTCAAGAAGAAGTATGAAGCTGGAGAGGCCAACCCCGTACGTTCGGCGCCTTGACACCTCCGTATCCCTCGCACACATGCTAACCTTGCGATTCTCCGACCGCAGACAGATCGAGTGGCGGCGTATATGGTCAAGTTCAACCGCTCTGTGTCCACACACCCATACACCGTGATCACGCCCGACACACCGCTATCAGATCTCGAGGAATTCCTGAAGGACAAGATCTTTGCGCTAGGTGTGTCTTTGGTCTGTGCCTTTGCGCTCTTTGCATGCATCCTGCTGAATTGTATCGCTATTTAGTCACAGATTACGGCCGGAAATTCGTCCTGGGTGTGGCAACTGCGCAGGACCTCGAGGTACGGAACCCGCCTCTCCTGCTGGGCGTGTTCGGCTCTGACGCGAAGATCCTGCAGACATTCGTGTCCCGGAGGGGCTTTTAATCGGTTCTCAGAAGCTTTTCGCTTACTTCTTCCTCCCATACACCATGCAACTCTGTCGTCGCAATTTCAACATCGCACAATTCATTCTTGTATATAGTGGCTCTTTCCGGCCTGACGCCCTGTCGTCAACTGGGTTTATGCAGGCATTCAACTGTTGCTGGAAGATACAGGGCCTGAGATTCACTGCACCCGCGCCGCTCGGGGGTAGTGTCAAGACAGCGCTCGGACAGACAGGTAGCCCATGGAGATCTGTCAGATAGGCATGCCTTCAAACAGATCTCTGCGGCGGAAGACTGGTGGACATCGAATTGTGTTGTCGAAAGGCGCAGCGCTGTGGATTGCACTTTTCCATCATCAGACCTAAAACCCGATCCGTGCTTTAAGTTGCGCCGGCACCAGCTCTTTGGGCAGCATCCGCAAAGCCTGCGCGGCGCTCCGTCAGATTCTTTCCAGTGCATCCACGCAAGAGCCACTCACCGCACGCACACCCTCCTCCCCACCCACCTCCCACCCGCTCTCCGCGAGCGGTACCATGCCCTCCTCCAGCAGCGCAGCCACCAGCGCGTCGACACCATACAGCCCGCGCGCGCAGCGCCGCCAGCGCACGAGCCCCGCGAGCAGCTTGCGCTGACGCGCGAGCGCACGACGGCGCGCGGGCATTGCGTCCGGGCTGAACGGCGCGACGGCGACGGCGAGGTACGGTTTTTGCGCGGCTAGCAGGGCGTCAAGCGCGGCGCTGAGCACGGAGGTGACAGCTTTCATGAGAATCTGTGCATACAGCCCCATGCGTCAGGAGTGTGAGAGCATAGGGACGCCGGGGCTGCACGCACCTGGAACTTGAGATTGCTGCGCTCGACGGACACCTCTATCTCCTCCGCGAGATCGACGGCGCGCCGCACGTCCCGCGCAGAGAACGGGTCCAAGGCGCCGCTCTCGATGAGCTTTGCGAGGCGCGGGATGACCGCCGTCGATATCATCGCCGAGACGAGGTCGCCGTCCGGCCCGAGCTCAGGCTCGTCCTCGTCCCCTCCCCCGGCATCTGCCTGGCGAGGCCGCGAATATGTGTGCAGTGCGGCGTACCACTGGAAGCTGTCCAAGCTGCGCGTATCCTGGGAGAGAGAAGACAATCAGAGTTTGCCAGAGGTATATAGGAGCATGCGCACCTCGAATGGATTCCACCCGAGCAACTCCAACCGCACCCAGAACTCCCATGAGCCGACCAGCCCCAGCCCGCCCCACGCACCTACATAGCTTTCCTCGAACTTCTCCCGCCACTCCCCGAACCACACCGCGATCCCCAGACTCGGCTCCCTGAACTCTTTCGCCTTCACGTCCGCCAGGATCGCGTCCCGCCGCCCGCGCAGAGACTTCGACGCTGCGGCGTAGTCTGCGGCGTCTGACGGCGCAAGCTCATCGTCCGTCGAGAAGCCCTCCTCCTCTGTGGTGGTGGTGGTGGTCTTGGTGCGGCGGGCGGTGTGGCGGGCGAGGCGGGCTGCTTGGCGGTCGCGGCGGGCGGCGGTGGGGTTCGCGCGCGGAACGATGCGCCCGAGCTCGTCGAGATCTTCTGGCGCGGTATGCGGCGCGGCAGGGGGCGTGCCGAGGAAGAGCGACAGGTCGTCCTCTGTGTCAGCTTGCCGCCGCAAACTGACCATGTCGTGCCGTTCCTTCAGAATCGATAAGTGCTCTGCTTCAAGGGTCTCCAGCGGGGGGAACTGGAGGGCAGAAGTGTCAGTGTGTGTGGCTCGCGTGAGCTTGGATGCCGGTAACGCGCGGGACGTACCTTCTCGTCCAAGAACGTCGCGACGCTTTCCACCCACTCGCGGAACGAGGCAAACCACGCGCGTTTTGTCTCGGCGCGCGTGATGACTGCGCGCAGTTCGTCCTCGCGCGCGTCGAGCTGGGCATGTTCCTCTGACAGGCGCGTTAGCGCAGTTGTGTTCTGTGCATGGGATGTCGTGAGCGCAGTCATGCGCCGCGCGAGGCCGGCCACGGCTGCGTCGAGTGTCGGGATCGTTGTGGGTTGAGGAACTGCGGGCAAGACAGTGAGGTGTGTACACGCGGCATGGGTAGAAGGAGGCAGGCGTACGGGGAGCGGGTTTGTAGACTTGTTTTACAGGTGCAGGCGCAGACAGCTCCTCGGGGCGCATCCCGCCGCGGCGGATCTGCTCGTGTTCCCATTCTTCGGTCTCTTCGTCGACTTCTTCGCTGTAAGGCAAGTTGGTTAGTACAACTCCGGCGCATATACTCGATGCCAATGAAGAAGGCGGCAAGGAAGACGTACGCGTCAGCGATGAGCTCCTGCATTTCGTCTCTGCGCTTGCTCGCCTCCACTTTGCGCGCCTTCTTGCCCAGCGCGATACGCGTCTTCGCGCTCGTATACTCCGCGAACTCTATCATCCATATACTTCAGCTACTCTGCAAGCATCATGAAGCGCAGTGCCACGCACCGTCGTCGCCCTCGCCGAGCTCGTCCTCCTCGCGCACGAGCCGGCTCTCCGGGTGCGGCCCCTGGTACACGTCGCCGCGTGCGCCGACTGTCAGCGGGATGAAGTCGTCCTCGCGCGACGCGCCCGCCTTCCGCCGCGTCTCCCGTCTCTCCTTCGCCGCTGCCACAGACGCCTCTGTCGGGATGACGGTCTCGCCGCTGCCTTCACGCACGCAGGCGTAATACAAAGAAAACATGAGTAAGAGGGAAGTGAAGGGATGGAGTGTGAGGGACACACCGAACACTTCAACGGTGTCCATGGACACGTCCGCACCGCCCATCGCCTCGATGTCCATCACCATGTCTATGTCATAGACACCCTCAGCGTCGGATCGTGGCGGGCGTGTGGTGGGCGTGCTAGCTTTCAGCTCGGACAGGTACGCCTGGTCGTACACGGGCCCGCTGCGCGCCGACGCGGGGGAGATTGTCGCCTGGTCGAGTGTCGCAGGGATGTTCCTGCACTCATCCACGGCATGCGTCAGCACATCAAGCTACCCAGCTGAGAGCAGGAAAACGCACGCAGGGTGCTGCCCCAGCGTCAGCTTCTTGCTCAGGCGCGACTTCTTGATCTTGAACTCCTCCCCGGCGCCCTACACACACAGCTGCTCAGTCTCAGCCCACGCGCACACGAGGCAGCGGGCATACGCACCTCGTCTTCCGCGCCGAAGCTGAGGGTGGCCTTTACGGCCGGCTTTGCGCGCTGCTTGGCCTTGGTCTGCTTGCGTAGCTTTGCGGCGAGCGCGCTGGGCGACTCTGAGCCGTCGGTGGTGTCATCGGCAGCGGGGTCGGGGGCAGGGGATGCGGTGAGGGTGTCGCGTGCGCGCTGGGTGGCTTTAGTTTTGGTGCGCTTGAAGACGATGGGTGGGTCGGCCATGAGTTCAGTTGGATATGGGTGCTAGTCTCCGTTGCCGACCCCGCGCGGAAGACAGTCGTTCCTCTGCTAAGCGAAATGCTTGGAGAGACACTCAGAGTCAGAGACGAGACACTTGCGACCATTCAAGGCAGATTCCCACGACTCTCGTTGACTCTGAACCGTATCCGATTCCCTGGCCGCAAGCATCCTGCAGCTGTCCACAAAGTTTCTCCAGCGTCAGGACAGCGCGCTGCCTTCGCGGATGTCATGTCAGCCGGGGTCATTAATGAATGGAGGGCACATGGGTTGTCGCATGGAGGTGTGTGCGCCTCACTTCGCCTACGCTAGCATCGGAAGTGGGCTGCGGGGTGCCCGACCTGGTCAGGTTCCGAGTTGTCACTCGAGCATGCATGACGACAAAAATGTCTCGACCATAGTGATTCCCTGCGCTGCCTGTACTTACTTCGAGCAGCATGCCTTGCAGAGGCCATGACGAACCTTGCACGTTGCCACGACGTACAGTCAGACTTGAACAAATAACATTGTGACGACGTCCCAGTCGACGTGGTGGCGCAACGTGCTGACGTGGCGGGGATCGCGTCACACCCCAACAGAAATTGTTTACGTAAGACACGCGAAGATGGCTCCCCAACGCCCGCGCTTGCGAGCTTGCGAGCCCAGAGTCGCCGCGACGCAGCCCTCGTCTCGTCGTCGATATTTACCGCGCAGCAGGACGGCCGAGACACACGAGAGAACACTGGGGCGCGGATGCGGGTATGTACGCGGACGGGCGGACGAAAGATAGCACGCGACGCAGAGCGTCATCGGCTTGCCTGGGCGACCCCAAACTTTCTTTGCCCCGGCCCGTTCACATAAAACCCGTCGCCTTAGCCATCATGCTCCCGCGGCCACTTCCCTCCCCCCGTCTGCACCATGTCCTCCGTCCCCCAGTCGCCCCCTCCCACCGTCAAGCCCTTCAACCCTCCACTGCCAAAGGGCGAGCAGCCCGCCGACATCGACATCCCTGACAACTATGTCGCCTACACCCTCAAGAAGGAGAAGGCTCTCCCTCCCATCGGCTGGCACAACTGGTACCAGGAGCTGAACTACCTCAGCTTCGCCATCCTTACCGTCACCCCCACCATTGCCGCCGTCGGCGCGTACACGACAAAGCTGCGATGGGAGACAGCCGTCTTTGCCGTCTTCTACTACTTCGTCACTGGCCTTGGTACGTTTCTTTCGTGTTTCTGTCGGTTGGTCGTGAAGGCAAGCATTGGGAATGCGCCATGGGGTTACCTGTCGCGTAGCCCAGCTGCCTACCCAGTATTCACAGCGTCTCGCCCATCCTCCTCATCACCTTGCTGACCGACCTCTCCTCAGGCATCACCGCAGGCTACCACCGCTTCTGGGCGCACCGCGCTTACAATGCGAGCAAGCCTCTACAGTATTTCCTCGCAGTAGCAGGTGCCGGTGCCGTCGAGGGTTCCATCAAGTGGTGGTCGCGCGGCCACCGCGCCCATCACCGCTACACCGACACCGAGCTCGATCCGTACAATGCCCACAAGGGTCTTTTCTGGTCCCACGTCGGCTGGATGCTCGTCAAGCCGCGCCGCAAGCCCGGCGTTGCCGACGTGTCCGATCTATCCAAGAGCGAGGTCGTGCGGTGGCAGCACCGCTGGTACATCTGGCTTATCCTCGGCATGGGCTTCGGACTGCCCACCATCGTCCCGGGGCTCCTGTGGGGCGACTGGCGCGGCGGTTATGTCTACGCGGGCGCGGCGCGTCTGTGTTTCGTGCACCACAGCACGTTCTGCGTCAACTCACTTGCGCACTGGCTCGGCGAGTCGCCGTTCGACGACAAGCATACGCCGCGCGACCACGTCATCACTGCAATCGTCACCATTGGCGAGGGCTACCATAACTTCCACCACCAGTTCCCAATGGACTACCGCAATGCGATCAAGTGGTACCAGTATGACCCGACCAAATGGTTCATCTGGGTGTGCTCGCAGCTCGGGCTCGCGTCGCATCTCAAGGTTCGCGCACGGTTTTAGAGCTTTCGCGCTTTGGCTAACATGCGACAGGTTTTCCCTGAGAACGAGGTTAAGAAGGGCCAGCTTACGATGCAACTCAAGCGCCTCCGCGAGACGCAGGAGAACCTTACCTGGCCTCAGGAGACCGACCTCCCCGTCATCTCGTGGCAAAGCTGTGCGTGTTCTTTACTCCCCCTTGTATGCAATTTATTGAGCTTCACGTCTTCAGTCCAGGACCAGGCGCAAAAGCGCCCGCTCATCCTCGTGGCCGGCTTCATCCATGACGTCGCGTCCTTCATCGACGACCACCCAGGAGGTCGTCACTTGCTTGTTAAGCACATCGGCAAGGATGCGTCAACGGCCTTCTTTGGCGGCGTGTACGACCATTCCAATGCGGCGCATAACGTACGCTCATCACCTGTATCATGAGCGTCGGATTAAAGCTAATGACGTCGCGCTTTGCAGCTGCTCTCTATGATGCGCGTGGGTGTGCTTCACGGCGGTGCACCGCACGGACTCGAGGACAAGGCGATCCCACCGTCACAGCGCCTGCGTGTCGCGCGGTATAGCGAGCTCTCGAGCCCATATAGCTCGACAGCACAGTCGGACGGCGAGGGCATGCTCGGGTAGAAACATTGCTTGCGTTTATTTCTTGGCAGCAGCTTTGTTCCATGATGGCCCTCTTCACTGAGGAGATGGAGATGAGAGACGAGATGAGATGTTTTACTTAGATGCCACGATGAAGACAAAATAATGAACATTTTGACAACCCAGAGTCGTGTGCAACTAACGGACTTGTCGAGTGTCATAAGCTCTTTGAACGTGGCGAGTACGTGCGCTGTCTACTGTCTACTTACCGCCGCCGCCGCCGTCTTCCAGAACCGTGCACGGGAGGCCGGTGTGCATCGGCGGTTGAACTAGGTCGATTTCGTCTTGACCCCGGTTCGAGTTCGAGGACGCCCGGCACTTCGAGAGCGCGGCGGAGTGATCAAAGAACCTGCCGGTGGGCATGTCTCCAAGAGGTTCGGGCAGTGACTTGTGAATGAGACAATAACGAGGACTAGTGCGACGAGGGCCCGGTGGTCCGCCAAATCGCCCCCCGGCGCTACCGAGACTCGATGCTCTGATACCCCGACTCCGAGTCGTATTCAATGTTAGACAGACTCTCGGGGGCTGCAGAGCCCGAGTTTAATGGAGCGCGGCCGCTGATTTTTGGCGCGGAGGCAGGGTGGCGAGATTCCTAGACTTCGCGCTAGTACTTGCTGACTCAAGTCTGTTTCTCGGATACAGTACACGTATATTGGCACAGAAAGATGCAGGAGTTCTGGGGCCAAGTCGGACTCCGACTGTCGGAGAGGTTAAGTTGGTGGCCGAGATCACGTGGAGATGGATTCGCAGTGGGGCAGGTGGGGACGGCGGAACTTGGCGATAGCTACATAATAGTCTCTTGTTGGACTAAGCCTGAGGGCGCCGGCGTACACAGCATGCAGTTGAAGGCGCGATAGCCTGAGCTACCTAGTACTTAGCTTTACCTAGCTAGGATGGCGCCGCGAATACAATGCGTCTGACAGAAGTGGCGTCTTTTGTCTTGCACTTCAGCACAAGGCAGGGCACAGATTGATCTGATCGTATGTATGTGTTACTCACTGACGCCTTGTACTCGAGTTGTCTGCAATTGTATACGGGTTTGTATAGGCTGGATGCGTATATAACCCTGGCAGCGAGCGACTGGGTGGTCTGCTCACAGCCCCAATTCAGATCCATCCCCTCGCTTTCCTGTGAGTACACATCATTGTGGCGTACTCACGACTTGAAAGCTCTGCCCAGATCGCTTCAAGTGAAATCATCATGTCGTGGCAACAACAACAGCGCTGGTCCGCGCCCTTGACGCCTCCCCCAACCCAACCTCTTCCGCCAGTGCCACCCGTGGATCAGTACATGACCGCGTACGACGTCCAGTGTGTCATGCAGCTCAAGCAGGAGGCGCATGAGCAGGTCCAGCGACTGGCGGCGCAGATGGGTAGGACGGCAGCGACGAACAAGCGAAAGAGAGAAGCGGGCTCGGATTAAATAGCGCCTGGAGATATGGTCATGGCTATCAATGATGCTGCTGTGCAATTAGAGAGAAAGACTCGTTAGTACGTTCTGTGACGAGGACAGTGACTCTCTGCAAACCTGCTCGGGGAGGGCCGGCAGCGTCAACGGACTCGCTCCGAAGCACAAATGGCGTGTTAATGATTAGGGTGCGCCATGTCGCAAAGCTAGGTGTGAGTACAGGTCCTGGTGGCGGTAACTCGGAAGGGGTCTCGCAGCCGCATGACTAAGCAGCCGGCATCGCGGCGGGCCTCGGACTTCCGAAAGAATCCTCCGAGTCGTTCAATGTCGCCTCCATGATCAACCGAACTGTCTCAACTGGATTTGACGTCTGGCACGTCGAGCCGCCTGCAGTCTTATACCTTCTTGGTGTGGCACGCTCTGTAGCTCTGGGATCCAGGTGTGCCAGGCAGTTACCTTTGCCCAGTGCCAGTGCGGCATCGGACTCACCGGGTGGTGCTAGGAGTCGGTCGATGTTGCAGTTGTTGGTCAGCAGTAGTACGCTCTCGATAATCTCATGACACTGATACAGTCTGAAGCGGTGTCTTCATACTCTTTCTGGACGGCCGCCGCAGTTTCACTCAATTCTCGCCCCTGCTTGTCTGACTGCTCGCTGTTTTCCTGTCTTCGGCTCCGTCGTCGTTGTGTTGTCTCAGTCTTTCGACCGCTGCCGCATGCTCGAGACCAATGTGGAGCATAATCTGGCTTGACGTGATTGCGTTGTTGTCGACCAAGCATCCGGCACTTGGTGCGTTCAATTCATTCTCGATCGCGATCGCGAGATGCAGCAACGGCATCCTTCTTTTGCATTCTCCACAATATCGAACTATGTACTACTTATGGCTCAAGACGCAGCAGCCAAGGCAGACGCTTAATTGGTTCGCTCCTTGTGCCCAACTCTCTCTTCCCTTGTTCTTTCGGACGCTTTAGCGACTCGGTTCTTACTGGTGCAGCTCGTTCTGTTGCCGTTTCTTCGCTCCTTGTAGACAGCGTCGAGCGCCTTCCGCTGCGATTGAATCGCATCGTCTCTTCCAAGAATCTAGTAGACGGTCGGACGGCGGAGCTACCAATCACTCTAGAGTCTACAGAAGCTGGGAACCGTATCGCTTCGATAACAGTCAATGTCTAGTAGACCTCCTTGCTGCCTGTGGTTGTTTTGCATGAAAGACTAAGCATCTCGGTTGTGTGATGGTTCGTTCCTCATCGCGCTGGCCCTCGATACCCAGTGATTTCTCTGCCTTGCCCTGCTCTTATCAGAAGCGTCTTTGCGATGCCGCCTCGAGCACGATTGCTCCGTATCGAAGCCACTATTTCTGCGCGCTTCTGATCAACGCCTCCCCTCCCCGTGGCACTCGTTTCCGTCCTCCATTTTCTGCACTGGTTCGCGACTGGCAGAAATCACAACGGCACTCAGTAGGCACCGAGGCGTCACACATCTGTGGACCGCTTCCGACTGAGTCAAGATACATACGTCGGCCACGTTGCACATGCCTCGCCATGATTGCAGTTTATAAATAACATAGTATCACAAGTCTGCGTAGCTCGACATCACGGTTTCCATAGATAAGTTGTGTTCTATCAGCCTGAATTGCAGGACAGACGGAGCGGCCACGTCTCAACCAATAATTATACCGCCATCCTCGGACCCCATAGCGTCAGATAGATGATCCTGAGCCTGCGAAGGTTTGAATCTGTCTACTCTCAGGCTGCCTCAGGGAGACTACCCATAGCCCGACGCACTGTGTCACGGTCAGTACCTGACGTAAGGCGGCTGTCCTCGTGCTCCGCGCCAAGTGCGGTTCGACTCGTCTCCGTCGTCGGACAGGCTGGTTCGCGACGCCTATCCACCTCCGTCACCTCTATTCTACCCCCGACTTCATTGTTCTATGAATGAAACCCATTTGCGCTGGCAATGGGGAAAATGGCAAGTTGCGTTGGTGCGCATCACGTTGACGACGGTGATATCGATCACAAGGACGGCCGCCCGATAGAACCCACCAAACGCGTGGTCCAGCGGTGCCAGCGTACTGCTCGGTGATCTACCCCCGCTCTATCCCGCGGTGGTCGACGGTCGACATACGCTGCAGCCCATGTGGAAGCCTTCTGACACGCGCGGGCGGCCCCGCAAAGGTCATCTCTTTCCCGGCGTTTAGTTTCAGGCTGCATGACGGCGTCTGCATTCGTATCTGGACGGTTGCTGGTCCGAGTATAAAGCTGCGTCTTTGGCTACGGTGAACCCCACTGCTCCTTGTCCAGCCTGGTCATGCTGTTCCCCGTCGCTGTCCTCGTGGCACTCGCTGCGCTACCTGCGTCTGTGCTGGGCCGGCAGATCCCCGTCCTAGACGGTGTTATAGGCGGCGTGAAGAGCTCCTCGGTTGCGAAAGCGCCGCAGCAATTGAGCGTGGCCGCGTCGACCCCCACGCCGGGCAAGTTGCGAGTTACAGAGAACTCAGGTGTCTGTGGTACGTGGTCGTCGGCATGTCTTAAGTGCATTGTGCTTACTTTCGGTATGCAGAGACTACTCCCGGTGTCTACCAGGCGTCGGGGTATGGCGACCTCACGTCTAACGAAAGCGTCTGGTGAGCATCTCGATCCTCAGACGCCTTCTGACTCTGAGGTGCTCATTCCGGCATTAGGTTCTGGTTCTTTGCTGCGCGCAATAATCCGGATACAGCGCCTCTCATCACATGGTTCAATGGAGGCGTGGGTTTACCATCGTCTCATGCTCGAGCAGCATCTGATGTGACCTTTCCGCTCTAGCCCGGAAGCTCCAGTATGATTGGTCTCTTCCAGGAGCTGGGTCCTTGCCGCATCAACAATGCTAGCACTGGTGTGAACTTGAACCCTACCGCCTGGAACGAGTTCGCGAATGTGTAAGTGGTCGATCGCAGCATCGTCGTGCCGCTTTAACCCTCTCCTCAGTCTGTTTATCGACCAGCCTATCGGGGTTGGTTTCTCTTATGGCAGCACCACTACCAGCACCTCCCAGGCGGCTGCTTCGGACGTGTGGAAGGTACATAACGCCACATTACGTGCGCAATTTTGACGGTATCTGACAATCCGTGTCTAGTTCCTCCAGATTTGGTTCGCGGACTCGCGCTTCAGCAAGTACGCCACACGTAACTTCGGAATCTGGACAGAGTCGTAAGTGGAAGCCTATCTGCGCTCGGCGATTATTTTCTGACATGGCTCATGTTCGTAGGTACGGCGGGCATTACGGTCCTACCTTTGCTGCGTACGTTGCGACCGCCACTGATCAAACTGTACCCGACTGACAAGTCTCACTCTCTAGTTACTTCCTGTCGCAAAATACTGGTATTGCCAATGGAACGGTTACGGGTGTCCCTATCAACTTGAAGGTCCTTGGTGTCGGGGATGGCCTTACAGTAAGTAGTCTTTCGACAGTCGACGGCGACTCGCTCATAACCTCTTCCTGTAGGACCCCATCAGTCAGTATCCAGGCTACATCAGCTATGCAGGGAGCAACCCGTGAGTAGTCCGTTGATGCCTTGCACCGAATAGCAACTCACTTCAGAGCAGTTATCACGCCCTCGTCTCCGCATCTACGATTACGAGGGCCAACACATCGTGGACCAAGTCTGGCGGTTGCAAGGATCAGGTACACATTTCTCTCGTGTTGCTCAACAACAACTGATCGTGGTCTGTTTATCAGATCACAAGCTGCAACAACGGAGGCAGCAATTCCGTGTGCTCTGCCGCGCAGGCCTATTGCAACAACAACATCTTATCGCCGCTCGCGGGCAACTGGGATGTGTACTACGTGCCCACGGCGAACCCTGACCCCTACCCTGCGGACCTCACGAGCTACCTTACGAGCTCCGCCGTGACGTCGAAAATCGGCTCGCAGTCGACGTGGCAGGAGACCAACAACAACGTTTACAGCAACTTCGCGGCAACGGGCGACTGGATGCGCAGCAGCAAGCCCGCGCTCGAGACCGTCATCAAGGCGGGCGTGCGCACGATCGTATACGACGGCGACGCGGACTTCATCCTGAACTTCAACGGCGTCGAGGCCATGGTCGACAGCCTCAGCACCCAGTTTTCGAGCCTCTATGCCCAGCAGTCATTTGCGAACTACACCGTGAACGGGGAGTCAGCCGGACTGTACAAGAACGCGGGCCTGTTCTCGTATGTGCGCTTCTTCGGCGCCGGGCACGAGGTGCCCGCGTACCAATGGGGCAACATCCCGCGGGGCGCGGCGGCGTTGCAAATGTTCACGCAGATCATGTCCAATACGTCGCTGACGCCGACGTAGGGGGTGAAAAGGAAACGAGGGTCAAGATTCGAAATTCGCAATTCTGTAACTGTACAATGACTGTATCCATCACGAATGCATCACGAACTGCACGTCATCTCACCAGCATATGCTCCGCGCGAGGGTATTCGGCGAGGAATGAGACTCTTGCACTGTCGTTCTCTTGCACTACCGTTCTCTCGCACATGCGCGGCTCTCTTTCTCCCAGCCCCGCTTCGGAGTGGCCCACGAACCTAACTGTCCTCACATATACTTGAGAAACCACTCAACAGTGCTCGTAATCGTACGAGCCTTCCTTCACGGCCTTCACCTTTGGATCGCTCTAAGACGTGAACGTCAGGGTGAGCATAGCACTTTCGCGGGTGAGTCACAATCATACGCACCAGGGCACCACGGACCTGCAGACATAATTTGATCGGCAATGCTACGCAAAATGGATGAGTACATACCGCGAAACCGTGCTCGCATCCTTCGAAATACTCCTGCTTGTAACCAGGCGCAAAATTCCCACTGCCTAGGACGGCATCAGCCTTGCCTTGCTTGTCCCGCGGAAACATCTTGTCGTCTTCGCAGCTGTTGATAAGTAAGGGAGCTTTTGATGTTCCGGCATATTTCTGCGGCCAATGAGCACAATTCAGAGTGTAACGACCTGCGAGAGTAGTAGTAATTAGTATGGCTTACGTCGAGGTCGCTGAGCTCCAGCCCTGTAGGGTGTGAGACGACGGAGACAGCAATTACATTGTCGAAGGCCAGGTCGAAAGTCAGACGACCTGGTGCACCGAGTCATCAGCTATACCTATATACTCGCGTCCAGGCGATCCCTTCGATCCCCAACGAGACTTCCAACAACAGAATCATCTCGCACGCTGAGCAACTCTTCCTTGCACAGAATCGGTCAGATCGACGAAATCAGTCTCACCTCCGACGCAATATCCAGTACTATAGCACCAAACGTCACTACGCCACGAACCCTGAGACCGTAAAGTAGCGCCTGGGCACGAGGTCGCATAGTGTCAAAGCCGTGGGTTTCCATCCACTTCTCCCAATCAAGCGGCTCGCCCTGCAACATCGGCACCTTCAGTCAGCCGATGCAAAAATTATCTGGGTGCAATGTGCCGCACGCACCTCAGCTGTTAACCTGCTCTCTGGGTAAGGGTCGCCATTGAACAAGTCTGGGACGTAGACCTTGAAGCCGTTTCGCGCGAAACCGTCAACAAGGAGCTAGACGCAGCTCAGTCACCGTAAATGTGACCGAAAGGCATAACAGACTTTGTTGTTGATAAGTTGGATACCAAAAACGTTGGAGAGGAAAACGACAGCCTTGTCCTTCGGGTGGTCTATCGTTTAGGTCTCGACTCCACCGATGGTCTCCCAAGTTCCTGTACCATGGTCCAATACTTTGAATGCAAGTGAGAGGTTGATAATCAGAACTGACCTTCGGGGGTTCCTTCATGAAGCGCACCTACACAAGACAGGGTAGTAAGAAGGTGGAACTTGGCAGGCTTCAGTTCTCGACGCGGCACCCTTGAAACAGTTCTCGCAGAAACTCATCCTGGGAGGCAAGATGGAATGATTAGAAATGGATCACTATTAGTTCTTGCAAAACCTCACCGACTCGGATGTACGACGGACGTCTTGAAGGGCTTCCGAGTGCCAGTGACTTTCCCAGATCGCGGGAAACGGGCCACTGTAAGCCGATAAGATAAGATTCCACTTGATCAGGACGCGGCGGTTTTCCACAGCTTAAAGTTGTCTACAGCACGCAAGTCTTCGAACGTAACATAGGCGGTAACTATCTCAGACCATATAACATTCAGCTGCTGATTGACGTTTTGCTATACAGTTATCTCTGTGACATGATGGACCTCGAGTTTCCGTACAAGCTCACCTGCATTGCCGAGCTGAGCGGTACGTCAGCTCAACTCAGCCTGGCTGATTGCCGGACAACTCAAACTCTTGAAGGTCATGAAGATCGTGCATGGAATGTCGCCTGGAACCCAGCAAAACCTCTCCTCGCAACCTGTTCCGCTGACAAATCTGTTCGCCTCTACACCTACGCTTTCTCGACATCCGATTCACCAGCGTTCACCCTGCACACATCAATACCTACAGGACACAGCAAAACTGTGCGTGCGCTTGCATGGGCACCGTCGGGAACTACGCTCGCGACTGCTTCATTCGATGCAAACATCGGGATCTGGGAGCGCGAGGAGGACGGCTCGGGGGAGTGGGAGTGCATGAGCCTCCTGGAGGGGCACGAGACCGAGTGCAAAAGCGTCGCGTGGTCCGCTTCAGGGGCGCTGCTAGCGAGCTGCAGTCGCGATAAGACTGTCTGGGTATGGGAAGGTGCGCCTGGCATCATCCACGTCTTGCGCCTGCCACTGACAAACCACCTGGCCTTATAGTCCACCCGGACGCCGATTTCGAGTGCATGGGTGTGCTCATGGAGCACTCCCAGGACGTGAAATTTGTCACATGGCATCCGAACGAAGAGGTCCGTCACCTGCCCGTCCGTTCCAGCCTCCTCGCTAACTGACGACACTGCAGTGCAGATCCTAGCCTCCGCGTCATACGACGATACGATCAAGCTCTACCTCGATGACCCAAGCGAGGACTGGTTCTGCTTTTCGACCCTCACTGGACACACGTCGACAGTATGGGCACTCGCGTGGGCGCCGGGCGGGCGATACCTCGCGTCCGCATCGGATGACTGCACGGTGCGCATCTGGAAACGCATCGCAGAGCACCAGTGGGAGTGTGTGTGCGTGCTCGAGGAGCATGGGCGCACAGTGTACTCTGTCAGTTGGGGCGCAGCTCCGAACGCAAAGCCAGCGGATGGCGAGATTCTTGGTTGGCTTGCGAGTGCTGGAGGGGATGGAAGGATAAACATCTGGGAGCTAGAGGTATGTCCTTTTGGTCGTGTATTGACCAGTTCTGTCTTCCTGACGGCTGTGTAATAGGAGGCACCTGATGCTACGGTCAAGACACCGCCAAAAGCTAAAGTCATTGCCCGAATAGAGAACGGGCATGGCGAAAGCGACATCAATAATCTTGCGTGGTGCCCGCGAGAAGGTCTGGAGGGTATTCTAGCGTCGGTCGGTGACGATGGACTAGCGCGGGTGTGGAAGATAGAAGCCGTTTGAATGCTACGGGCACGGTAATGTACAGCATGAAACTCCTAAACTGTTAGAAAATCCTACATCCACTGCGACGCTCTTCAATTTCTCTTTCAGCACCTGGCTGATGTCGGAGTGTTCGACAGGTTCACAAATGCTTGAGGAACCACTCCACCGTATTCTTGAACGCGGCCTCTTTGGCCTTTTGAACCACAGGATTGCTCTGCAATATCAGGATAAGCATAAAACGATGGACGTTTGGTAACTCAGCCAAACTTACCAGATCGCCACGGACCTACGAATCGCCTTTGTCAATTATGCGAAGAGCCGATGTAATAAGCGGGACCAACCGCGAAACCGTGCTCACATCCCTCGAAGTGCTCTCGCCTGTAACCGGGCGCGAACTTTCCATCGCCCAGGACGGCATCTGCCTTCGCTTGCTTATCAGGTGGGAATGCTTTGTCGACTTCACAGCTGTTGATAAGCAAAGGAGCCTTGGACGTCGTGGCATATCTCTACGCTCGATCAGCACAACAACTCAGATTAGGTTGGTGCGTGGATACGACTTACATCAAGATCGCTGAACTCCAGTGCTGAAGGATGCGCAACCACCGAGGCGGCAATTGCATTCTCAAAGGCGAAATCGAAGGTCAGACGAGCTAGAATAGCGAGGTCTCAGTCATCCTCTGGTTGTCCTCGCCAATGAAGTCAAGGTGATCATTACCTCCGTAGCAATATCCTGTGGCGCCGTACGTTACGACCCCCTGCTCCTTCAGGCCGTCGAGCAAAGCCTTGACACGGGGGCGGGTCACGTCGAAACCGTGCGCTGACCTCCACTTTGCCATATCAAACGGCTTGCCCTAGGAGTCATTTACATTTGTCAACTGGTCAAAAAATAAATCTCGCGTATGGAATGCGCACGTCAGGAGTTAATCTGTTCTCTGGGATGGGGTCACCTTCGAACAGGTCCGGCGCGTAGACCTTGAAGCCATTCTGCGCGAGCCCATCGACAAGGAGCTGAATGGCTTTTTACTTAGTGAGATTATCCGTATAATCACCAGAAATACGGACTTTGTTATTGATGAGCTGGATGCCAAAGACATCTGTAAGGAATATTATAGCCTTGTCCTTCGGGTTAGCCTTGTCCTTCGGGTATTCGACCGTGGGCGTTCCGACATATGCCTCGATACCGTTGAGGGTCTCCCAAGTCCCTACACCCCCAAATGAGTCTGGTCACGGTGGCGATTCAATGCGCTTTCCAGTGGGTGATCTGACCGACCGTCGGTGTTTCCTTCATGGAGCACCCCTGCACAGATCAGCAGTGTCAGATACTCACTAGCCTGGATTCAATCTGTGTCAGTGGACTGCCCTACTTACCCTTGAAACAGTTGTCGCAGAAACTCATACTGGGCAGGCTACTATAAAAATATCTGCAGCGAGATGGAGGAGGGGGACAAAGTGACGGTGGGCGAAGATGGCAGATCGACTATCATCTGTCAAAATCAGCTACGGCGCCGACAGACAAGAGTGCGGATGCTGATGCTCACGTTTATTTATATCTGCGAATCGCTGCCAGTACTAGTAAGTATAGTAGTAGGACCAATATTACCGGTACGTATACGTATAGTAATACCACTAATACTGTACTGATTCCCACCAAGATTGGTGGGCGAATGAGCCATTGATTATCTTTGAGCCGCCGGGTCAGGGAGCGAGTTCCGACGGCAGGGATCCGGTTGTCCGTACGCCGTGCAAGCTCGACGCACGATAAATTCAGCGATGCTCTACGCGGACACTTCGACCTCCAGACATGCACTCCACTCGCACCATGCATAATGCTATGACAATGTTACCATGCATGGTGCTCCCAATATGAAACAAGGATTCCAGGCAACATATTGCGACCCCGTCAAACTCGGCCGTAGGCTTCGCAAGCGTGCTCTTGCGCTACTGCCGTCCCCCCGCCTTCTTCTTTCCACTCTGCGCCTTTGCGACCTCGCCATTGCCGTTTTTCGTCTTCTTTGTGGCGCCCTTCGCGACGAACTTCTTGCCTGCCAAGGGGGTAACCGTGACCGTCTTGACCTGTATAGCCTTCAAGCGTTTGACAACGTGGGTGAGCATACCCCGGTCTTCTTCGCGGTAGTAATATGGGATCTCGACGGCGGAGAGTCACCAGGGTATCCGTGATTTCTACGAGCATCCAGAACTTTTGTGAAGCGGTCAAGGAATACATCATGCCCCCTGAAAGTGTTGTCGAGGATAAGTGTTGTAAGTTTCGGGAAGAGCAATGGGTCGCAGTGCGACAAGCTCGTTGACAATGCCGGCTCGGCTATGGAGCTGTCGGCGCCGTCAGGTAAAGAGTTGGATTCGATGGGCGGATTGTCATCAACTTCACCAGAAATGGCCAGGGCAATCAACAGCCCGGCGGCGGCCGTATCCCCATCGACGATGAGGATTTCCACGCTCGTAGCTTGTTGGAACATGCCCAACCACCGGTATTTCTCCCAAGCATGCAGGTCTGGAAGGTAAAGGCGAAGAGTCTTCACATTGGATAGACAGGGATAATCCATGATCATGTATCGTTCGGAGGTGCATCTGGGAATTCTGCGGAGAGGTGAAAAGTGGGTCCGACTTCGTCCTCAAAGGCAGCGCAGTCAGCAGTCGCCAACGCCGCCGGCCTCTCTCCCCATTTTGAAGACCAGTCTACGTGCTTGAGCCACGATTTCAACTCGAAACTGACCATTCTCCCATAGATCTGGGTCCCGTCCCAATTTAACTCAACCGTGCGAGGGCCTGTTGATGACCCTTTGATTGCCTTCAACACGCCATGGAGGATGGGATGTATTGTGGCCTTCTCATTGAGGAGTTCGATACAACAAGTCTCGGGGATAACAAGGGCTTGGACTAGATCTTAATCCTCCTCGTCCAAGAAATAGGAGGCTAAGGTCGACGGGTAAAGGGAGACTAGCAACATTTGCTAGCCCGGACGCGGGCCGATCCTGATCCCGGAGCGCAGTCCGGAGTGTGCGCAGGCTGGGCATCCGCTGCAAAGCTGAGTGGATTTCTGCGGCGGTGGGATAGCCTGGATCGTTGAAACCATAGCTGGCCCCCACCTCAAGAGAAACTTAATTCGAGAGGATATCGGAGTTCCACGGGAGGGAGTATTTTTGAAGGGTAAGGTGTCGGAGGGAAGGCATATTGAGTAGGGAGACGTTGGAGAGGAGGTCAACGGAGTCATCGGCAATCAGACACAGGTCAGTGAGTTTAGATGCATTCGCGATAACCAGCAGAGTGTATTCCTTTAGCAATTTGTTTGCGCTTCTTCGCTGCTTCTCCGACGAGTCGGGCCAACCGCCACGCGAGCGCAACTTCAGCTGACGCAGGCGCTGTATCTCCTGTTCTCCCAGATACTCTTGCAACTCTGTTCCGGCTTGGAGTCCCATGTGATCAAGCTCAAGATCCAAAGACAAAGGGGCCTTGCGCGATCGGACAAGCATTTCGTGCCCCAACGTACGAGACCCTCCGTGTTGATCTGTGCCCAAAGGCTGGCGGCGTTGAGGGCAACCTGATATTTGTTTAACCAACGATAAGGTACACATGGACGACGCTGACCGTTCTCCGATGATGGCACACTTGCGTGATAATCGTCCATCCAACTTGCTGCCGCAGTGGCTCTGGCGGAGGAGTCACTCCACGCCGCTTCTTGCTTTTATGAGTGCCAGACTGGGGAGGATTATCCAAGGCGCAGGGCAACCATCGGTTATCTGAGGCACAAAACGAGAAGATTGTTACTAAGACTTCGGAAGGGACAGCGAAGGCGGGTGCGAGCAAGATGTTTCCGTAAGCACGGAGTTTTGAAAGCACATCGACAGCGGCGTCGATCTCAGCTCGTGCGCCCGCGGTAGTCATTCCCTGCGCGAGCGCCACCCGTCTTGCCATGCCGTCGTACATAGGGACGCGAGCGCGAAGAAGGGAGGTCATTAGACAGCAGGCAGAAACTTGGACGAGTGCCAAACCTCGGGTCGCTCTGACTGTCCATTTTGCAGGTCGCTGACTCCTAGAATAACGATAGGATCGGAATGGCAGTTGATGCTTCGTCGGGCTTGCGCGGGGTTGTTCAATGCCCTGGGCCGTTGGCAGCGCCGAAGCTCGTTCTCGTGGATAATATCTGAAAGGGTGGCGCACTAAAGATTGAGCAATAACGGATCACACGGGGCAGACACGGGGTGAAGGAAACTTGTGGTCGACGGAGATGAGTAGAGTCAGTGTGTTGGCACAGGTCGGCCAGCACGACGGGAGCTTCCCACGCTTCTACCTACAGGCTACCGTTACAGTAACTCTTACTAGCCTTTGCCTACATAGTATCCACAAATCATGGCTGAAGAGGACTCGCTCGTCAGGCGGCGGTCGCGCCGAAGCACAGCTGGAAACCGGTACAGTAATATCGTACCGCAGTCGTTGAATGAAAGCTGAGTATCATCACCGTAGGATGGAGGCTGCTCTCGCCGAGCTTACTGTGCAAGACGCGAATAATGAGCCCGAAGAGGACAACGACTTTGTTATAGATAGAGGTATGCTTCCTGAAGAATCCTCAAGGCCAGTTTCTTACCGCGAGGTTGGGCAGACGAGGAAGATGTGTTTGGCTCCGATTTTGAGAGCACGGATGACGAGGCTGCAGCGACCGCACCTGAAGCCGGAGACAAAGCTGTACACGAAGAGGAGCGCAGGGAGCGCAAGGTACGTGGAGGGCTTCGGCGCACGAACTTGACTTCCCATGTCTCGCCCGCAGACCACTCGCAGTCGCATCGACAGAGCCACGGCCGTCGCGCACGCGCGTCAGCGCGTCACCTTCAACCCCGAGGCGTACGAAGCGGAGTTGGTCGCCTCTGCCGACAAAGAGACCGCTGTTGACGCTGCGAAGAAGAAGCGGCGTGTGTCGCTCGGACTGGCGATCGACGCGGAGACAGGCGAGGTTGTGAACAATGCAAAACGTCAGAGTCGACGCACGCACACGGTGCTCAATACCAGTGCGTCGGCCAGCCGCATGAAAAGAGAGGTTGAGGAAAAGAAGGTGCGCAGCGGTGCTGTTGGCTTGGAGCGAGACCGCGCTGACGCGTGGGTGGACAGGGCGTGCCAAAGAAAGTGAAGGTTAAAGTGCGCGCTCTCACCCAGGATGAGCTCATCGCCCGCGCGCTCGACATGGAGGAAGGCAACATCATGGAGCACAGAAACTACTTGACCGTTGAGGCTGAGAAGCGGAAACGTGCGCATGCCGTGCGGACCGTTGTTGAGGGCCCTCTGTTGCGATGGGTGAGCAAGCGAGAAGATGTTCCTGTGGTAACGCAGGTTCTACCGCAAGGTACATACTCTCCCGGTCCCTATTCTCGTGCAATTCACGTTCTTCGTCAGCGTCAGCGTCTAGCAAGGCTGTAGCAAGTCAAATCCATGCTCCTCTACCGCCCCTTGCACCACCGAGAATGGAAACCGTTGCGAAGAATTACGTCGTCCACGAAGTCTCACAAACAGATAGCGCGCCCCGGCCGCCCTGGAAAGATACCATGGCCGCCATGTTCGGGGGCGACGTGGACTGGGAAGTCATGAAGGTATACGTGACCAAGGGTCGGCCCCTCAGTACGTGACCAGCTCCCCTTTTCATCCTCATCGTCTCCTCAGCCTCTTTATTACAGCCCGCTACATCCCGACATGTCCCATCACTGGCCAGCCGGCACACTACCTCGATCCCCGGACGAATGTTCCGTACGCCACACCAGCCGCATACGACGTCTTGACGCAGCTCCTTAAGCACGAGTACGTGTGGAGCGCCACAATGGGATCTTACGTTGCGCACGAGTCGGAGCGCGCACGAGTCGAGCCCGCAGAAGCAGAGGCCAGCACATCGCGCAAGCGGCAGCGGACCAAGTCAAGGGCAGCTCCGGAGGCTACGGACACTGCTTGACCGATGGCCAACAGATCAGTCTCAGTGTGAGTGCATTCTTTATTTTATTCATATGGCTCAAGTTGCCTGTTGCCTGCTCATAGCTGCCGGAGTCTTCAGTCACACACCGCCTGAACGCGGCTTACTCTGGGCCCAGGCTAGCTTTTTTCAAAGTCTGGCCAGATACTTGTATATTGATACTATAAGAGCCCTCAGCTTCAATCCTCCCTGTCGGTGGAAGGCTGGAGGCGAAGGGAGGTCGCCGCCCCGAAGCTGCACCTTCCTCTTGCATGTGGTATGATCTTGCAAGTGGCACTTGCTATGGATTGCTCGCATGTATCTATGCCCTTGAGATGGGCTCGTTGTTTTGCTCTGAGTTTGTTCTGCTTTATCTCGCAGCTCCGAGGCCCAGTAATGACAGTCCGAGCAAAGCAAGCACATTTGTGGCAAATGGTGAATTAGTGATCATCACTTTGCCAGCACTCGTGGTTCATGATGATCCTCCTGTAATTCTACCGAATCTCCGCGACTTACAGGCGTAGTGAGCAAGGTCGTTACCTTTGTCACTTGTCCTGCGCGGAAGTGGTTGAGCGCAGTCCCGGCGCTTCTAAGCCACGGTAAACACGAAAAGAGGCGCGGCGCGGCGCGTCGGCAAAGGGCGCTGCTGGACACTGCCGCGTCTCCCTCTTTCCCCAACCACCCTGACCCCGCCTTCACGCTCCTTCAGACTCGGAGAGAGAGAGACAGCAGCAAGAGGTTGAGCGAACACAGGATGGACAAGAACAAGAGGGTGGGTACGGAGGTGCGGTAGATCGACCTGCGCGTAAATGTGATCGCGCAGTGCCGGAAACAGTGGTTATTATTCCGCCGCGGACAGGAAGTTCCCACACTCAGACGGCAGGAGGGCGACGTTGTCTCGTCGTCGTCGCTGGCAACGTCGAACCTCTCTCCTCGCCGCCTGGCACTCCCTCTTTCCTCACTGCGTCTCTTGAACAACAACTCTCTATCACTGGCTTGACTTCTCCACTCTCAATTGCCACCTAACTGGCCATCATGAAGTTCACCAAGCCATCTTGGATCACGCATGGCGGTACGTCGTCGACGAACGCCCACTCTGCCACTCGTCGTAATTTCCTTCCCCAGACACATCCAACAAGGGTGATGCTGCGACCGGCCCGAAGCGCGTATCCATCTTCTCCGTGCACGTTCACCCCGACGGCTCGCGCATCGCAACTGGCGGGCTCGACGCGCGCATACGTATCTGGAGTACCAAGCCCATCCTCAATGAGGCCTCCGAGAACTCCGGTCGCCCGCCAAAGTCTCTGTGCACCCTTGCCATGCACACGGGCCCTGTGCTGTGTGTGCGCTGGGCTCACTCGGGCCGCTGGCTCGCGAGCGGGAGCGACGACGCGATTATAATGATATGGGACCTAGACCCGTAAGCTCTTACTTCATATCCATTGGTCGTGTGCTGACATGTTCGGCAGAACCGCGAAGGGAAAGGTGTGGGGTTCGGATGAAGTCAATGTAGAGGGATGGAAACCCTTGAAGAGGCTCCCCGGCCACGAGAGCGGTGCGCAGTACACTTTGCATGTCCCCGCGATCCGCCCTCTCACCTTTGATTTTGGGAAAGACGTCACCGACCTCGCCTGGTCTCCTGAAGACAGGTATCTCGCGTCAGTAGGCCTTGACTCCCAGGTCCTCATCTGGAACGGCTTCTCGCTCGGCAAGTGCGATATTCTCGTCACGGACACTCCACCTGACTCTGTCTTCAGAACGCCTCTGCAAGATAGACCAGCACCAGGGCTTCGTCAAGGGCGTCTGCTGGGATCCTGTTGGCGAGTTCCTGGCGACACAGTCTGACGATCGCACCGTGAAGATCTGGCGGACGGCAGACTGGCAACTCGAGGCAGAAGTGCGGAAGCCGTTTGAGGACTCCCCTGGCAGCACATTCTTCCGCAGGCTCAGCTGGTCACCAGACGGCGCACACATCACCGCGTCGAACGCTACGAATAACCAGGGTTTCGTGTTCATCGCCGCCGTCATCGCTCGCAATAGTTGGACATCAGAGATCAGTCTTGTGGGGCACGAGAACACGGTGGAGGTCGCCGTGAGTGATGCTCTCTTTATGGACTGGCGGCCCTTGACTTCGATGCGTAGGCATACAACCCACACATATTTCTTCGGAACCCATCTGCACCAGTTGCTACGGCGAATATATGCTCGGTGGTCGCGCTCGGTGCAGACGACCGTTCCGTGTCAGTTTGGCAGACAAAGTCCGCGCGACCTTTAATCGTTGCGAAAGAGGTCTTCGAGCGGCAGATCATGGATTTGAGTTGGTGAGCAATATCATGTCCTCAGTGATTAGATATGCTCAAGCTGTGTCATACCAAGGTCATGGGATGGTCTATGCCTCTACGCCGTCTCGTCCGATGGGACTCTCGCTGCTTTCAAGTTCGAAGCCGAAGAGCTCGAGGGCATCGCGCCACACTCCGCCCAACAGCAATACCTTCAGAAGTTTGGCTTTATCTCATCGTCTGGACAGACGCACCAACCTTCTTCCACGCGCATCACTCCACCACCGTCTCCACACCCTCTGACACAACAACACGCGCAAAACGGTTTCGGGGCCAGCGCGAACGGCCACGTGAACGGCGGCGAGGTGATCAACAAACTCGTGGCCAAACGCAACACGAAGCGCCGCGCGCATGCCGCGTTCGGTCCATCGACCGCGCATACAATACCATCAGCTGCGCTCCCATCTACGACATTCGACTCCCTCCCGGCCTCCATGTCGCGCGGGCAGTCGCACTCACACTCAGCCTCGCCGCTCGTCGGACCCGGCATGTCCGCCATCCTCTCCGACCCGTCTCCATTCTCACCGCTTCCGCGCCGGCACTCGGGCGACTCCAATGGCAGCATGGGGCTCGGTATGCAGGTTCCTATTGACGCAATCGACTCGCTGGGAGGTGACGTTCGAGGGAAGCGCAAGTCGTCCGCACTGGACTTCGTGGAAGAACGCCCGCCGACAAAGGCGCGCACGCTTGGCGGGGATCGGTTACGCGAGGGTGCACCGGTGGTGAAGGAGATCCCGCTGGCGAGCGGGAGCGGGGCTGTCAACGGGCAGGGTTACTTGGCTGGGGATTTGGGAGTGTCGGAGAGTGCGAGTATTTTCAAGGTGCCGCCGGTGCTTACGTACCTCAATTACAAGGCCGGCGATGGGACGGAGGAGGCGATCCTGGAAGCCAGGAACGCGGAGAGCGGAGGTCTGTGTAGCTGCGCTTGTTATCGTGATAAAACTGACATTGCTGTTGTCGGACAGACTTGACGGAGGTCACCTATGTCAGCGGGAAGCAGACCCTTTGGCTGGACTATCTGCCTTCTCCTGTCATTATGCTGACAGCCACGCAACATTTTTGCGCTGTGGGCATGCTCGATGGAACTTTGAATATCTATTCTACTACAGGCCGACGGTGAGCTCGTTGCGTGTTCGGTGTTAACTCTTCTGATGACTCTCAGGTTGATGCCGACCTTGACACTGGACTCTCCCGCCAGTTTCTTATATGGAAACAAGGCTGCATTAATTGCATTAACCTCGGCAGGCATCCTTTATTCATGGTGTGTCTTATGAGTGGACAAGCGGCTTGCACATACTCACTTACTGCCCAGGAATATCAAGAAAGCATCGGCTAACTTTCCACCAATTTCAATCCGCCCCCTGTTCTCCATCTCTCCAAATTCGTCTGTGGACGGACGGAGCATCACACTGGCGTCCGTTGCAGCACGCCCGAACGGGAGCCCCGTACTCACGACAACAGCAGGGGTTGCGTATTCGTACGACCCTAGTCTGTGCACATTCATCAAGCTCTCCGATGCATGGTGGGGTGAAGGCTCCGATGCGTGGACGAGCCGCTCGCGGGGGAGCAACACGCAACAAATGGCATCCATCACACCGGTCGCGCACGTCGAGAGCCTGATTTCTCAGCAAAACAACCCGCCATCTGGCATGACGCAGCGCCCACAATGGTGGTCTACCGCCATGACGCTGGGCCATTTGGAGTCGAAGCTCCACGCGGCGAAGGTGTTGGACAGCGGCCAGGAGTATAAGCAGTTCCTGCTCGTGTACGCCAAGAAAATCGCCGACGAAGGTTTTAGGGGCAAAGCCGAAGAGCTGGTCAAGGAACTATTTGGCCCCATTTATTGGTGTGTATCTGTTGTATGACTTGCCTGGCGGAGTGCTCACTTTGTGCGTTTGCGTTTGTATCATAGGCGACCGGGGATGGCAAAAGAAGACGGGTGGACACCTTCGATTCTGGGCCTGACGAAGCGAGAGCTGCTCAGAGATGTACTGGGGATCTTCGGTATGTTTCCAGTTATTGACCGTCAGCGAGGCACGGCTCACTCTTGCGCAACAGCTCGCAGTAAGACACTCACGAAGCTCGCGATGGATTGGCAAGATTTATTGAAAAAGGCATCAATATCCGGCGAGGATTAGTCCAGTCTGTGATCTCGTTTTGTATCCCTCCTGAGCTTATCTCTGGGCCCTGTACTGTTGCTGGTATCTTTTTATACGTGCGGCCTCGTGGGAATTTGGGCGTGTCATGGCATAGCACTTCTTTTTCTTTTTTTTGCTCGCACGCTTGTCCTCTCGTGAGTGTCAGCTGATACAGGTTTTGTTGCCTTTGGTGTCCCAGATCTGCTGCGTCTCGGCCCTCGCTTCATGATTTCGTCCTGACCTTGCGCGGCCCGCTCTGTTCCTCAATGGGGACCCCTGCAGGTTATCTAATCCTATCCTTCAAGTTGTGCTGAAGCACACGCCTATGTCTCATTCGCAATCGAGACGAGAAGGCACTAATGAGCGTGGAAAGCTGGAACCTCTCGGTGCTTGACAAGCGCATCGGGTTCGGGTGCACTTACTTCTTATCTGTCGAAAGGTGCAAGGCGAAGCACATCTTACGCCATAGGACCACTCGTACCACGCCATACGTGTCGACGGCGCTCCCCTTCATGGCCACTCCGGCCTTTTTGACCCGGTCATCTTCGCATGGTCGATGGTCTATCCCCAGACTGCGCAACGTACCACTCAGATGATGTGCTTCGGGCGGTCCGCGGTCTGCCCTGGTGCCTCCAATTCCCCCACTTTTAAAGCAATGAACTGCCCTGCGAGAGCCTTCGCCCAAGCCACTTTTTGGCTTTGCAGAGCCCACGATGGATTCTTCATCGGCTGTCCTCACTGACATCGCCCCGGCAGGCGCTCATGCTCCAAAGGCCTCCTCCATCTCGTCTGGCTACTCCATCGACAAGAAGTCTGCGGACATCTATCTGCATCGGGTCTCTACTTCTGACCTGGTCGAGCCGGACCCTGAGGAGAAAACGCGTGTCACAGAGTTCCTCCTCAGGCGCAAAGCCAAGGTAGACCCGGATGCCATCGCGACGAAGCGCTCTGTCTTCGACGATCCGGTTCTGGCGAAGCATTACTGGCCCAAGGACACCTACGAGAATCGCCATCGCTTTGACCCTGACGCACGGTGGACGTACCGCGAAGAACAGGTGAGCATCTCAACGCCTTTTGTATTCGATGCGCTGAACAATATATAGGCTCTCGTTCGGAAGATCGACTGGAGGGTCATGTTCTGGGCAGCTATATCGTTCTCGGCGTTGAATCTCGACCGGGGCAATCTGAGCGCCGCCAACTCCGATAATTTCTTGGGCGATATGAGGCTCTCCACGGACGGCATGTAATCCCATGCCCAAGCCACGGTTAACACCTGATCTTGCAGCAGACTTCAATTGGGGCAACAGTATCTTCCGGCTCGCTTTTTTGTGCGCTGAGCTGCCCTCGCAGATGGTGTCCAAACGGGTTCGTCTTATGTTTGCCTGGCTATCTGTCATGCTGATCTGCATTTCAGCTGGGACCGGATCGCTGGATTCCGACGCAGATGTGTGCATGGAGTGAGTTTGCCTGTCTGGAAATTGCCTTCAGCAGCTGCTGACGAGGGCCTAGGTGTCGTGACAATTTGCCAGTTCTGGTTGTCAGGGAGAACCTCGTTTTTCGTTACTCGCGCGCTCCTCGGGTGAGTGATCAACCATCAGGTAGTCAGCGTACTGAGCTGCAAAAATTGATGATAGCTTTGTTCAAGGAGGGTGCGTGATGGAGTTTTTTTTTCAAGTGTATTACCCGCTCATAAGCATCGCTGATTTCAGGTTCATTCCCGACCTCATTCTGTATCTGTCGTGTAATTCGTTTGTTGACGTCTGTGGCTTTTTGCTCTTGACTGACTTTGGAAACATAGACTTTTACACGAAGTATGAACTTCCTTACCGATTGAGTCTGTTCTGGATGTCATCGAACCTCTGCTCTATTATCGCGAGCTTCATCGCGTTTGGTGTTCTGCATATGCGGGGCGTCCAGGGCAAGGCCGGTTGGAGGTATGTTCTTTGATTGGAACAATTGAACGCTTGAACTTATTCGTCTCGATAGGTGGCTTTTCCTCGTCGAGTGAGCTCACTTCGACAACTTTTCGCCAAATTTTCTAACATTCGTCTCATTCAGGGGTACAATCACTCTTGTTATTGGCATCGCAACATTCTTCCAGATGCCTCCCTCGCCAACGCAGACCAAGGCTTGGTTTCGTCCGAATGGATGGTTCACGGAGCGAGAAGAGACCATCGTCGTGTCACGTGTTCTTCGCGATGACCCTACGAAGGTGGGCGCGAAGCTCTGTATGTTCGAAGACTTTGTCGTGATTGCGTTGTTTTCACACAGGGCGACATGCACAACCGCGAGGGTCTGACGCTGAAGAGGCTGTGGACGGCGATATGGGACTATGATCTTTGGCCAATCTACATCCTGTAAGTAATGGGTGTTCATCGTGAGGCACTGGAATTGCAGCTCACCTTTTCATCCAGCGGCCTTATGTTCGGCATCCCCACAGGGCCACCAGCGACATACTTGACTCTCTCTCTACGACACCTTGGGTACGGTTGGGGCGGGGGATTTCCATGGTTGTCTTGTGGCTGATGCGCCTTCCTCCCAGCTTCGATACATTTCACACGAACCTGCTCACGATACCCTCAAGTGTGCTTGGCATGATCTCCATGTTTGGCATCACCTTCATCTCTGAGCGCGTCAACGACCGGTCCTTTGTGGCCATGGCGCAGGATCTGTGGGGTCTTCCTTTCATCGTGGCCATCTACTGTCTGCCTGTCCACCCGAATCAGTGGTTGTTCTTTGTAAGTCTCCTTGGAAGTCGGACTTTGAGCTGGATGCCAGCTGACGCGGCGCCTGGGACTAGGGATTGACTACTGCCTTGCTCGCATACCCGTACACACATCCCATTCAAGTGGCGTGGTGCTCCCGAAATGCTGGAGCGGTAGCGAGTCGTACGGTGAACGCCTCGCTATATAACATGTGCGTTAGATGGACCCTTGGAAGGCTTGCTGAAACTGACCCATGGATGATCAGGTTCGTTCAGGCAAGCTCCGTGATCTACTCTCAAATCTATCGCACAGACGACGCACCACGATGTAGGCAGATTCTTTCGGCCACTATCCTACATTGCGCTGACCTAGTGCCTGTCAGACCGGCGAGGAAACCGGGTGCTGATTGTAATCACTGTGGTTAATATCACCATCCTCTACCCAGGAACGAAGCTGTACTACATATGGCGCAACAAGCAGCGCGCGAAGATATGGGACGCCATGACACGCGAGGTAAGGCTGTTGCGCACTTAGGGATCGGAAAATTAATTTTTCGCAGCAACAATCTGAGTACCTTGCCACAACGAAAGATGTGGGGAATAGGCGTCTCGACTTTAGATTTGCCCATTAAGTCTGATTGATCGTATAAATTAGCAATGGCAATGTTTTGCAAGAACTCGTGTACGATCAATAGTTTACTTGACTTTATGTTCTCAAGGTAGCGTATGTATCGTATTAGACAATAAAAGAAAGGTATGACGATATGTAGGTATATAGTAGTAGTTATGGTAGTGATGATGTCAAACAGTCGACGGGTGTAACTGGATGAGATTGCCAGGTATAGTGACTTTCTGGCATACGGGGCAGTTCAGCTCCCTCCGAAGACTCTGGTGAATGCAACTAAGAAGAAATTGTAAGAGAAGTAAGACAGGCGTTTATGAAACGACTTACTGAGTGCAGAAAACATGGCCGCAGCGAGTGGTGCTGCTCTTCACCGGGGCTTTGAGACAGATGGGACATATGATCTTCGTACACTCCGCACGATTTTCGTCCTCATCTTTCAATGACATGATCTCTACTTCATCGTGAAGCGCCAGCGCTTCGGCTTTGCCGGCGAACGGATCGCAGTCGAACGAGATAACATCCTGTTATGCAGAGTAAGTATCATGGACGAACGAAGTGAGGAGCAAAGCAGCTTACGACCAACACCCCGTCACCGTCCATACTGCTAGAGGAGTACCCGGAGGCAGTATCATCATCGAAAAAATCATCAAGTTCATCCTCCTCCCAATAATCTTCGAATGAAACGTCATCACACATCTCCGCCGTGAGTGCTGCGATGCGCTCATTCTCCTCGGGGTACTTGACGCGACCGTAGGCGTCTTCCCAACCAGCAGGAAGATCCTCATCTTCGTCATCTTCGTCGTCATCATCATCGTCACTATCATCGCGATGAACAGCCGCCGACTCAGTATGCTGATAATGTTGTAGGTCAGTATGAATCGTCTCAGCCAGGGGCAACACACTGACAACTTTCAGACCAGCGGGCGTTTCGAAGTGACGCTCGCAGACAGAACAGTAATTGTGACGCAGTGAACACGCCCAATGCTGTCGTTTGTCTCAGTCGGCTAGTCTGTGGGGGAAAATACAATACACACCGTTCTCAACGAATTCTTGTTTGCGAAACGAGTATTGCAGGTGATGCATTCTGGGTGGTTCGTCGACATTTGCACATGCGTGATACGTGCGTCCGTGGAGGGGAAGTACTTGTCGCACAAGGTGCAATACGCCATATCGACGACGAGCATTGTTGTGATGGTGATGATAGAGTGTTTTGATTTGGGTATGATGTGTGTGGGTATGCTGAGTGCGGTGGAAAGTGAGCAATAAGTGATGAGATATAATTGCGAGTCGACGGGGTTTATATACCTTTGCGGATGACAGTCGAGCGCTGTGCGACATGACGAGCGTTGGCATCGCATGACATCAAATTTACGATGTTTGGAAGGTATGATGCAGCGGCCGGAAGGCGGAAGGCGGGTCGGATGGCGGATGGCGGGTCGGGTCGCTGCACTGGATGACAGCCATTCAATGACGAGGATAGACGTCAGAAAATGGGAAGAGCAGACGAAACTTCGAGTGAGACAACACGGTTACTAGGCCGCGCACTATAGGGGTATCGCAACTCCTCTGCTGAAAGTTTTGATACTCTCAGTGATACCGATACCTGCCGACAATATTATTTTATCAGCGGAAAATAATGTGCAGCGTCTGCACAAGGCTTATTGGACGCACAAATGCAAGTTGTAGACGACTTGTGATTGAGACCGGAATCAACTTTGACGTCGTGTTTCGACGTCACAGTGAGACAGCCACTACGTCGTCACTGTGAGGCTGGGTAGCTCTGTGTCATCACAACAGCGACAGACGATGTATACTTTGAAATGAAGAGCACAACACCACCGCCTAGTACTAGTAGTGGTCATAACGAGCTGTCATCGAAGTGACGGTCACCGGTGACCTGGCAGTCGCGAGCAGCTACCTCCGCCTCAGCACCAGTCAGCAGATAGCAAGTCGACGCGTAAGAGCGACGCATGAGACAGAAGCCATTGATTTTCGGACTATTCATGATGGCATTTATGTGAGATACACTCTTTAGAGATAGCGTGTGCCAAAGATGACAGTGCTCACGATTCGGACGGGTTTGTGCAACAGAGAGTTATGCATAGAGTTTTGTCACCCCCAGACATTAGAGAGCCACCAGCAGGTCTGTTTGAGGTTTCGGGTGTTCTTGATGTCGAGGGGCTTACAGTCTGACGCAAAATGACGCAATGCTCTTCCCAAAGTTGACCACTATCATTATCCGCGACATCACAACTGCGTCCAAACAAAAGGTTCTCGACGTGCCAGAATTTGGGATGCAGATAAACCGGGGTATATTCCTTGACCGCTTCGTAACATGCCTGGAGTCACCCTGTATCAGCCGTCGAGGTACTATCGCGAAGAGGATCGGGCCATACTCACGGACATCGTCAAATGTTTGAAGAGTCGAGACTGTCACGGACGCGCCTTCGCCAGGGGCTAAAAAGAAGTTTGTGGCAAAGGGAGCCGCAGCAACGTCGGAGACGACGGACGGGAGGGGCTAAAAGGCGCAGGCGACGTGATGGAGCCGCGTTGGGCTTACCCTCAGCTCTTGATGATGCTTTTCATATCCCCGGTTACACTGTACTCGTTGTGACTTGAAGCTTTGTAGCCGGACAGACGAGAATGCGGCTGTGTTATTGAGCAGTCAGGCGAGCCTTCACTGGTACATACTCTAGACGGAAGTCTAGGATGTGTCCGCACGCAGGCTTGACGGCCGTGTGCCGATATATGATCGCAGTCGCGTCCCAAATTGCTTCAGTCAAATCGAATAGACGCAAGAAAGATAACGATGGGACGCACGTCGCACGCTGCAGCCTGCTGAAGCGTTGTGGAGGAGAACAGAGGAGAACGTCGGGAGCGGGGATAACCGACGGCGGGCGAGCCTGAGGGCGCTAATATCGATTCAGGCGGGCGCTAGACGACCCGGAGGTGCCAGCGCAGGAAACTTGCATGTCGCGTGCCGCAAAGGCGACTCTCATAGGGTCCCTCCTCGTCTCGGGCCTCGTCGTGTGGGGTGTGCATTACCAGCAGCAGCAGGAGCATGAGGTGCGTCGAGTTGCCCATCTAATCTGCAGTGTTGACATCGCGGGTGCAGCGCATGTATCAGGGCGTCCTCCGGGATGACGAGCGCAGACGGGAGAAAATGAAGCAGCGCGAGGATGACTACATCCAGTCGCAGAGGAAGAGGGAGATCTATGAGCGCGTGCAGCGCGTTGGGACGGGCGGGGCCGACAACCCACCGTCGTAGGTGCGTGTGTCGCCCGCCAGCCTTGAAGTGCACAGCGCCCGCTCACGCCAGCCTCTTTCATGTACGGTAGAGCTGTGACCTGGCTTGCTGCCCAAGCCCTCTATCCGACTCGAAGGTTGCCATGAATGGGATAGCTTTCCACTGTCGTCGCTCTGTACTGCCTTGCGCGGGAGACTGTGACAGTCGTCAGGTCGAACTATAGGTTACTCGAAGCAAACGAGAGAAGCCCAATACATACATGCCGTCCAGCATTCGGATAGCCTACTTGCAGGTACTAAGACTCCGAGATGTCTGAGGATGGTATTCTGTATCATATCTGTCTATCCCATCCCGCCTGTCCTATCCCGCCTGCGTCTTTTTCATCCTAGCCTGTTAATATTATTCGCTGACATTGTGCGCGCGCTGCCGTGTGCTCAGCCTCAGCAACACCGGTACCTTGTGTAACGGACGTGATAACTGTAATAAAACTCAGCTGTGCGCGGGCGCTTCCATCTCGTCAAATTCATACTCGTGCAGCGGCTTGTCCGCAACTGCAACATTCACCACGTCCGGAAAATGCCTCCGTCAACAAATGTTCCCTCCCGAATACCACAGTTGAGGAGGCGCCCTGCGCCCTTCCCATTAACTGCGCAATTCCTTCTGCCTTTCATGCCGAGGTTCTCGTACAACCAGCACGTGGACATTCTGCATCTATGCTCAGCATATCCACGGATGCTTTCTCTTTGTCAACAGCGCATCAGGAACGAGCACACATAAGCCGCCCGTGGCGCGGGGGCTAGAGTCACGGTGCTCGGTCGGGAGACGATACCGCCCGCTGCTAGCCGCCAGCCGAACCAGATTTAACTCGATATCCCCCTGTCGTCCGACCTCTTATCCACCCACCCCGCCGTCTCGCGTCGACCTCCCCTCTTCCGTTCGTAATATCAACACCACAAGTGCGACCATGAGCGACGTAGTTATCCGCGAGGTATATACGTCCCTCCCGCGCCTGATATACAAGTGTTGACGGGTAGTGTCCATGGCCAGGTCACGAAGGACGTCTGGACCTTCTCAAAGTGCGTGCCATCCAACTGACATATGCTGCATGCTGACGCTGTGTATTCTCGACAGGCCGTTCTCCCGCTACAATCTCGTGCGCATCGGCGGGCGTTCAACCGCGATCAAGCTGAAGACGGGCGACGTCTGGGTGCTCGCCTCGACGCCCCTCACGCCAGAGACTAAGACGACGATTGACGCGCTTGGCCCCGTCAAGTACATCGTCGGCGCGGACTCAGTGCACCACCTCTATCTCGGTATGTTGTTTCCGCTGTCGGACGCATGTCTCCGGTGCTAATGCGTCACCGCGGCGTACAGGGGAATTCCACAACGCGTACCCGGAGGCGCGCTTGGTTGCGGTGGAGGAGGCCGTGCAGAAGAAGAGCCACGAGAAGCTCAATTGGCACGGATGTGAGTATCCCTATCCTTAACCGAAATGCGGTGTGAACCCAACTTTCTCATACAGGGTGGGGCGACAAGAACCAGGAGCCGACATTTGGCTTCGAGGATGAGATCAAGCATGTGTACGCACTTCCCTCTCCCTGCCCCTATTTCGCGAAACTGACCCGCCACACAGCTACTTCTCCGGCTTCAAAAACAAGGACGTCGCGTTTCTTCACACAGAGAGCAAGACGCTCATTGTTGCCGACCTCATCTTCAACTTGCCTGCTAACGAGCAGTATAAGAACTCCTGGTTCGGCAGTGGCGTGCCCGGCCTGAGTTTACTCATCGGCAATGCGTCGCCTTACAGCGTTGTGCACCAGATAATGACTAAGTCGCTCGGAATCGGACCAGAGTATGTCATCCTCTGTACAGAGAGTTCCCGACAAGCTAACCGCGCGGATTTGTAGTGCGATGCGGCGCGACGCCAAAACGGTTGCAGAGTGGGACTTCACGCGGGTCATCCCATGCCACGGGGTACGTCGTATGCATCAGTCCTGTGGAATAGAAATTCATGACTCTGCGTTGCTCGGTCTGCAGGATGTCATTGAGAGTGATGGAAACAAGGCGTGGCGCTCTGCTTTCTCACACTGGCTGAAATGAGCGTTCCTTCGTAGTTTCGTTCGCCCAGTGGGTGCTGCATCTATCGTCATGAACTATGTACCATACGGCACCGCATTCTTCTCATAAACCTCTGCAATACTTCCTCTCCCGTCGTCCGCGGTTTGTCAGCGTCCCGCAGCACACGCGCCAACAAAGCGGCGCTGCTTCACGGTATGGGCAGGCGCCACTTACCGACCGGGCGCGCAGGAGGGACTCAGACATATCCGTTCCAACGGCACTCATAGTACGCGCATTTCACGGCGAAGCTAGGAGACAATCTGGCTCATCCCGCCGCCGTGAGGATATGTCTCGCCGTGAAACCGCAGCAATCGGCGTGAGGCAGAGGCACGATGAGCAAGCAGGACTCACTGCTACTCAGTGATGTGCCCTCGTCTCGGGAGTTTGAGTACTGCTTCCTGGACCCGGCCGAACCATGGATATACGACCGCAAAGCCTCCGAGCATCACGACGCCTATGATGCCTGCGGCGTGGTCCGTCCAGACGTTGCCCGGCAAGTTAGGATCCCGATCCCGAGACGTATCGATGCGTCCTGCAGCGGCGCTTAGGAGATTACACCTTGAGTGGTCGGGGCAGATTTTACAAACCTTTCCTCCAGTAATTCAGAATCAAGAGGATGGCCTGCACATAGAAACAAAGTCAGTGACGTCATGCGGTTGAGGGCGAAATGCAACTGCGCACACATGAGATGACAGCGTCGACGAGTATGATAAGAAGCGTCGAGCCCGAGTGCAGCAAGCGCGATTGTGTGCGCGACCACCCAAGTGAAAGGAGCATGGATTCGGATGGCGGGGAAAAAGACAGGTTGCAAAGCGTCGCGGGGAGAACCAACAGAAACACAAGCAACGCTGCGTACTGCATGAGTACGCAGCTCCAAATACGCGTCCGAGAGGAGGCGACATACCGATAACGCAAGATCGCGCGATGACGGGCGCATAGTCGACGTGGAACAGCCAAACCAGCACCGGCGGCTCGACGGTCGCGAGCGAGTTGAGCCAGAGCAGCCTGCCCGCGACACAGCATCACCTTCACACCACGGACGATTGACATAGCTGCTACTCACGCGATTGCGCAGATGACACCAAAGACAAAATCGAGCGTCGTGGGGTTGGTGTTCTCACCGCGGTAGGACAAAACCGCCTTGGGCACGCCGAAGGCGAGGATGACGCCGGTGGTGAGCAGGAGTTGCCCGGTCACTTTGAAGAGGAGAGGTGGGCGGGGCACGCGGGGGTCTGTGTGTGTTGCGGGCTCTAACTGTGCTGGGGGATACTGGATGGTGAGGGCGTCGAATAGAGGCCCAGGGTGCGGTGTGCTCATCCAGCCCTGGCGTCCCGGTACTTACATGAGCTGTGGCCGGCACTGTCTGAACTGATTTGAGCTCACCAGGCCTGCTCCTAGAATTCCTTCAGACACCAACGCAGGATACTTAGGATAGACACACTCTAGACACCCACCGACTGCAGTGCTTTGGCTGGTTGGAGGAAACTTGTTCTCACGCTTATCGTTGGACAGCCTCTTGCTGAGAAACGTTCGTTTATGTATGTCGTTGCTGACAGTGAAGCGCTACATTCTCCTCTTGCAACTGCCCGCGCTTGCAAAGTTCGACGTCGTTTCATCCCTCTGCTGTGTAATGACCAAGGTGCTCTCTAACGCGACCGGCTGCGCTCCGAGTCGGGATCAATTACTTTCTGGTCTACCGGTTCCCATGAGCAGGAGGCATCAATTGCTAATGGGCGCAAAATGAGCTGCAAGGTGCGTGTCAGCCGCGTTCCATAGCATTCTGTGTCTAACTTGAAACGACAGCGATTCGCCGCGCATCACAGATTGACGTCGGCCACCATCTCTAGTGTACCATGGCTAGTGTACCATGGCCAGCGGCCCAGCGTGCAAGAAATGGAAGGCCACTCGCGGCTTCTGTGAGGACATTTCCCCCTCTGTGGTGCTTTGCCAGATGGCGACGTCAGAACCACGGAGTCTGGTATGTCTTCCTTGCGCGCCTCTGAACTCTCGCGGGCGGGTTCTGCTACGGTGTCATGACGCCCTGGTCTAAAGCTCAGGCTCGCCAGGGCTCGCCGCGTCATCACTGTGACATATCTTGGTTCTCGCCCTGCGGGCTCGGTGGCCTCGGTGGCCAGCGGTGGGCTCCATACCCTTTGTTCTCACCGACAATTCCTATCGTTCTCGCAACGGATGCGCCTTTCCAACGTTGAGGCCGACACTGGCCGAAATCGGGTCGATGGTCCCGGTTGCGGCTTCTATCCCAGCCGGTGACCCGCCCTCTATGACTCCAAGTAAGTACTCCAGAACCGTGTCAACGGTGTTATACTATCATGCTCGGGCTGCTGACGGAGCCGATCTGACACCGACGCCAGTCTCCCATCTGAATAGGACAGCCGCCGCTGTTTCCTCGTTCGCCGCCGAAGGCCGGTCGATATCTACTGCGTGCCGCACAAATCGGTTTTCCGACACTGGAGTCTGAGACTGACGGACGAAGAGCCTTCCTTCCGCCGTAGCCCCCACCGACCGATTTTGTTTCAAGATATCTTCTCTGTCCTCCAAGAACATGAGGCTGTGCCTGAGCCCCGGCTCTGGGACAACGTCATACTCGATGCCCGCTGGTGTCCGTTGGCGCTAGGTTTGTTGATTGAGCCGGCGGAAAAACTAGACTGGCAGCTTGCGGATCGTCTGCAACCGTGAGGACGCGCGCGTTGCAAGGCTTGGCTGAACGCGCCTCCCCCGGCTCAGGACCTGGATAGATCAGGTCTATTCATTTCAGCCATACGCGTTGCAGCCTGCATCCGGCGCGGAACTCCACGGAAACTTTCCTTTTATGGACGCTATGTTCTGGCGCCCGAGAACAGCGTGTGGTCATGCCCTCTATAACATGGGGTAAACACGCGCGTTTCGCGTAGTATAACTCTTGTCTCGATGGCCTCTGGCAGCGCGCGAGAGCGTCACCCCTGACTTGGCCTGACTGTCTCCACGAACTCACCTGCGTCACAAGTCCAGCGTTCGGATCCCATCCTCTCCGGACCCCGCAGGCAGCCCTTCACACGAGCCCGACGCGCCTTCGTCTGCACGCGGGCCTCGAGGACTTCGTGCTGGACTTTCACCGAGGTACATAGTCCCGACAACCCAGCACGGCTCATCAGTTAACCGTCTCCCCAGGTCCCCTCCCTAGGACGATGCCCGTCTGTCCCCACCCTTCTTGTAATTGCGAACACCGGGACCTGGCCGTGGATGCCTTGATTCAGCACGTTACGTCGTCTCCATGGGCGGCCATGTATTACTGCAGCCATTGCAGATGCGTCTGCCGGTCCCAGATCGTCCTTCAGGCTGTGAGTATCCCCGCATCCACTCCGTTCGCGCATCTTCTGATATCGTGTCACCTCTTACTCAGCACATGAGCAAGCTGCATAAGTACCCCGCCGCGGCAAATCCGCAGCTCAATATCCTTGGACCGTCCCGGCCTCAGTCCGCCCCGCCTACGCAGCGCGCTCCCATCCAACAAGCCAAAGCTGTGCTGCCCACTCGGACAGTTCCACCCAAAGTCACACCCACGCCGGCATCCCAATCATCAGCGCCTGTCATCCCTACGCCGGCATTACAGCATCAGGCGCAGCCTCAGTCCACATCCACACCGCAGTCCTCACTCGTTGTATCAGTGTTGCCGGTTTCTACCGTCTGCGCTTCTTGCCGGCGCACGTTTCCCAAGATGAACGCGTTGCTCCAGCACTACCGAGACTCGCCTGCGCACCCGAAGTGCAGTCGCTGCGTCCTTGGCTTTCCTGATAACGCTGCAATTCAGACGGTAGGTCCCAACTTTCGTTCTGATGTGCACCCTTGATCAACTGTATTGCACAGCATGTTGCGACCGTCCACCAGCCCATCAGTTGTCAGGCGTGCAATGGGCTCCAAGTGTACCGCGAAGATGTCGCTAATCACTATCGTATCTCCTCAAATCACCCGACGTGTATGGTGTGTAACCTGGGCTTCGAAAACGCTCAGTCATTTGATGAGGTACGTTTGTTGCAGTCTCTGAATCACGATCACAAGGCGCGCACTAATGCCGTGAGTAGCATATTAATACGAGGCACCCTGAATTTCGTTGCCGCGTATGCAACACGTCGTTTGGTTCCGCAGCACTCTTAGACGCGCACTATCAAGAGTCTGAGAACCATCCCAAATGTCCAGAATGTCAAGTTTCATTTGTTGACAATGTCGCGCTGACCCAGGCAAGTCGCCTTCACGTTCCCACGTGAAAATGTGGCACTGATGCAAGTATAGCATGTAATTTCTGTCTTCAATCCTCTTATCCGCGACTTTGGAACCCTAATGTGGGGGAATCCTCAGATTGGTCGACATGAATCGCCTGCTGGGAGTACCAAGACAAGCTTATTGAGAGGCTCGCCGGGTTTCCGGTCGCCGGATAAGTCAGCATCAGCGCTTGGGTCGCCATTTCACCTCGCCGTAGAGGCTCCATCGCCCTCCGCCGCGGTGCCATCTGCTGAGACACTCATTATTGGCAGTCCTGTGAGTCTATACATCACTTTGGTATAATTCGAACGATGTTAACAGCGTCACGAGTCTGACGGATTTTCTCCGACATCGACGCAGTCCTCCATCGCCAGTTTAAGCTCGCCTTCCGTTATCTCCCTTCAGACACCGAGTCCCAGAAAGGAAAAGGGGAAAGGGAAGGCGATCGATCTATTAGACCACCTGTTGGCGGCGTCGCCTCTGTCCCATGGGCACGCGTCGCACCACAGCGTCGAGTCTCAGCTCCCCGAGCTGCATTTGTCCCCGCATGCGCAGGCTTCTCCTGCTATCTTGCATAGCGAAAGGTGTGAAGGCGTTCTTTCCGATGCCACGATCTCCGAGACTGAATGGATTACTTAGGGTTCACGTTCCGGACCACTCATTCATTCTCCAGGAAGATGATGCGTTGGCCGACAACCGCATCCCTATCGCAACCGGTACTTCAACAATGGCCGTCATCGCCAGCCCTCTGCGAAGCGATAGGACGCCGGTGGCCCTGTCTGTCTCAACTCGGTCCAGTGTCGAGGACTTCGTCGATGTCCTTCAGACACATTCGCCACTTGCCGCGGCCAATCTGTCTCACTCCATTACCCGAAGCCCGACAACTAACGAGACCGAACGACGGCCAACTACCCCCAAACACGACGACCTGAGGGTAGCGTCTCCAGTGCCTTCGCACGGCGTGTTCCCCTCCGGGTCTCAACCGGACCGATTTAGAATGTATGTCCGTCTTGTCCGCCCCGCTTGGCAGGGAGCCTAATTCAAATCCGGCTTCTTTCAGCGTCCATAGCCGTACAGCCTCCCGCGCGTCGTTTTTGATGACCGGTCAAGGTAGATCGTCGTGCACCCGGTTGTGTGTGCGTACCGGAATTCTGACTCAAGACACAGTTGTCTCTCAATCACATACGTGTCCTGCTGGTTCCCGTCGCTCACCTTCGCCGACCGCCCCCGCCCCAACGCGCTTACCTCCAGAGCCTGTCACGCCGGTCCAATCTTGGAGATCCGCTGTGGCGACGGCACGGGCTACGGCGGCGAGCGAGCTGCGCGCCGAACATCCTATAGACGACAGGAAGCTCGTTTCGCATATCTACTGCAGAAAATGCCGCCGGGATCCATGCCGCCAGCCCATGGTGACGATGTGTGGGCATATTTTCTGCAGAGAGTGAGTCTTAACCACTGAGAACTGGTGCACTTTCTGACGCTCTCCAGTTGCATTATCTCGGAGGTGAAGCAATCTTCAGAGTGTCCCGTTTGCGATGCACCGACTCTCCTCTACTCTCTTATACGGCTGCATGTGGCGTGATGAGTAGTGTACCGCAGCCTGACGTATGTACACTTAGTATGTCATTTATCACGGTTCCGTTGCTCCTGTGGTGCAAACATCCGCGGCAGCTCGTTTGAGAGCGAGAGCGACAGCACAAGCGCGAGCGTACTACTACAACGGGGTTATGTAAGTTGTGCGTCTGCTTCCAACACCATCGCATGCCCGCTCCTCGCAAAGACAACTTGGACTCAGACTCGGAAGATGGAGACTACGTCCCACCGAATGCGAAAGAGGGTACGGGTTCCGTACAGAGGGATCTAAGGCGAGATGATGACAGTATGGACAGACTCCGCATCGTCCTCTGACGAACGCCACGCAAAACGCGCTCGGACAAGTCCAGCCCCACCGAATCTGACAGAGCAGGAGATTGCAGCCAAGGACGAGTACGTCTGCAGCATTTGGAGTGCCGTTCAGACGCTGATTGTGATAGAGCCCGCAAGGCGTTGTGGCTCGACTTCCAGGTTGCTGCTGCCACGCCTCTCCCACGCGATGACCAGCCCCCGAAGAAGCTGGTCAAGATCGAGAAGCGGTACCGTTTCGCAGGGGAGACAGTTACGTGAGTCGTCATTTACGGCTCTGCGACCTCGCTGGGTTCATGTGTCCGAGTTGTACCCGACAGTGAAATCAAGGAAGTCGACGCAGATTCAGAGGAGGCGAAAAAGTGGCCTGTTTGGAATCCTTCCGAGCCGACAACGTCGACTTCTGTGACTCTCGCCTCGCCCACACCCAACATTGCCCCTTCGCGCACTCTGGAGGCGCCCTTTTCACAATCGACACCCCCACCTACCGCCCCTGCACCGTCCGGCAAACGGCCGCCTGGTAGACGCAAGCCAAAGGTGCAGCTCGCCGATCTACCTTCTTCGTCTTCACAGAAGGTGAAGAAGATCACGACGTTGGAGAAGTCGAGCATGGATTGGCGAACGCACGTCGAGACGCAGACAGACTCCCAGATCAAGGACGAATTGGAGGCCAATCGCAGGGGTGGCGGGTACCTCGAGAAGGTCCAATTCCTTCAACGGGTTGAGGACCGCAAGGATCAGGCCCTCGATGCCAGTTCGGACAGAAAGCGAAGACGAAATTGAATGTTGTACGTATAGGATTCTGATCGTATATTCATACTGTACACTTTATCGCCAGCTTGAATGTGCATTGGCATCTTCACGGTGACTCGTGCCCCATTGGTGCTGTTGTGATCTCTCATTCCGCCGCAGCACCTCTAGCTTTCTCCTTCCTGCGCGGGTCAGAGTGTGTTTGCAACAGCATTACTCATCACTCCTAATTCCGACAGCTGCCGCTGTCCTCGCGCTGTTTGTACGCCGACCACGATCCTCCCGCAGCAAGTGTATACGCCATGTTTTGAAGCACATCGTGCTATCATGAAACGCCGATAATGATGATCTATTTTGCGCTGACACAGTACTAGTACTCACGCGCTCGCAGTCGTTCATTGTCCTCTTCACCGCGTCACATTGGCGGCATATTGGACGAGTTCTGGAATTTTTCATGTGTTGCTTCAGATCGTGACGAGATTTGAACTCCCGGCTGTTGCATTCGTCGAGAGGGCACGAAACTATGATGCTGAATGCGAAGGACGGCTGCAGGTGATGGGAAGTTGCGCGAAGGCGAGGGACACGATCACTGCGAGCGCTGGCGCTCAATCTAATAGCTCAGCATCAGCAGCGCTGCCTCTGGGCAAACTCCAGGTAAGTTCCTTACCTCGATTGATTGCCCGGGGACGACTAGTACTGTCGAGGAAGCTAATTTGCGCGGCCTGGGTGTCGGGGAGCTTCGACGTCGCGCACTTGAAGGCGAAGGGCCCGGCCCGTAGGATTGGCGTATAGACATATCAGATATGCGCGCATGACCGGTCAAATCTACTTCATCGCCTTCATATCAGCCAGTCGTCGCGTTCCCCGTACAATGCCCGCCCACGTACTGCACACGTACGGATGTCTGCCTGGAAACCAATTGCAATCTTCCGCCGGCGCTCGTTTACTTGGTGGGCGGAACCGCGGGGATAAGTAGATCATCAGAAGCAATGCGTTGAATCATACTGTAATGGTTGGCAGTGTCTCCGCCGCTCGGTGTTGGCACAGCATCCTTCCGACTCGGACCCGGCCAGGTGGGAAGCGAGGCCACGGCATAATGCAGCAGTTAACGTCACTGTTAACTTCCGAGTTTGTACCCTCCGACTCGGGCTCGGCCAAGTCGTCTCCGTAGCTGATTCTGTCTTATAAAGTCTGCAACTGAGCAGTGAGCGCATCAGAACATCAACGGTCGGCGATAAGCCCGTTCGGCATCTGCCGGAGCATGTGACCACATCCACCTTCAGACACCCTTTGCGTGCTGCCGCGACAAGCAAGTGGACTGCCCGGCGCACGAGCATGTAGCGACCGTGACCCGCTTTCTCGGGGGAACCGGGGGGATGTTCTCTCCGCAACGTGACTCGTATCTTGCAGTGATGATTACAAATTCTGGAAGGGTGGCCTACTGGGGTCGGGGCGTCGGTCGGGACTCGGCAGCCTAGGTAGGGTCAGACACTCACTGGACACCTCGTGCACTGAAATCAAAGCTGCTCGTCCAGTTCTGGCATCCTTTGTACGGTGCAGGTCGTATGGGAGAGACCACTTTCGGAGCGGCGAAAGGCAGTAAAGCTGGATTCGGGGCTGCAACTGTCGAGGACGAGGAAGACCCTGCAAGATTAGTCCACAGTTCCTTCAAAACACGATAACCAACCCAAGACTTATTCGCCGCTCACATTATGTAGGCATAGGGCTCGTTGAAGCAATCTCACAACTGCCATGCACTGGATCCCGTTGCCCTCGCCCTCTACATGTATCGTATCCTGTACTTCGCAAACCGAGCCCAAGCGGCTTTCTTCCAAGAGAGTGGTCGTTGTTCAAGGATTCCTGACCAATTTCTGAGGTGAGGAGAATGGGGAGGAAGAGGATTACCGCCAGTGGGAGCGCAGAGGCGAGTTGCGTCACGGTAGCCATGGATGTCGAATTGTCACGAAGAGTTCCGAAGACGCGCGAGTGAGGCACAGCTCGTCGTCAGATAGAAGATCAAATGGCTTTGCAGTCTCATGTTGACTGAGCTGGATGGAAAAGCGACGGGAACGTGTCTCACAACCTCTCGCACTGAGTGCATATAACAATATTTCTGCAGGGAATTGGTTGATATCTGGGTTGTCTGGGTATTAAATTTCTCCACCCAATTTCTCGCAACCAGATGTTGGATTTCTAACTGATAGAGTTTATTGCTGTTCGCATATATAATGACATCCGTGGACAAAAAAAAAGTTTCTATCCAGACGTCCAGGTGTGGAGTGTCGGCCCGTAAGGCATGAGAAATTGCCCGTTGCGCGTCGCGACGCGAAGTCGCGTCGACCGTGAACTCGACGCACCTCGTTGCTCCCAACCTCTGCCTGATCACCAGTCCAGCCCACCTTCTCGACCCGACTCAGAAAGACACTACACATAATGGTAGAGGAGGATCATAGTCAGGCTGAGGATGAGGATGGTGTGTGGCTGCAATCTCGGTCTCGTCTTGGCTAACACAGGTTTGTGTAGAACCCAGCGCACACAACGACGGCAAGGGAATCAGATACACCCTGATCTTCATCCCGGTCCTCCCACCTGCAAAGACCGGCGAGAAACGACGCAAAAATGCGAAACCACAGCCGATCAATCGAGTATTCTATGCCCACGAGTACTGCGGCTTGCTTAGCCTGCTAGCATGCGCGTTCACGGCTGCGCTCGGGCTCGATCACGACGACCTTCCGTTCTCCTTGAACCGGGATGGGGATCTGCAAGGAGCAAGATACACAGTCTCATACACCATTCCCCGATCCAACTCCAAAGATATCGGTGTTTCGAGTGTCGCCGACTACACAGAACTCGTCGACCAGGCGACACAGAAGGCCAAACCAGAGGTCAAGCTGACTATATGCGAGGTCGAGGTGAGATTCCCGCTGTGTCTTCGGCGCATATATCCCTCACCTCCAGCTGTGTAGGCTACTGTCAGGACGGCAGATGACGATAAAGATGAAGATGACGAGGACGATGAAGACTTACCGCGCACAAAGAGCAAGACAAAGGTATGCCCAGCATCTCCTGTTGCTAGCTTTCTGACAGCACGTCAGGGTCTCTCCAAGGAGGAGATTGCGCAGGCAGAGATCATCGACAATCTGCGCAAGCGGTATATTTGCAGCGACAAGTTGTGTTCCTTCGACGTCTGCTATCCCGACAACGAGAATGCTCGGCACGTCCACCTGACGTTCCAGCTTCTCCGGTTGTGGTCTTCTGCCATCGTATAGTCTCTCTCATGATAATCATTATGCAATCACTGATGTTATACATAGGAAGCTGGTGTCGATGGCGTCTCGATCGACTCTCCTCCGGCCGTGAAGCAGTTTGATGCCACGTTCCACGACGCCACTGATGTTGGGCTCCTCGCGAAGCGACGCCTCGCTGCCAACACGCAGAACACGAATCAAGCCAACGCATCGACTGTTACTGTCAACTTCGAGGGCCTTGCTGACATGCTGCGGGTTGGCCAGACGGGCGCTGCTGCGCCACCGGTGCTCGGTCCAGCACTGCCCGGAAATGCTCGCTTGCTCCGTCCCAGGATCTCTCTCGATGACTTCTGCGCACGATATGACTTGTCTGGTGCTGTGCGGGAGAAGCTAGACGTGTTGCAGGTCAAGGGCCCTCATGCGCTGGAGTATATCACTGATCACGATCTCCGGGTTGAGGGGGGACTCGCTCTAGGAGAACTTGCTGATATTCGCGATGCTCAGGCACGCTGTAACGCGGAGGGATGATTCTGATGAAATTTGCACTGCCTTTGATGTCTGTAATAGTAACTGTCTTTACACGTAACCAGAATGCGAGAAGAAACCCCATGTCATCTCAGGCGTAATCAGCTCGCAGGTCATATACATCTCATAATACAATGCACGTGCTGGGAAGGCGCCCTGACCCTGGCGACGAAGACCAGACTTGATGACGGAGAAAGCTTGCTCGATAGGGTTGAAGTCGGGCGAGTACGGCGGTAGATACTCAATCTTGCATCCTATGGAGTACATCAGCGCTGCGCTACTGTGGAGAGACTGATGTAGAACACCATATCCTGCTACCAGGTCTTCTATGTCTTGGCCGTGGTGAATACGAGCGTTATCTAGGAGAAGCACGCTGCGTGGCCCTGGAAACGGAGTTGTCGATGGAAGCTACAGGCATTGTCAGGTGTTAGACTGGGCAAGAAGCACAGCATAGCTCACCACGTCGTCACGGAGATATTCATAGAACAGCTCGTGGTTCAGTGATCCCTCTACTACCCTTGACGCGATGATGCCTTGATCGAGTGCAAGCGTCGCCACCATGGAAAGCCGACGCTTCCGCACGAAAGGGTAGTGCCTCTCCGCGCGAGTCCCAATGCGTGCACGACCTCGCCCTCGAGCATACGTTCGATCATCCTTCGACACTTCGTCAGTCGGCAGAAGACAAGTTGCCGGGTATCGTGCAATGCGTGCGATGAAGGCACTGCGGCGAATGGCATCCCGTTCAGATGCCATCTTCTGAATTTGCTTCAATGAGATGCCGGCACGACTGAAGGCACGACTGATGGTGTCAAGGGATGCATGGCAGTGACGGAAGCGGTGGAGACGGAGTTGGTATTCATCGAGGAAGAGCGCAGGGTTGTGCCGAGAGAGTCGAAGCAGATATGCTATGTCTGCTTGGGCAAGGAGTCGGGGACGGCCTCGGCCAACAGCAGCTGCCCGTGTGACGCTGCCAGTGAGCTGGAATCGCTTTCGCGAGCGCACCAGGGTGGACTTTGAGAAGCGGACGATGTGGAGGATCTCGGGAGTGGTGTCATGGCCCCGATGCTCCAGTCGTAGAGCAGCCATCTTCAAGTCGTCACTGATATGCCTGTTGCCCATGTTCTTATGAATCGTAAGAGCCAACGAGAGCAGGCAGAGGTTGGGAGCAACGAGGTGTGTCGAGTTCACGGTCGACGCGACTTCGCGTCGCGACGCGCAACGGGCAATTTCTCACGCCTTACGGGCCGACGCTCCACACCCGGACGTCTGGATAGAAACTTTTTTTTTGTCCACGGTGATGGGCACCACGCGGTAGTAGGGCGGAAATGTATATATCTCCTGTCCCTAGAGCGCGATCAGTGGTACCGTGTCGGGTGTGCGAGCGAGCGTCACAGTCCCAAAGGCTCGCGAAGTGTCTCCGTCGATACACGAACGGTGGTCGTGACGAGGATGCGAATACGCGGGACGACGCGACGACGACGTCCGAACAAGAAACGAGTGGGGGAAAGCGTACGAGTCACCGAAGTGACGAGACAACGAATTCGCGACGTGCGAGACCCGGAGTCGTTCGTGGAGAAACGAGGAATGTTGTGGAAACGATGGAGGGAAGGACGTATCACGACGATCGGGTTGGACTTGAGTCGACTGTGTGATCGGGAACGCGTTTGCTGTGGGTCTGATCTTGACGAGGCTTCGAAGCTGCTATCGAGGTTCGGAACGTAGTTCGAGTGAAGTTCGGGAGTTCGGAAGTCGTGGAGCGAATGTTTCGGAAAGTTCGGAAGGTCGTGCGGCGTAGTCGAAGTCGAAAGTCGTGCGGCGTGCGGCGTAGTCGAAGGTCGAAGGTCGTGCGGCGTGCGGCGTAGTCGAAGGTGAGGTTACGAACGAAGTATAGAGCGAGGGGTGCAGCGTCAGTAAGAGCTGACGATGCTGGCGACGATGCAGAACACTCTTTCGAGATTCTGACTATGAGGGGGGAAAGTAACTTGTCTTTCGAGTGCGCTACAGGACCGTATATATACTACAAACGAGTCCGAACCAGTATCGTACTGTGCGAACATAGGTAGGTATATACGGAACGAAACACGGACGAAGTGGATAAATATCACGAGTGGCAAGTACGAGGCGTGCGGAGCGAGTATACGAAGTAACGAAGGCTCTCTACGAGCTCGACAGCGATGGATATAAAACAAACGATCAGCGCTGTCGCGACAATATGCAATGGAGTACAACGGAATACGAACGATGAATCGTATATACGCCTCAGCGGCTCGAAGCGCGCCAAAGGTATATTCCGAACGCCGAAGTCGCAGCGAGGGGGCTACGAACTTCGTAAGTGGTTCGGTGCGTAGCCCTGGCTGTTGGCTCGGATCGCCACGGATCGGATGGATCGGGACGTCGGAGGGAGCCAATCGGGAAGCCTATACGTGTCGAAAGGTGCGTGGAAGGGAAGGGTGATTGACAGCCGGCTATCTCGGGAGTGGCGCGCCCGGGGCGTTTCGTGACTCGGGCTGTGCGCTGATTCGCTTCGATGTTGATATTGCGGCGTGGTCACGGTCTGTTGGGCCGTGGGGCCTGGGCCGAAACACGTGCGGGCGCCTCGAAGTGACTCGGCACTGAGCGGGAGACGCTCGAAATGCGGAACCGAAGTCGCGTGACTTCGGTTCGTGCCGAAGTGGCGGTGGCGCGAGGGCGGAGACGACGGTCCGGAGACCAAAGTCACGTGACTTTGGTCGAAGCGAAAATCCGAAAAGTCACGGTGGAATCCCCGCTCGACGGGGAATCAGGCGCATCAACGGATGTCATTATATATGCGAACAGCAATAAACAAATGCTATTTATATCGCATAGACGTTGAATAAATTCAGAACTTTGGCATTTGTTTAACCTCTATCAGCGAGAAAACCAACATTTTGTCGTAAGGAATTGGTTAAAGAAATTTAGCACCCTGACAACCCAGATATCAACCAAATTCCCACAGAAATATTGTTCCATGCACCCAGTGCGGTCACCCTGTCGCCGCGAAGGTTTGCGATCGGTGACGCGGCAGTGAGCCTTGTTGATTAGATCACGTGCACCGTGCTAACGCCGAAGGTTTGCGACCCCCCGACTCCGACGAAGACTACGAGGGAGAGTTTCGCGCACCAACATGACACACTGGGCACCCACAGTGGATGTCTGGAAACTCGGAATCGCTCTCCCTTATCATACATAGTACATAATTCATTATCCTCAATCTCTTACACTAAAACTACTAGAACGTAAGGAGTGTACAACGGAAAACGACTGTATTACATACGACAATAGGCGTGATAGTGAACACGAAAGCGAAAGCGAAGAAAAGTATGTAAGTGAAAGGTGGAGAGTTGGTCTAGCAATCGTCGTCGATCCCGATACCGCTGCTGATGGCGTCGAGGAGGATGTCTTGGGAGTCGCCACCGGCTTCCCACATCGCGAATCCAGCCAGGCCGGCCTGGCTGATATATTGCCCTTTCGCAGCTGCAACCGCGGCCGGTCAGATCGAGAACGTCGGCAACCTGGAAGACAGGCTTACTGAATGAAGTGGCGTCGTCATAGGACACCATCACCTGGGTTGTCGGGTTGTAGACGAACGGCTGCGAGCAACATATCAGGATCCATGTGCGGGGAATTGCCTCTCTCATCACTCACCGTCTGGCTGCAGTTGTCAAACGTGTAGTTGATCCCACTCGCCGCAGTTCCATTCGACGTCAAGAATCCGCCGTCGATCAGACCCCAAAAGTCGAACACTCCGCCAACGACGTTGGGGTTCCCGCACTGGTCGACGCCGCCCGCCGTCCCGTCCCAGCTGTCGCCCGCGGGCTGCTGGGACTTGTCGAATGCCGGGTACAGCGCCAGGCTGCCCGAGGATCCGGACACGGCTGCGCTGGAGGCAACATCAAAGCTGTGTCCGTACGAAGCAACGCCCAGTATTATTTGATTCGCGGGGAAGCCGGCACCCGTCCACGCTTTTACGGCGGACATCGCAGAGCCTGCCTGCGTAGGTGCACAGGAGTCGTCGAGCGGGGCGTTCGGCCCGACGGTGTTTGACCACGATCCCCAGATGTCGTAGTTCATCACCTCTGCAGCGGCCGCGGTAAGCATGAAGTGGAAGAGAAAAGCTGAGAGACCTATGTACCGATGTAATCAAGGACGCTGGCGAAACCAGAGACATCTGATAATGGAGTGCCGTCCGGGCCAACGAATGGCGTCACAGACACCGCGGCAGAAAGGACGAGGTTCTGGGCACCATCTTGGCTTCTGAGCGTCTGCAGGAAGGAAAGGAAGTTGGAGCTGTCGCTGGACGACAGCATGTTGCACCCGATACCCTGCTTGCTGGGGTACTCCCAGCTAGAGGCGAGATCGTCAATGAGGTTCGCGGAATCTGCGAACAGCTACTCACTCGAATTCGATGCCGTCCAGCGAGTATTGCTTCACCACTGCCATGACAGCCTGGGCAAACGCGGTGCGATTGGCTGCGGTAGCGACAGCGGGCGAGAAGTATTGCGATCCGGTCCAGCCGCCGATAGACAGAATTGCGTTAACACTCTGGAAAGACCTAGTCAGTAGAGCATAGGGGCACTGTAGGAGGTACACACGTTCTGTTGCGCAGCTTGAACGAACTGGGGAAGCAGCTCGGTGTCGGAAGGCTGCAAACCGATCGTGTTCACATCGGGAGTGGTCGTCCTGTGAGATAAAGGGTTCAGACACGTCGCTACATATGTCGCAGCCACCACTCACGCAAACGCATAGATCACTGAACTGTACTTCGACCAGCTCACGTCTGCTAAGGTGAACTGACTGCTATGCCAAGCGGCATACCAGGTAGAAGCGACGATAGACCCGGGACCGCTCGCAGTTCCGTTGGTGGAGTTCGTTGAGGAGCCTGAGACGACCGGCGGTTGCACAGGGTTGCTAGCCGCGACGAGAGAGCAAGTGGGCGCAGCCCGCACAAGGGTAAAGCAAATGAGAAGATAAAAAGCGAGAAACATGCTTCCGAAAGATTGCGTGTGGGTGAAGTGAAAGGGAGAGATGAAGATGTTTATGCGAGCGCCGGGGACCGTGCTTTATAGATCATCATGCGGCAGCTGGGCTGGGCTGGCAGGCGAAACGAGGCCCAGGGGTGGTGAGCCAGTTGATTTCGCAACAGCTTACGCGCAGGCAAGGTCCGTATCGCGTCTCGAGAGTTTCAACGGGCAGAGTGGGAGCAGCACGCAACAACTGGACGGGACAAAGCAGTAGACCATCGAGGCAACCCGACAGCATGAACTCACAAGGATGGTGACCACGATCGCGTAGTTGTCCCTGTTGCGTATGTACGGCGCTGTCAAGGCAGCTGGGAGACCCTAATCTACGTGGGCTAATGACCGGGGGTCGCCTGCAGGCAAGTTGCACCTGGCTGTGACCACGTTGTTTGATGCGTGGTTCGGGGCCAGTGGTCGGTCGCGGCCGATACCAACGCTGATGCGGCGAGCACAAACGGCGACCTCTTTATAGTAGGCGTCCGATGCGCAAGCGTAGTGTGGTCTGAGGGTCATAGAGTGTCGACGGCAAGCTCGATCGGCCATCAGGCCAACTAGATGGAGACATCGTGATTTGTGAATGGAATGTGGACGATTAATTAGAACACGGGATGTCGGATGAGGAAGTAATAAGTTGGATGCGTACACCGCAGGAGGGTGTGGACTGAGTACGGAGTACATGCATGACGAGGGCGAGGAAGAAGGGCAGCGACCAATATCTACATGATTGCCGCAGAAAAGTTCCAGATTAGCAGCAAAACAAGTGTTGCACGTGCCAACCTTAAACTTACCCCAACCCAGTGGCAGTGCCCACTTTCTTCATCTTCCACCTTGCAATCACGCAAAGAATGGCCGACGGGGCATCACGAACGTCTCCGAACATCGTCATCACCGGGACACCCGGCACCGGCAAGTCCACACACGCCCAGCTCCTCGCCAATGAGTCGCCCATCGCTCTGCGCCACATAAACGTCGGGGACCTGGTGAAAGAGAAGGGCTTGCACGACGGATTCGACGAGGAGTGGCAGAGCTACTCGGTAGATGAGGACAAGGTGCGCTGAGTTTATTATCGAATGGTATGCATGTTCAGTGCTGAGGTTCTGGGCGCCGGCAGCTGTTGGACGAGCTGGAGCCGCTCACGGCGGAGGGCGGGATCATCCTCGACTGGCATACATGCGACGCGTTCCCTGAGCGATGGGTCGATCTCGTCGTCGTCCTCCGATGCGATCACACAAAACTATGGGATCGTCTAGAAAAGCGGTACGTCGTCGCGCGGTCCATTTTGATCTAATAACCATCTAACGCGTCGGTGCACAGGGGATATCCGCTTAAGAAGATACAGGAAAACAACGAGGCGGAGATCATGAACGTAGTGATTGACGAGGCGCGCTCGTCATATGCGGAGGAGATTGTCGTCGAGCTGCAGAGCGAAGGGATGGAAGACTTGGAGGGTAATGTCGCGAGGATCGTGCAATGGATTCAGGCGTGGCGGAATGACAGAGAAACCACAGGATGATCGCTGACGTCGCGGTGTGTTTGCCGCTGCCAACCGTCTTGACCGCAGTCTCTGCGCGCGATGAGTCGCCGCCACCGGCGCCCACGGTATGCCTCATTTTACACACAGATGCGCAAGCGCATAGATGATACAGTGAAACTACGGCGACATTGGGAATGCATTGCGGCTGCATCCGTCACTTCTACATCATACAGCTGGATGGTGTGGCAACGTCCAATGGATAGGCTCACGCTGTTCCCCACATCGTAACACAGGCGTCGGGCGTAGAGGCAGGTCAGAAGGTAGGATAGAGAATAAGCCGTCAGATACGCACATCCTTCGTACCCGTCCTCCGTGTGCACCTTTACAGAACGTGTAGGAGAACAGTGCGTAAGCTAGAGAAGAGATACGAGAGACGAATAGATCGCGAACTAGATCATAGTGTCAGTTTCGAGACGGCGGAAGAAAGAAATCACTTGAGGCGATGCCACGCCCCGTATCCTCCCCTCCGCGGATGGCGAAGCATTAGTTATCGTTCATAAGTTCAGCTCGAGCAGGCTTACATATGTGACCACGCCGACGCAGTACGCGTCAGTGATGAGACGGAGCGAGAGAAAGATCACGCACCTTCCTTTCCTCCCCGGGGAGGAGGGCACGAGTCCGGAGAAGCTACGGCTGGTCGGCGTTGTCACAAGAACAGCCCAACTATATATTATCACTCCACTGTGGGGTTGTTCTTGTGACAACACCGACCAGCCGTACCTTCTCCGGGCTGGCATACTGATGCGTTAGCTGGGCTGTTCGAGAGCTAAAATGAAAGAGGCTTACCGGCGTTGAATCAATAACCCTTTCTCCCTTCACCAGGGGAGACGGTATTAGTGAGTCTGTTCAATCCCCAGTTAAATCAGGCTCACCGTCGTCCTCGAACTCATCGCACCATCCCGCTCCGAGATCCTCATGTGAGGCGGTGTAAGTGGTACTGTTCGATCCCTAGTTTAAATCAGGCTCACCGTCGTCCTCGAACTCATCGCACCTTCCCGCTCCGAGGCCCCCATGTGAAGCGGTGTAAGTGGTACTGTTCGATAACTGAGCACAAACAGACTCACCGTCGTCGAGCTTTCAACTCATGTAACCCCCTCCCCCCACCCCCTGCTGAGAGTGCGTTAGTCAAGCTTGTTCAGAGAGCGAGCTCGGAAGACATACCGTCTTCTTACTCACGCCCACCTCCTCTTCTACCCGAGGAGGCGTGTTAGCGGGGCAGTTTCGAAAACGATGATGGTCAGGCTTACCTTCTTCGGACTCATGAACCCCCTCCGAGCGCTGAGTGAGAGTGTCAGTCAAGACACCAAGAATGAAAAGCGAACACTTAGGGAAGCGCTCGATCCTGACCAGCCCTCCCTCCCCTGCCCCGGGGGAGACGGTGTAAGTTACGATGCTCTAGTCGATGAGAGAAACAGGCTTACCGTCTTCGCATATACGTACCCGTCCCCCCATGCTAGGTTGGCGCGTCAGAGAGGAGACGGCGTGAGAAGGAGATGCAACTTATGAAGAGCCGACGACGTCCCACCCGCCCGCCAGGTAAGATATGTCAGTACACGGATAGTAGCAGGCCGGGAAGAAAAGCTAAACGCTAACTTGTCCCCTTCAGGGACCCGGCGAGCACGAGAGAGCAAAGAGAAACGGAAAGAAAGAACCCGATGCCTCGCAGACCTTAGCCCCTTCAGGACCCACGGAAGCACCGCCCGCAACCTAGGGACACCCATCCACCAGCTCATACCAGCCCACGCTCATAACATCGCCCTCAACGCCAGCCACCCGACCACGACGACCACAACGCCCACGACACCCACGACGCCCACGACTACCACGATGACCACGATGGCCACGAACCACGACGATGATAAAGAGAAAGAAGACCAAGAGTAGGAACGCACCGCCCTCGTTGGCGAGGGATGTCGGCGACTACGGCGGCGGCGGCGGCGAGCATCGAGAGACAGGCAGGGATGCTTGGCATATGGCGGTATGACAGTGTGAGGGGTGGAGGCTGACGGAGAGGGGAGGGGGGACGCTACGGCCAAGGGAGACAGCACGCCAGCATGGGCTCAAGCCTAGGAAGGGGGGGGGAGGAAGGGAAGGTGGTGGTCGAAGGTCAAGAGATGATGGGGGTCAAGTGGAAGGAGAGGCGGACTAAATACCTGGCGGGGGGCTGACTATTTGGCGCACGACCAAACAAATCCCGCGTGCACCAAACCAAAGCGCGCGACCGCGAATTGCGTCCCGCCGGGCCCGCCAGTGAAGATCTTGCAACGTGGCGGACCCAGGTAGACAAGAAGACGGATCTGAGGACCAAGAAGCTTGCTAGGAACGTGGCGGGCTGCCAGGAGGCTTGGACGGCGGCTGGCAAGCTGCGGGGCGTCCCGCGCGCGCCGGTACCGCGTCGCGTCGGCATCACGTGATATGTGTTTCTTGGCGGGAGTGCGCTATTTCTGCCGCCGAGCGCTGCAAGGACGCTTGTCTGCAGCCATAGTTCACTGACAAGTCGAGCATGCCTCTGGGTTATGCAGCCGCCCAGGACAGCGAGATGTCGACGCCGGAGCCGAATGCACAAAGTGGTGGGTACGGGGCCACAGAGCTCCTGAGGTGCACACATTGGTCGAGAATCGGATGTACGTACCTCATTATTCGTGTGCTTCGGCTTTGCCGCACATAAGCTGGAGGGCAGGCACGATGGCTCGGCGTAAATCGCGCAGTCAGGCTCATACTTCAGATGCATTCAAACGCCTGGTGCATTTATCTATCCCCACGACATTGCTCGTATTAGCCGTATAGCTGGTACAGTAAGTACCTGTGAGCGGCACCGTGTCCTAGTCAATAACACACCAATTGAAGTCCGCCAAGGATACTCACAAGATCCCTCCCACTCGCGCTCCCCAGACTCTATCCCCTGACGAACCCTATCCGCGCAGCAAGCTGCCGCGCCTGCTGCGCGCGCAGGCGTTTCGTGCGCGCCAGAACGAGGAAGAGCGCGCCGCCGACAAAGAGCACATTACACGCGACGAACTCGAGGAAGTCGGCGCGCTCCTGCTCGACGATGCGCCCACACGACTGCCATGCGGGTGTTTCGCCTTGCTGCGGCTGGGACTGTGGAGGGTCGGATGTGCCGTATGAGGGCGGACGCAAAGGTTCGTGTGGGAGTGAGTCGGGTGGTAAGGACGAGGGGGTTTGCGCGGAACAGTGTACGAGCCGCCGGTTGCCAAATGGTTGGCAGAAGGGCTCGCTCAGCTGGGTGCGATGGACATAAACGGTGGAATGAGTAATGCAGGGTCGCAGCACACTCACAGCGTCGCTGGGACATGGCTCGCATGGCCCGAATGGTCGACAGAGGGTGGCAGAGTCATTGGCAGGACGTGACTGTGCGGAGGCCGACGGCAGACATAGCAGGATTCTGAAGGGACTGTACGTCAGTCAGATATTCTGCCCATGAATGAAAGGACCTCCGCACAGGACGAGGCTCGTGAACTCTGTTGAACACAGCGCAGAGAGCAGCATGAAGTTGGCATGAAGGAACAAGAAGCGTGGGAAGCGTGGGGAGAAGCCCAACGCGTTGAAGTCGCTCAGGCTCGGACGCTCGTCGACGACTCTAAACACTCGCCACGCCAACTCCCAGCCAGTCTACCGCTGCAATGTCGCGCCGTGCGGCTGTTATCGAAGAATTTGACGACGACACAGACCTCCCGCTCCCGTCGCGACCGCTGCCCAACACCGGCGCACGCGGCGCGATTCTCGAGGAAATCACGGTGGACGACGATGCTCCCCAGTCAAGTGACGATGAGGAGGCGCCGGAGCTGCGTGGGCCTTCACCGGGCCCCGCTGCAGGCCCGTCTCCCTCAAATGAGGGCTCTGTGACAGACATCACGCCGTATAAGAAGTGTGTACCCATGTCTGCTCTTCACCGCAAACGCACCCGTGCCATCATCCCATCGCACCGTACACCGCCAGCACATGCTCACACCCGCATAGATGGACATGCATCTACCCCATCTACATCGACGCGAAGCGTCCGTACGGGACCGGCGCCCGACGCATCTCACGGGCAAAAAGCGTGTGGTGGCCGCTCAGCAAGGACATCGCGGACGCGTGCTCGCGGCTCGGCTTGGGCACGCTGCACGAGGTGAACAAGCAGCACCCGAGTGACTGGGAGAATCCGGGGCGTGTGCGTGTGCAGTGGAAGAAGGACGGGCGGCTTATGAACCCGGGCATCAAGACCAGTGCGTGGCCTCTCTATCACACCCTTGCTCGCCATGCTGATGTATGCGTGCAGAGAAACAGCTGCTCGAGACCGTATCCTTCCAGATCCAGCGTATCAAGTCCGACACCATCCCCCGCGAACCGTACACATTTCCTGTCCCCCCGCCCCCGCCCACCGCGAAGCCGTCCAAACCCAAACTGGTATCGAATAAATCTACGACGTCGGTCGCTGCGGGCAAAGCGAAGGCGGAGGTGAAGCCCCCACAAGCGGCCGGGCGCCCGCTGCCGACACCGCCGGAGCCTGCGCCGTCGCTCGCGAGCCGCGTGTCGTCGTACTCCCCAGCGCTCGCATCGGGCGTGCTGATCGACACGGTGAAGGCAGGCATGAACGCGACGGAGGGTCAACCTGCGGTGGGCGGAGCAGCGCCGGGCGGGAAGGGGAAGCGGAAGGTCGTGCGTGTGAGGCAGTAAAACGGGATGTGCGGCCAAATAAATGCTCGTGTATTGGTGTGTTGTTGCGGTTTGACCGCTGTGCAGGCATGTGCGTGCCAATCAATACTGGACGACCCCCGTTGGTCAAGAGTCAAGATGCGCTTTCTCATGCCTTGCCACATCCCTTGATCATCGAAACGCTGCATCCACCTCACAGCAGATGCGAAGTGGTGTTCGCTGTGATAGCGTGGCATTGAGCGAGCCCAAGGACTCGGTGTCTGACCATCGATGCTGCACGAATGCTATCATCCAACGAGCAGATCGCCGACAAACAGCGCCTGGCATCGATAGGTCCATGCTACATAGGCCGCCTCTACTCCTCCGACATCTCAATGGCACGCCTGTCTCACGACCAACTTCTCGATGCCACTACCACTACCAGTTCGAAGCCCTAACCTCAGGATATGGTCTATGTACCCTCGTCGTCTATGTAATCCTGTCATCAGCCGCCGCCCTACATAATATTAATAGCAACATCGTCGGGACCGTGTCTGCCTTAATTAAGCTGCGCGCAAACCCATGGGGAAGAGAGATATGTGACAATCTGCATGTATGTTGTCCGCGTGAATTATGCAACCGTTTTGGACACCTGGTTCTGTCATCGATAGGACACCGTGGGTCGGAGTATATATAGGCATCCGTTGCTCCCACCGCTCTTCGTCTTGACCTCTTCCGAGTCCCTCCACACAACAATGAGTTTCTGCGAGCACTGTGTTCAAGGTGCGTGCATTTGTGGACACCACGGCCCAGACTGTCGGGTCAACACCTACTAAAGCCGAGCATTGTGGCTGATGTCTCTTTTTTTTTTTTTTTTGCTCCTTGTAGGCGTCCGCCACGAAGGCGACCCTGAGGGTGAGCAGGACAAGCCGGACCGCCTACGTAGTTGGTAAAACTACGTGCTGACCTCGCGCCACCAGGGACGACTGAGACGATCAACGGTATCACGACGTATATCGCGATCCCGAAAGGCGACTACCCCAAGGACAAGGCCATCCTCTACCTTCCCGATGTCTTCGGTGTTTTTGAGCTCAAGAACCACCAAGCGCGTCTCTTTCATATCTCGTATCCTCCCTACTGACGTCCGCCGATAGCTCATGATTGACGCCTTCGCAGCGAACGGCTTCCAGGTGTATGGGCCGGACATCTTCGAGGGCGACCCCGTGCCCGCTAGCCTTCTCGACGGTGACGGCAAGCCGTTCGACCTTATGAAGTGGTTCCCCTCGCACTCCGCCGAGCGCACCGGGGGCTTCGTGCGCAAGCTCATCGACGGCCTCAAGGAGCGCGGCGTGACGCGCTTCGCGGCCGTCGGATACTGCTATGGCGGTGCGTCGTTTGCGCAGGTGCGTCGTATGCATGGGAGACTGACATGGCGGATGCGGTTGGCGCACAGGGAGGCTCGTGTTCGACTTGGCGCTGGACAACACGATCGCGGTCGCGGCGACCGCGCACCCGTCGCTTCTGCAGCTCGAAGATATCGACGTACGCCCGGTTGCCTCCGTCAAACATCATTGATTCTTGGAGCTGATCGCGCGCGTATAGGCGTATGCGAAGAAGTCGAATGCTCCTCTGCTGGTCGAGGCATGCGAGGTTGACGCGCAGTGGCCTAAGGAGAAGCGCGAGCATGCGGAGAACGTCTTTGGCGGTGGCAAGTTCGCGCCTGGGTTCAAGCAAGATTACTGGCCTGGCTGCGAGCACGGCTACGCGGTAAGTCTCTCTCCCTCCCTCACGCACTAACCACCCGTCCGCTGACGTGGGAATCCTATGAACCAGGTCCGCGGCGATTTGGTGAGTGGCTGCTCAACGCGTTGGGGGGGGATACGGCTAACCTTGTGCCCGGATGTAGAGCAAGCCTGAAGTGAAGGCAGGCAAGGAGGGCGCGTTCAAGAATACCGTCGAATGGCTCATCAAGCATCTGTAAGTCTGTGGTGCTGTCAGGTGCCATCTTTTGGTCGACGTGCGATGTAGCGATAGCGCAGGTGGGAAATACGCGCGGTTGTAAGGAAATGTGAAATGTGAAGTCCAATGAAATGAATGAATTTATCTGACGTCCGAAAAGTGATTGACATAGTCGCGAAGAGAGCGAGTTGTGTTTATGCCTCGGCGGCAACTTCGGCATGTGTTGCGGGTGAAATGCACGCGCACCCGTGCTAAGGAAGTGCCAACTAAGTCGGCGGTAGCCGTGCTTGAGACGATTCGGAGTATTTTGGTTTAGCTTTATGATTCTTGACTCGTCTAGAATTACAGTATGATCGGCATACTTGGGTACAGCGCACTAAGCAGACAGCAATATCCTCCACCCGTTCCCAACGCCTCCGCGGCCATAGGTCCGCACCGTTGCTCTCTTCTCCTGCAGCTGCTCACCAACTCACTCAAATCCGTTGCGCATGAGTGCATGCAACATGTACAACTTGCTGAGCGTCGTGGATGCCGGAGAAGCTCACACGACCCGCTGGACAGCCCTGTCTCGCGGTGCACGAGCGCCTTCAGCAGACCAATCGGTTTGCTGCAAATCGTCAGAATAAGACCACTCGACAGTTCCTCGAAATTACGCACTTTCATGCTCCCCAGCAACGCGATCATGATCTCACATTACAGCACATCGCTTTCTAATGCATGCGCCAGGCTCTCTGTATGCGCGGGTGCTGCCTGATGAGAGTAATAGTAGTAGATATTCAGTGGACCGACAACGATGACCATAGCTTGTGCGATACAGACTTCCGAATTGTAGACGCGGGTGCGGCGTACTATGGGAGGATAGGGTATATCAAAATCATTATGAACAACGGGCATCAGGACCGGCCTCTGTCCTCCGGCGCTTCGGAAGAGGTTCATCCGTCGACGACAACAAGCTGCACTACTCATCGTCCTCGTCCCAGTCGTCCCCGTCTTCATCGTCCTGGAACCACCTTCGGGAACTTGTTGATATGGTGATACCCGCGGCCACGTTCACGATGCGGAAGTCAATGGCATCCAGCCGGCCCTCCTGCGCATCCCATATCGGCGGTGAAACGAGCGTGAAGAATATCTTCGTGTAGTCCCCCAGCCCCACGCGGCTCTCGATGAGGGAGGTGAAGCCCTGGCTGGTACGCGCCTGCTCGATTATATCATCCACGAAGCTGACCAGCTCATCATCGTTCATGTAGTCCTTGATTCCGGCCTTGTAGTGCTTCAGCAGATACGTGGAGTAGGAGGGCTCGCCCTTCGTGTAGTCAATGCATATGCCGATGTCAGAGAGAGGTTCGGAGGAGGTTGCACGTAAATTTTCCAGGCTGTTGATCGCATCGTGTATGACATATCGAGTGTGATATCGTCGGTCGGCTTTGCTTGGAGGCTGACTTATTGTATCTAGTACGATGAGCGTGCCAGTAAGACATGTGAAGGCGAGAGGAGTAGGACATAACTCGCCTTTGTGATATGCACGTCTGAGATCGCACTGTGCGCGGTGCATCGTCTCCCAATGGGCCTTTTGGCACTCCTTCGAGCAGTAAAATACGGAGCGGCACCCTGCGCACCATTTCAGGGCGTGCTTCGTTTCGTTCTTCCCGCACTGGATTATTGCGGGTATCAAGATGAATACACGACACAAGCATCCTAACAGCTACGCACATTATCACAGTGCGCAATTTCCTTGAAGGCTTCCCAACGACGCGCGAGTTGTGTATGATGCGCTCCACAGCGGTAGACTTTCTCCAGGGATAGTTTGAGTGAGGTGTTTGGAAGGGCCCTCCAAATGGTCGCGTCGTCGGGGTACGATGTGTCACAGACAGAGAAAACCGAATGGTACATGAAATATGGGGCAAGCTTCGCCACCAGCTCGAGCGATAGCTCCTGGAGGGACGCCGGCATCTGGGTATTGATCAACGCCAGTGCGATGTATAAGTGGAACAGTCCAGCGCGGACGGCTTGCCGCACACATGGAACGCCGCCCACATCAATGACCTGCATTATGTAGGAGAGGCAAACCTCCATTGATCTGTACACGTTGTCTTCAATTTGAAGCTCCTTGCGATGATGCAGGTCAGCCTGCTTCGTGAGTGCGCGAATGACGACGCGGATGCCACCGTGGTCTAGGATCGACAAGCAAAGGACATCATTGTCCGACAACACGGCCATTACGTTGATGTACAGGTCGACTTGCCACGCTTGGGGTAAAGGTTTGCAGATTGCGCCGCGCAAGCGTGACACAGCGATGTCTGCAATATCGCTTGTCTTGCTCCAGCCGCCCGCGTGCTGCACAAACTCTTCGAGAAGGTCGACTTCAACATCCTGGGACAGCAGTTCATGCACAGCAGCTGAACAGACTGCAATGCCAACCAGCATACTAGAGTCATCAGTTTCCTTCAGCCACAGCGCTGCAGCTAGCACCATGACGTTCGGCGTGAAAGCGACTTGACTGCTTATAGACGGCGGTGCAGTGGAAAAGGTGTAAAAGGTCATCCCTATGACCTTCAGGACGTCGTCCCTGAGAACCGGATGGTTCGAGTCCAGAAGGTCGTTGAAGAACTTGAGCCAGGCGAATACTCCAGGCCACGCGTCTGCGATGGTGTCGACAAATTGTGGTTCGACCATGCGGGAGACTCCACGCAGAGAGAAGAACGCCCGATCAATGCAGTACATTGCAGAATTAGACGGGGAGGAGGGGAGAGGCGTGGGTGGTATGTTCGACGCGGAGAGGCTCGAGCAAAACATGCGGAGGTTTGTCGCAGTTCGAACGGCGGGAACCTCGACGACATTCAACGTCAGGGCTTCAAAGGCAAGCATTGACCCGTTCCGTGCACGCTTCATCATCTAAGAATATTGTGAGCGGTGCTTTGCATATGACAAATGGATCAGACCCACCGCAGCCGGGTTTCTACGCAAGCTATGCTGCGCCTGCGCCACCTTGGTGTCTGAGACGGAGAACATCAGGCGGCCGTACGCAGCAATTTTTCGTTGGCGTGGGTATATTTGCTGCTGATCAGTGATCTGATGTCGAGCGACGAGCGCTGCACTTGAACGCAAGGGCTCGGATGAACGCCGCGGCGTGCTGGCAGAGTCGACTCGGTGATTAGTCAGTTGTACCGGCGCCTCCGAGTCCCGCCGCACCGTCGCCTCGGCTGGAAGTCACGGTTGCATTAGTGGCGGAACGACTGTCTTCCGCGCGAGGTCGGCAACGGAGACTAACGGTTGCATATCACTACTTTCCACGACTACAACCCTGCATCTTTTGAGGCAGCGCAATGTGAGTACCCTTTCCGGTTGTTTAGACCTTCCAATTGATGTGATGCCTCGTTAGATGCGTTCGCCACGCCGATAGACAGCGTCGCGCAAGATGCGTTCACGAGGCCCACAAAATTGTTTACAACAGGAACAAGAGCCTTTTACTGGCCTCACTCTACCTAGCCGGGGAATGCCATAGAACGTAGCAGATGGCTCTTCAACGTTCAGCGCCGTTTAATTTTGTATTGTTCCGGCAGGCAGCCATGGGCTTGTGGTGAAGATGAAGAAGCGCGTGGCTGTGTGACGTTCGCATTTGAAAGGTCGGAGAGGAGAGATCCTGCTCGGAAGCGTTCGGAAAGCTTCGACGGCATTGGACTCAAGGGAAGAAAGAACCTTACTGGAAAATGAGAGCATCATCAGACAAGAATGACACAGAACTCGCATTGCAAAATGAACCGATATACTCCGAGAGCGAGCACTGAATCATCTGGCGGGATTAGTCTCCGTAGCTGCGAAATCAGAGTTCCTCGAACCTCCGCAAAGGCACGGTCGTCTCGGGGTAGCACCGTTGGACTGGCTCGATGAATATGTATCTGCGAAACGGTCCCTGCAATCCCCGCAATCCGTCTCCGCCGTTGAAGGAGAAGTAGGAGTCGCGTCGTTTGACTTCTAGTAGGGCCATTGGTGAGAACAAAATGACTATATTGGCAAGGTCTGCCAGATTACTGTGGCGTTTGGTCGGCTCGGCTGAATACTTATTTCAAAGTCTGGCCTTGCGCGCACTTTCGACGTTTCGCTGGATGATGCTGGAGGAGGCTGGAGGTCAACCAGGGGCCACCACTGCGGCATCGACTTTTCAAGGGGTATCAATCAAGGAGTGAGATACTTACTGCTCGTCCTTGTGTTCTGCACACTCTTTCACGGTGAGTTTCTGCAAGCGTTGCATTCAAGGCATGTCTTGTTCCCAATCACATGTTGAACTCTGTTCACTTGTTAGTCTGCAGGTGTGCGGCACGTAGGGGAGCCCCGAGGTTGCTGTGTCCTGCGCATACGTAGGCAGAATTAACGTTGTGCTCGTGATATTGTTCCTCGCGCTTTCGTAGAACTATCCTATAATTCGGAAGGCCAAAGAGGGCGTGGGGTACTTGTAAATTGTCCACGTCGCTTATGAACTTGCCAGTTCGCTCTATCAGTTTGAACGCTCATTCAACGGTCCACTCACGGGCGATGTCATGTTCCGTGGATAATGCAGGCTTGAGCGCGCACGTTAGAGGTTGCTGGCATGGTGTCGGCCGAGCAGGCCGACGCACCAATGAGAACTTGTCGCCCAAACCGGAAATCTTATCGACCATCGCGATGTGATTTCCAGCCACCCGCGTCCTCCACCTTTCTTTTTGACGACGACCACGTCTTGCACGCAGCCTCGCCCTTGCATCGGCTTTCCCAGCGCTGACTTCGCATGTATGCATTTTTGCTGACGGGTATCGATGCGCCGTTTTGCTTTCCATCTTTTTTCGAGAAAGTTCAGTTCCTGTTCTTTTGACGTGTATCAGGGACAGCGGCTGGGTTGGTGCTTTCATTTATGCGCATCATGGGATGGGCGTACGTGGGGCGGCTGCATCTCATACATCATGTACGAGTAGACTTGTGGTGTGGGACTGGGCGGCGTCGCTGTGATGCCGCGAGGGTCTCGTCGTCGTGGTGCGCTCACGATATCACGAGCGCCAGGAGGTGAGTGTCTAGGCCTTTTCGTGCGCTGGATTGAATTTGCTCATCGTACTCGCAGCCAGGTAAATGCAGATGTACTTCGCGATTGGGCAGTGGACCGCCTCTGCCTTATCCGGTGTACGTAGCCGATAGCTCGATGTCCAGCAGCTAGCTCGCCGCACAATAGACAGCCGTGAACTCGTAAAGTCTGGTATGCTGCGTTCGGCAGCCTGCGGTCAGTCAGTTCAGTCGAGACACTTCTTCTCTATGCGTTGTCGTCGGAAGGTTCAGGACGGCTGTCCGTTGCCTTCTGTGATACAATTGACGTCTCGTTGTTCTTTCCAGAGTCTCTCGCTATCTCAGCGACGTTCGCTGATTCTCGCTCGGGCTCGTCCGGACACTCACGGTGCAGCGCCTCATATCGATTGCTCTTGTCTTCTGGCAGCGGTCTGGGCTGTGATCTCTGGCTTCCGTCGCCGTGTCTCGGTAGGCACCCGCTCCGCGCGCCTGCTAGTTCGGGGACCTGTGCTCGGCGTCTCGCGAATCATGGGAATCGCCATCCTACGACAGTGCTCTTACGTGTCGATCTAGTGGTGGGCTCGATGGCGGCAAAGTTCCCATGAGCTCACCGATTTCTGGGGTCGGGTTGTCTTCTGCTGGTCGCTCGATCCCGGATCTTTGTCGCTTGTCAGCGTCTTCCATCACGTCTGGCGACTGCGCCCCACCGTGCTTTGACGACGCTGCTGGCAGCTCGGTGCGGTCGGCGCTGGCCCGGGCGGGGGTCAGCAGCGCTGATTGTCGCGCCCGGCCGAGCGCGACAAAGATCCGCCTGGGGGATGCGCGTGACGAGGGGATGAGCGCATCGTCAAGTCCGGTGCGGGTGCGGTCATAATGGGGGGAGGGACTGCCGTTCGAGGCCCGAATTTCGAGGGAAAGAGCGCTCCAGCGTGGCCGAGTCTCGCAAAATCTGGAAGCGGTGCCGCATTACCCCGGATCACGTGCTCAAGGTTGCCCGAACGGGACGAGGAGTAGAGTTTTCAGTTGCCCTCCGCCGAATGCGTGAACGCCCTGCGGATGGTCAACTACGCTCTTTAACCCCTTCTCCCATCTCCACGGCACTCTCCCCACACACACCATCCTCCCCCCCGTCATCATGGGCGTCCAAGTCACCCCCCTCTACCAGCCCGTCGTGCGACACAGTGTCCTCGGCACAACATTCACCGGCATTCAGCATGCCCTCTCCACCGCTGAGATCCCGGTCCACCAGTACAGAGGCATCAAATATGCCGCTTTCCCCGGCCGCTTTCACCAGTCAAAACTCTTCTCTGCCTATCACTCGCGCACAGATGCGACGCGCTACGGGTATGTGACGCCATCCAACGACCATGCTCCTATGTGCTGACCCCGTGTTGTTTGATGCGTAGTCCCGTGTGCCCTCAGCCGAAAGGCCCTACAATTGAGGAAGAGCTTTTCGGCTTCGCAGAGGACGAGTTCCCAGTACAAAATCTCAAGCAGATCGAGTCCGAGTGTCTGAATCTTAATATCACTTGCCCCGGTGGTCTGACGCGCGAGTCGCGCATACCGGTGATGCTCTGGATACATGGGTGCGAATAATCGTCATAGTTTCGCCTCGTGTACTGACGCGCTCTTTTGCAGTGGAGGGCATCGCGGTTCGGGATCTCACTGGCTTTACGATGGTGGCGCCCTCGTGCAGAGCAGCGTTCGAATGGGCAAGCCCATCATCCTCGTGACGATGAAGTAAGCCCTCTTCCATTTCATCTGGCTCCACTCGTTTATACCCGCTATTAGCTACCGCCTTGGCCTGCTTGGCTTCGCCGCGAGCCCAAAGCTCGCGGCCGATGGCGAGGATAACATTGGAAATTACGGCCTTCGCGACCAACGACGGGCGATGGAGTGGGTGCATCGCTTCGTCACTGACTTCGGCGGCAACCCCAACAACGTCACGGTGTTCGGCGAGTCGACAGGCGCCGCAGATGTTTTGTGTCATCTTTCCTCAAGCGCGAATGCGTCACATCCCCTCTTCCAGCGCGCTATCGTCCAGAGCCCGATTATCGATCACAATATCCCCAACGTACATGTCGCCGGAGTCCATCTCTCTCGCGTAATGTCCGCGCTCAACGTGCATTCCATCGACGAGTTGCGCAAACTGCCGGTGGAGAAACTCGTCATGGTCGGCACTGGGGCACGTGCTGTCGACGATGGTATCTGGTTTTCGAAAGGATGGAAGCAGACCCTCGGTGCTGAGGATCGCCCCAGTCACCATGTTCATACCCCTGAAACCAAGTGCGCCGTCTCAACGCAGTCGATGATCGAGCGTCACCTGGCCGAGCACCATGGCACGCCTCTTCACTCGAAGGTGCTCCAAATGATCCAACACCAGTCGTCGCCGTCCCCGCATACGCCCCCGCCGATAGCACACCAGCCTATCATCATTGGGGACTGCGGCTTCGAGTCTTTTGTCTACTCAACGCCCGCGCGCGAGTGGACGTCAGCAAGTGTCGCACGGCGGATTAAGGCGATATGCCAGTCGCTGGGGAAGGCATCCGCGCTGCTGCGTGCATATGACATCTCCGCGCACACCCCAGAGGAAGAGCTCGAGGACCACATCCTCGATCTTATCAACGACGCCCGCTTCGCTTGGCCAACGCACTGCGTCGCTGAGACCTACCGCCGCTTAGGTAGCGCATCGCCCAAGATCGCTGCTCCGAAGGGTGCCGCCACGGCAGGCGCATATCGCTATGTCTTCGATCAAGAGGCGCCGCGTCGCGGCATCCCTCACCACGCTGTCGACCTTCTCTACCTCTTCGACACCGCGCGGCCGGATTTTTCTGCATCCGCTGGTCCCGATGCGTCCGCCGATTTCCCAGAGTCATTCGACTCGGACTCAGACGATGGCGAGTCGTTCGACAACTCCCTGTTCGAGGGGAACGCGGGGTCCGTGGCGAGCGACGATGCGTGGACGACGCCCGTCGTTGACTCGTATACGTACGCACGGGTGCGCGACGCGGTGCAGTCGCGGTGGTGTGCCTTCGCGCACGGCGAGGCGCCGTGGGCGGAGGACAAGGCATTTGTCTTCGGGCCGGAGGGCGAGACGGGCGAGCGCAGCATGGATATCTTCGAGGGGCGGAGGCGGATGAAACAGTGGCATGCGGTGCTGCAACCCCTCGGGCGGGAGATTGTCCACAAGGTCGGGCTGGAGCTGAGCAACGGGCCATCGGGGCGCGGTATGTATGTGCATTAACCGCGCGGAGACATGCGGAGAGGCCCCAATGGACGTCAAGGTTGCTACCTCTGCGCGTAGCCCCGACTTCGACAGGCCTAGCGCTATCTGTGGCAACATCACTCTTCGTCGTTATGCGCCTTCCATCTGCCGCCGCTCCAGCTCCAGCTCCAGCTCTAGCCCAAATCCAAACCCAAACCCAGGCTTGACACTTGATACCAACGCCTCCGCCAGCTTCTCCAGTGCCATGGTTTAGTTTCATTCATTTCGCTTTTCAGACGCATCTCATTCACGGGTCTCATTTTCTGCTATTCCGTCTCGGTTTGCTCTGCTCTGCCTGCGTTATCTATAATCTATCTTAGAGGAAAAGGGAAAAGGAGAAGGCATCTTATATCTCTCCCCAGCTATATGCCATCTCGCGCGCTGCCGCGATACTTCACTTCACTTCACTTGCATCTCGCCGCATCTCACTCATGAACTCCTCCATCCATACTCCTTCCACCTTTCCGACTGCATTCTTATCATTGTCATCGTCATGATATGGTCGGACGAGCGTTTGATCACTCCCCGATCCATATGCTTGTCTTCTGTACATTACCCAGTCCGCCTGCTCTCATCATTGTTGTTACCACCTGTTGTTCGATTAGCTTACTCACATCCTACGCATGTACTAGTGGCGCGTTGCGTTGCTGTATCACACACGCGCGAATAAATTGACAGAAGTTCCGGGTTCGCATGTATGGTGCTCAGTCCGATGATGCTGGCGAGCGGGAACTTGACATTGGCAAGTCGACTCCTTCACAGTGGTAACGGGCTGGAATCTGATCAGCGTTTCACGGACACGACTGTACAGCATGCTTGAAGCTAAGCTCGTCCATCAGAACACTCTACCGCTCTTTTGGTATAGAATACCATGTCTTCCTGTGCGGATGGACCAGCCCGTGATCACGGTTTCGAGAATATGGTTTCGAGAACGCACGGTAGCAAACACGCGGGTCCCACGACGCTCCCTCGTGCCGGAGCTTCAGCTTCAGTTCTCAGCGAGCGAACAGAAAGTCTTACCGGCTTCTGGGCAACACAGACGCCAGTACATAGCCTCCGAGGATTGGAACATAATCGTTCAACCAAACTAACGCGATGGCGCTGGAAACGATCCAGCATTGAACGATAATGCACGCGTCTGCGGTATCACCTGCAGCTTGTCCAGCCCCTCCAGTGGCACTACCCCCTCCTCGACGAGCGCGCGCACGTACCTCCCCACCCACGTCTGGCAGTCCTCGACCACGATCTTCCGCGGCTTCGCGGTCCATTCTCCCGCCGACCGCAGACTTCGCTCTGGCGGCGCGATTCCGAGCGCGATGCGCTCGAGCGCGTCGGCAGCATCGGCAGCATCCGCGGCCGCACTGGCAGGCGCCGCCGCTGAGGGCACAGCGAGGTGTGCGCTGTCGAACTCGGCGAGCGCATACTCCGCGTGCGAGCGCGGCTCATCTGCGAGGCGGTATCCACGCAAGAATTCGTGGTAGAAGCCCGCGCCGGGGTTGCCCTCGACTTGGAGGAGGGTGCCGGCGGCGCTGTGCAGCGGCGCGGACGGGTCGTAGGGTGCGAACAGTGCCCAGTGCAAGCGGCGCCCGGGCGCGGCGGGGTAGACGACGATGTAGAGCTTGCGATGAGGCATTTCAACCACACGCTCGACAGTGCAAGAAGGATGAATGGGAGGGGAATCCAAGAAGCGCCTCAGGCTCAGGCTGCGGTTACGCATTTGGGCGCTTGTCGTTGTACCACATCAGAACGTCCGAGTCCGTCTCTCCGTCACGGTGTCTTCCCTCGCTCACCGGACGCTAGCATCACCCTCTTGGAGACACTTCAAGTTGATATATATCCTACGCGTGCGGTGGATGAGCTTTGGCCTTTGAGAAGTAGAAATCCATGTTTCTGCCAGCGCATCTCTTGGGACCGCTTTCTTGCCTCTTTCCTCTCTATCTCGAGGGCTGCTGCGCCTGCGTTGCAATCAGGGTTAACGTTAGGAGTACGCTCGGCCTCGGCTCGAGCGGCGAGCTTGCGGCGCGTGCTCAGGCTAGTGGCGGCCCAAGTAGACTGGTGACTATCCCTTACACATGCCTCAAAGATTTTTATTGTTCAACTGAACTGACAGACTGAACTTTGCTGAGATTATCCTTGATCAGGTCGAAGAGTCGCCGAACTCACCGCCCCATGTGCGGGCATGCGTGGTCTATAGAGTGGCGGATGGCAACTCCTGAGATCGGTGCGTGTATATGCCAATGCTTGACCGACGATCTGACGACTGCCGACTTGGGTGTCGAGCGCTCGGTGACTGAAAACTGACACGGTGGGCTCATGCGATTTCTGTTGTACATGCTAAAGTACGGCGATATCAACGATGTTCAGTTCAGAACCGCCACACTGCGTTTTCTGGACAGATATCAATCTCACCATGGGTTTCTGCGTTGACTTGCTTCAAAGATTACAATTATTGCTGGGTCCTAGCCTGAGCGACCTACTTTAAGTGCGGAGAGTACTCGACTGACTGGCTGCTGCACTCATCGCCAAGGTGTCCTCTACGACGGTACTCCCGAGGGTCAGTGGAATGGTATCTCAGACCCCGTACCTCTGTTCTCTTGTGGCTGCCTCCACTTCTGATCAGGCAAGTGGGGACGATCGCGGGCGTCAAAACCTACGTCGGCACCCCCGAGGTCGACTACCCCAAAGACAAGGTTGTCCTCTTCCTCGCAGACGCGTTCGGCATCCCGCTGCTCAACAACCAAGTGAGCATATATCCCGTTTGTCCATCTAAAGCACTGACCTATCACCCGCAACTCCTCGTAGACGACTTTGCGCGCAACGGCTTCAAGGTCTACGCGCCGGATTTCTTCAATGGCGACGCTGCGCTCGAGAACCTCTTCACGCCCGAGGTGCGCCCTCGGCTCACCGACAGCCCCGAGATGCTTGATAACTCGACGGTGTGCAGGCCCTGCCGTTGGATTTCATGGCGTGGCTCGGACGGGCGAGCGTGTGCGCGGTGTCATCGACCACCTCAAGTCGCAGGGTATCACCAAGTTAATCTCTTCCGTGTAGCCATAACTCAACGTGCACCCCCGTTCACAGCGCGCCTGGTCTTCAACTTCAACTTCTCCTTCGACAACACGCTCGCAGTGTCCGCCATCTCGCACCCGTCCGCGCTGCAGCCCGAGGACGTGGAAAAGTACGCGGAGCTCGCGACGGCTCCACTGCTCAGCAATGCCGCCGAGGTGAACGAGCACTGGCCGACCGAGAAGCGCGACAAGGCGAACAGCGTGCTCGGCGGCGGCGAGTTCGCGCCTGGCTTCAAGCACGTTTTCTTCGCGGGCACGCACCACGGCTTCGCTGCGCGTGGCGACTTGGGTATGTTGATCAGTACTATAGTGTTACTGTGGTCGCACGGTAGTCTACTGATCCTGAGTACCTTAGAGTTCCAAGTACTCGGCTCGAGCGCGCCGGGCGTGCTCTGAGTCAGGCTGTCGGTGCTCGTATGGTTCTCATGCCATCCCTTGCACACCTCCAAGATTTATTGCTCAGTTGCACTCACAGACAGAACCTTTTTGTTGGAGAATTGGCTATCGAATTGGATTACTATGTGCACCCTGGTGAATCAAACTCTTTGGTGGATGCATCTTTCATTCGCCGCGCTCAGGGCTCGGTCAACCCCCGGATGTCTCACCAGGAAGCTGTCTAGTGACTCTACAGGCACGGATGATCAGTATCGCGTGCTGAGCTTTGGCGGGGTCTCGCCCTGTGGCTCACACTCCGGTCGACCCACCTCTCGAAAGTTCTGGCCAAAGCATCGGGGTAGGCGCTACAAAGTATATAAAGCTTGGTGTTCGGGGCTCCATCTCTGTGCAAACCTTGACACTTGACCACCACTATGCCGCAGCGCTGTGCACAACGGAAGCGCGCCCTCTACTTTTTATATATATACCTCGAACGACTTTGCAAGCAGACGGCAAGCCGACATCCTCGCTCCCGGACAACGCTGCGTCATCCTGTTGTCATCCTGTTGTCAGCCCGTGGTCGCGCTGACCTCCTCCGTCGCGTGTCAGCTGCCGTCGGAATGCTGATACCCATCGCTATCCTCTGCTTGCCTCTGGTGTCTATCCTCTGGTGTTCGGGTGAACGGTGTGCCTGACAACTGGTCCACAGTACAGTGAACTGTTAGCTGCTGCTTGAGGCTCTCTATGGGCAACGACGTGCTGGGGAGATTCTCGTCTGTATTGCGTCGCTGGTCGTTGATCTCCAGCTGAAGGATGGATACTCTGATCCCAGACTCGACCTCAGACTGGCTTGTGGATCACCGTGCAATTGTCGCAGCTCAAGTGGATCAGGATGACGCATCACCTTCCTGGTCGTCTGTCGAGACGCATGCTGAGCATCATCCCTGGTCCGTCGGGGCAGACGATATCAGCAATGGCCCGTCTACCGCCGGCTGGCGTCTCTCCGCAGGACGCGCGAGCTCTCCGACGGCTCGTGAGGTTAGGGTTCCATCTTGACTTCCAGAATTGCTCCCCGAGCACGACAGCGAGCGACTATTGATGGGGCTATATAACGGCCATCCTCGTAGGGCTCAGAGGATCTCACGGCCTTCCATCGATCAACGACAGTCACAGATTAGTAGGTGAGCGTCGAGCACTCCCTCCGAGGGCTTGACCAGTCCCCGCTCACTGCGTTTCTGGATAGATATCACTTCTAAAACCGCTCTCACACTTCACCATGAGCTTCTGCGCTGATTGCTTCAAAGGTGTGTCCTAGCGGCTTCCTTGCGAAGAAGTGCTTGACTGACTAGCATCACAAAGGTATCCGCCACGAGGGTACTCCCGAGGGTCAGTGCAATTGCATCTCAGACTCCCGACCTCTGTTCTCATATGGACGCCTCTGCTGCTAATCAGGCAAGTGGGAGACTATCGCGGGCGTCAAAACCTACGTCGGCACCCCCGAGGTCGACTACCCCAAGGACAAGGTTGTCCTCTTCCTCGCGGACGCGTTCGGCATCACGCTGCTCAACAACCAAGTGAGCATATATTCCGTTTGTCCGTCTAAAGCACTGACCTTTCACCTGCAGCTCCTTGTAGACGACTTTGCGCGCAACGGCTTCAAGGTCTACGCGCCGGACTTCTTCAACGGCGACGCTGCGCCCGAGAACCTCTTCACGCCCGAGGTGCGCCCTCGTCTCACCGACAGCCCCGAGATGTGTGCTGACTCGATGTCGGTGTGCAGGCCCCGCCGTTTGACTTCATGGAGTGGCTCGGGAGGAACAGCTTCGACGTCACGGGCGAGCGTGTGCGCGGTATCATTGACCACCTCAAGTCGCAGGGTGTCACCAAGTTTGCCGGCACCGGCTACTGCTATGGCGGTGCGTCCGTCCAAATCTCTCCCGTGCAGCCGTAACTCAACGGCACCCCCGTTCACAGCGCGCCTGGTCTTCAACTTCTCGTTCGACAACACGCTCGCCGTGTCCGCCGTCTCGCACCCGTCCGCGCTGCAGCCCGAGGATGTTGACAAGTACGCGGAGCTCGCGAAGGCGCCGCTGCTTATCAACGCCGCCGAGGTCGACGAGCAGTGGCCGAACGAGAAGCGCGACAAGGCGAATAGCGTGCTCGGCGGCGGCAAGTTCGCTCCTGGCTACAAGGAGGTGTTCTTCGCAGGCACGCACCACGGCTTCGCTGTGCGTGGCGATTTGGTGCGTTGATCTCATTTTGTGTTCTGGAGGGCGGGCGCTGATCGGTGGTGGTTACCATTGCAGAGCGATGCGAAGGTGAAGGCAGGTAAGGAGGGCTCATTCGAGGAGACGGCGAAGTGGTTCTTCAAGTACCTGTAGGAGCACAGGGGTGTTGACCTGAAGCGCTATCCGTGTGGACAATAGAAACGCGATCCATAATGTAACAACATTGGAAACACTCGTCTGTGGAAAACAGTGTGACTATCAATACATCAGTCTATGGTACAGAAGTACAAATCAAAGTCTCTGTGCGTCACTGTACCCGCGAGTCGTACTGTAAGTGCATTAATCACATCAGTCCGCAGGAACGTGAATCATATTATACATCCGTGGCTCTCAGTAGGTGATCGTTGAGGAGATGAGCGCCGCGATGTCGACGCTCGTGACGCCCGCGCCTGTGCCAGCGTTGTTCGCCGGGGCAGGGGTGGGCGCGGGCTGGGGCAGGAAAGGGTTCACGGATACGGAGGACGGCGTCGGCGCGAGGCTCGCAGCGGAGAGGTGGATGAGCGGCAGGGCGCTGGCGGATGTAGCAGACAGGGACGAGACAGCGGCAATCGCTGCGGGGGTGGAGAACACCACGGCAGCCGTGCTGCTCGAGTCCACGCCAACCTCGTTCGACGATGAGGTGGCGATGAAGGGTGCGGAGGTTGGCAGGGCGTCGGAGGCTCCCTCGGTCGCGGTGACGGTGACGGTCTGGATGACGATCACGGTAGGCAGCCCGTCGTCGCCGGTCGCGGTGACGGCGGTCGGGTCGGCGGAGGGCGCGCCGAGCGCAGGGAAGTAGTGAAACCGGCAGAGGAGGCGGAGGGCACGGCGAAGGAGAAGGACGCACTGGAATCGGCGGTGGATGAGGGCGGGATGCCGAAGAATGTCGAGGTGGGGGGAATGGATACAGACGCAGCGGGCGACGACGGGAAGCCCGCAACGGCTGATGAGGCAGACGCGAAAGCGGAGGACGAGGCAGCGAAGGTGGAAGTCGCGCCTGAGCCGAAGGTGGAGGTTGCGTCTGAACCGAACGTGGAAGTTTCGCCTGAACCAAAGGTCGAGGTCGCACCCGAGCCAAAAGTCGAGGTTGCACCTGACCCAAAGGTCGAGGTCGCGTCATCAACTTGACGACCGTTGAGCTTGATGACAGCGGGGATGTCGGCTGCAGCTGCGTAGCTCGGGGGATTGCCTGACGCAGGGGCATTCAGGGAGATGAGGGTGGGTGAAGGCGCGGCCGAGGACACAGAACCTATTCGAAGAAAATAAGCTTGAGACAAGGGTATGCGATGTACTGAACGCACTAGTGCACTCCACGCCGCTTTTCAACTTGATGAGGGAAGGCGTCGCTGCCTCATCCATCTTGGGAGCTGGCGCGGCAGCTACGCCGGCTACAAACATGGCGCAAAGCAGGCCTTTGAAAATATTGGCGTTCATGATGAAGGGAAAGAATATAATGCGGGAGAGAGGTGCAGAGAAGATGCTCGTGAGGGAAAGGCTGGAATGAATGTCTGAGCAGTCGTTGAGAGTCTAGCAGGAGAGTTGAGGGGAGCACCGGGCTCTGGAGCGTCTAGCTTGAAGGAAGAGAACCTGGGAGACATGTCTGAGGGTGCGTATGTGTATATATACGGGAAGACAAAGATGGGGGAACAATGGAGGAGGAGCTGGAGACGAGCGGCCATTGTCCTATGCATAGACGCTTCGAACTCCGCGAGACTGCAATTGTCGGCGAGCTGGGCGTTGTGCACCCTGCTCCAGCATTCTGCGCAGTCCCCAGGCGACGTTGTCCGTCCGTCGCAAGGCGAGCCTATTTGTGTAGACAATACGAGCGTTACTAACTTATTGCTCTTTGCAAATATGTTGGCACGGCGCGGATTTCGAACGCATATAGTAATGTGTGTGTGTGTGTGCATGAACAACTTTTGCCTCATATCTCGATAACTACGGTAGCTACGGGCAAACGGGCAACAGATTATTGAATGCGAGATCAATGCGCAGGTGCTCGTGAAGAAAACAGAGAAAGCCGTCCAGAGACAAAATTTCGGTACCTGGGCCTCCTGCACACGACTTTGGCTTCATATCTCTACAACGGCGGCACTTATGAACAAACGAGCGGGCCCCCCGTGTTTGCGACATCAATGCGCAGGTGCTCGCACAATTTTGAGAGAAATACGATAAAAAATGAATATCCTATGGTGTATTGACCTCCCCAGCGACTTCTGCCTCATTGTGCAAGATCCAGACCACTTATAGACAAACGAAAGACACCCCCGTGATCAGAACGGTCAGGCGCAGATGCTCGCACAAAAAATGGGGTCAAAGGTCCCCCCCTTCATTGAGAACCAGGGGGGTCTCCTGCTTGTCCATCCATCCAACAGCAGAGAGGCAATGGGGAGAAAAGTGGTATATTGTGGAGCAAAACCAATACATGGGGGTGTGCTATGTGCCTATCCAGGTGCGAAGGAGGGGTAGTTTGGGAGCTGGGGGGTTGGAGAAGCCCTGGGCACATGGGTGTCTGTGCTGGTGATGGGGAGGGTGCAGCGAGGGGAGGAGGGCACCAATCGACGCGGGGTCAAGTGCAAACGACGCGCGCTGACAATGCAAACGCGTTAGTGAAAGAATCAGAAAGATTGGACCAGTTGGGGGCGCACCAGGTCGCGCCCATCCTCGTCTACTGTGCTGGTGATGAGGAGGGCACAGCGTGGTGAGGGGGCCACCAATCGACGCAGGGTCAAGTGCAAACGACGCGCACTGACAATGCGAGCAGGTCAGTGAAAAGATCAGAGAGATTGGACCAGTGGAGGGCGCACCAGGGGGACCCCTTCCTCGTCACCCTAGCCTCCCTATGTCGTCGCCTCTGTGTCACTCCTGTTGATCCAGAACACCCGGAAAACGATGGGGATGTGTTGGCATCGACCCAGAGAAGGCCAATGGAGAGTTTGAGGAGCCTGGGGGGTCTGCAAAAAACGTTATGAGGCAAGCAAGTGCGGACAGGAATTGGCCCACCTACCAAACTCGGGCAACTCTCACAACTCGCGCGTCGCCCGCAACAGTCACCACATCACCACTTCTTGATCCACTGGCCACTGCTGTGCATGGTCAATCACCGTCAAGCTGCTCGCAAGAATCGGAGCAAGGCAGCTGCATCTTCTGCTTTGCCTAGCCAACCAGCTTCTGCTTCATCTCTCACACCTCGTGTAAAACCCCGACCTGCCTGGAAATCTGCATCTATCCTACCCCCTACTCCTCTCCCTACGGAACTCTCCGACAGCTCCCTCGATCAGATGGATATTTCCGCACCGGGTGATCTTGGTTGGGAGGAGGTGGACGAGTTGGATGAGGACCCTGAGGCTAATGAGCCTGAAATAGAAGCTGCTGAGGATGTTCCCGGTGCGTGTTTACTTCTCTGAATACAGTAGCTGGCTAACGAGTCTGTGGCTCTAGATGACCTCGATGAGACCATCACTTACGACATAAGCTTTGATGTCCAGGTCAATGGTGACTTGCAGCGCTTCCGAGCGCATGACACTATCTCCTGGGCAGACTTCCGTGCACGGGTTGCAGGGATGCTGCAGATCTCTGCTAAGTCCCTCAACCTTGCCTACCGGATCTCTGTGCAAAAGGACTCCCGTTCCCTGGGCAGTGATGAGGACTTCCAGGAGCTTGTCAAACGGATCACTGGCTATCTCAACGGCACGACTAAAACTCGCTCCGACAAAGAGTTGGCTGTCGTCATTCTCGACAAGCGTTCTCCCACCCAGAAGAAAGCAGACGATGTGATTCGTGCTAAACAAGTGTGTCCCACTTTATCCTTTTTCAAGTCCTACTAACATTATATTCAGTCTACCAAGTCTAAGTCCCCGACGAAGGGCAGCTCGAAGTCAACCAAGAAGAAGGGCGGTGACATGTACTCCCAACTTGGCTTCGGAAGTGATGACGATGAGGACGCTGACAGCGGGCAGAAGAGCTGCGCTCAGATTACGGCCGAGCTTCAAGAAAAGTACAAGTGCCCGACTTCACAGCACACTCATCCTTGCTGGCTGACCGATGATGGCACTCATAAGAAGATTACAACGCAGAATCTAAGCCTTTGGGCGACCGTCATAGTATGTTTCTTGCCTTCTTTATTTGTGACTTGCTAACACAGGCCTCAGTTGAAAGGAAGCGGATCCGATAGCCAGCTCCCGTGGCAACTGCGACTTGGAGATGTGGACAAGACTAGTGAGTGGTTATTTATATTGAAAAGGAACAATTGACTGAGATTTTCATAGAAAAAGCTGTTGAGCACCCTCCCGCTCCAGAGGCCCAGGCTCTTGGAGCTATTCCCCCTGCTCCTGCTCCTTATGCGATGCCTATGCCACCCTTTGGCCATGCTCAAGCCCCCATGTACATGCCGTACGGCCAGCCTATGTATCCCCCACCCCCTCAGCACTACCCGATCCCCTTCTATCCTACTCACTATCCTGCTCCACCCCCCGGTCTTCCTCAATGGGCACCCGCTCATTCCGCCGGCCCCGTTCCAGCTGATCCCGTTACGGAGATCAATCCAGTGTCCTATCCCACGTTCGAAGCTTGGCTTGCCCAGCTTGACGACGGCCCTCGGGGTGACGACCGTGATTTCTCACAGTACCTTGCGGTCCTGACTGCTGTGGGGTTCAAGAGGATTTTCGAGCTCGGAGATGAGATATACGGGTGGACACCAAAGCGGCTGGTGGAGGCCTGCCCGGACATTACCCTGACTGTAGCGGGGCTTCTCATTGGGTATGCAAAAGCTGACACAGAGGCTATCAAGGCCAAAGCGCGTCTGCAGGGAAGCCCTGCACGCAAGCGTATTAGACACTTCTAACAACTTCCCACTGTTGTTGATTACAAGTTTACCAGACATCCATCACCTCTCTTTAGATAATAACAAAACAATATCCATCTCCTTTTCTATCAAGTCTACATTATAGAGCCATTCAATCACAGATAATTGCACCGCTGGAACCAGCCTAGGGCATCCTGAGCTGTAACAGTGAAAACGGCCTCTTGTAGAAAAAGAAAAACAGGAAGCTCATTGCTATCTGCCTCGAACTGCGCTACAATGGCGAGAAATGCATCTTTGTTCCGTCGGATATGAGCTTTGATAGCAGAGAATGCCAGTTCAATGGGGTTGTAGTCTGGCGAATAAGGCGGGAGAAAGTGATAGCGCATGCCACTAGAAATAATAATCATTTAGACAGATTCTGGACACAAAAGCCTGAAAAAAACAACAAACCGGGCCTCAATCATCTCCAGGACCTCTGCAGATTTATGGATGCGACAGTTATCCATGATGATTACTGAGTTGCGTTGCGGAAACGGATTCATGTGCTCCAGAAGTCCTTCCACAAATTTCCCAAAGCTTTGCTTGGTAAAGGAGCCTGGCTCTACGTCGACTGCAAGAATCCCATCAAGGGATAAAGCAGGAAGTATTGAATATCTGTAGAGCAATATGAGTCAGAGTTATTGCCACAATGCAGCAGTACAAGATAACAAACCGTCTTCCCCTTACAAAGTCTGTGGCATTATATGCACGTGCTCCTCGATTAGCCCAGCCACCTCTCCTACCCGCGGTTCGCTTGTCAACACTAGACTCATCCAAGAAGACCAACTGCTCAGGAGTAAACTCCTTGCCAACATAGTATACATATTCTCCTCGCTTGAGTGCGCTTCGCTCCCGAGCATAGCGAGTCAACTGCTCCGAGTACAGCTTGTTAGGTTTTTCAACGATCATAAAGACTATCAACATACCTTTTTCCATGAAATCCCAGCTCGGTTTAGCATGCGCCAAACAGTGGAGATGGAGACCTGTACACCGCGCATATCACGAAGCAGTGCATGTATCTCGTCCAGATAGTAATCGGCATTTTCAGCAAGGAGATACTGCACAAACTGCCAGATATTCAGTAACTTGAATATAAGGTAGGATGCAAGATATCATATTTACCTGCAGATCATTCAAGTCTGTCTTGCGCGGTCGGCCTTTCAACCTGTGTCTATCCCGTCGAATTGGTGACCCAGTAGTACGCCACAGGGCAATGATTCTGTAGACCTGACGCAAGCTGACACCTGTGTAGGTGGCAATCATAGGCGGATCAAAGAGTGCAGACATCCGAACAACAGTCCAGCAAAGATCTTCCGACCAGGGGACTCCGCGCGGCATGAGTGCTGAAGAGAAGTTGCAATACACCACTGTTGCGGGCGACGCGCGAGTTGTGAGAGTTGCCCGAGTTTGGTAGGTGGGCCAATTCCTGTCCGCACTTGCTTGCCTCATAACGTTTTTTGCAGACCCCCCAGGCTCCTCAAACTCTCCATTGGCCCTCTCTGGGTCGATGCCAACACATCCCCATCGTTTTCCGGGTGTTCTGGATCAACAGGAGTGACACAGAGGCGACGACATAGGGAGGCTAGGGTGACGAGGAAGGGGTCCCCCTGGTGCGCCCTCCACTGGTCCAATCTCTCTGATCTTTTCACTGACCTGCTCGCATTGTCAGTGCGCGTCGTTTGCACTTGACCCTGCGTCGATTGGTGGCCCCCTCACCACGCTGTGCCCTCCTCATCACCAGCACAGTAGACGAGGATGGGCGCGACCTGGTGCGCCCCCAACTGGTCCAATCTTTCTGATTCTTTCACTAACGCGTTTGCATTGTCAGCGCGCGTCGTTTGCACTTGACCCCGCGTCGATTGGTGCCCTCCTCCCCTCGCTGCACCCTCCCCATCACCAGCACAGACACCCATGTGCCCAGGGCTTCTCCAACCCCCCAGCTCCCAAACTACCCCTCCTTCGCACCTGGATAGGCACATAGCACACCCCCATGTATTGGTTTTGCTCCACAATATACCACTTTTCTCCCCATTGCCTCTCTGCTGTTGGATGGATGGACAAGCAGGAGACCCCCCTGGTTCTCAATGAAGGGGGGGACCTTTGACCCCATTTTTTGTGCGAGCATCTGCGCCTGACCGTTCTGATCACGGGGGTGTCTTTCGTTTGTCTATAAGTGGTCTGGATCTTGCACAATGAGGCAGAAGTCGCTGGGGAGGTCAATACACCATAGGATATTCATTTTTTATCGTATTTCTCTCAAAATTGTGCGAGCACCTGCGCATTGATGTCGCAAACACGGGGGGCCCGCTCGTTTGTTCATAAGTGCCGCCGTTGTAGAGATATGAAGCCAAAGTCGTGTGCAGGAGGCCCAGGTACCGAAATTTTGTCTCTGGACGGCTTTCTCTGTTTTCTTCACGAGCACCTGCGCATTGATCTCGCATTCAATAATCTGTTGCCCGTTTGCCCGTAGCTACCGTAGTTATCGAGATATGAGGCAAAAGTTGTTCATGCACACACACACACACATTACTATATGCGTTCGAAATCCGCGCCGTGCCAACATATTTGCAAAGAGCAATAAATACTGCAGGTGCGCATAAAGCCCAGCGCGTGCGCCGGCAACTCCCGCTCCTTGACCCTCTGCTCTTCAGCGTCAATTTTTTTCCATGTTGCGCACCCTTGCGAGGCCCCTTCGTCCCGTTCTTCTCCATCCAGCCCGCAGAACAATGGCCTCCGTTCCAGATTTTGTGAGTATCCGTATTCACATCTTCGTCGGCGCTGGTGCTATGATCGATGTCGCCATGACCCCATTTTGGCGGTGTCATAGCGCGTCAAGTCTGCAATCTGTATCAGACCTGCGAGCTGACTCTCCTTTCGTGTCTAGAACAAGGTCTTGTATGCCCCCTTGTCCGAGGTCGATCCCGAGGTGCAGAACATCATCGACAAGGAGACATGGCGGCAGTACTCGGGCCTTGAGCTTATTGCGTCTGAGGTGCGTCCAACTCTAATCGTACCTTCCCTTCGTACCCTCCCTTCATGGCTCACATACGTGCCATTTAGAACTTGACTTCCCGCGCGACGATGGAGGCCAATGGCTCCATCCTGACGAACAAGTACTCCGAGGGTCTCCCCAACGCGCGGTACTACGGCGGCAACGAGTGGATTGACGAGCTTGAGATCCTCTGCCGCAAGCGTGCCCTCGAGGCGTTCCACCTCGATCCCACGAAGTGGGGTGTCAACGTGCAGCCTTACTCCGGCTCGACCGCCAAGTACGTACAAGCGCCGTGCGCCATTATGACTCCTCCGCCTGACCCCTCTGCCAGCTTCGCTGCCCTCACGGCGCTGCTGCAGCCGCAGGACCGCTTGATGGGTCTCGGTCTCCCTGACGGTGGCCATCTGACGCACGGTTACTACGTACGTCGCTGTCTGGTTGTTCAGCGCGCTGACGCTTAGCCTCGCCCTCCCCAGACTGCGAAGAAGAAGATGACTGCGTCGTCGATCTACTTCCAGTCCTTGCCGTACGGCCTCGACCCGCAGACCCAGCTCATCGACTACGAAGGCCTCGCGCGCCAGGCGCGCATCTTCAAGCCGCGCCTTCTCATCTGCGGTGCCTCTGCTTACCCGCGCGACTGGGACTACGCTTCGCTCCGCAAGACCGCCGACGAGCATGGCGCATACCTCATGGCTGACATCGCCCATACGTCAGGCCTGGTCGCCGCTCAGGAGCTCGCCGACCCCTTCCAGTACTGCGACGTTGTCACCACCACGACGTGAGTTTCTTGTGCCCAGTCCCGGAGGCGATGCTGACAATAATCGTAGGCACAAGACGCTCCGCGGTCCTCGCGCTGGTCTTGTCTTCTTCCGCAAGGATGGCGATAACCACAAGGATCTGGAGAAGCGTGTGAATGATGCCGTTTTCCCCGCTTGCCAGGGTGGGCCGCACAACAACGTGAGTGCCTATGGGCTGCTTGCACTTTCGTTGGGTCTGACCTCCGCGCAGACCATCGCTGGCATCGCGACAGCGCTTCTGCAGGCCTCGCAGCCTTCCTGGAAGGCGTACGCGAAGCAGGTCGTCAAGAACGCGCAGGCGCTCGCCGCTGAGCTCGTGAAGAATGGGTACAAGCTGCAGACAGGCGGCACGGACAACCACCTTGTCCTGTGGGATCTGCGCCCGCTTGGGCTGACCGGCAGCAAGGTCGAGAAGGTCGGCGATCTGCTCGGCATCACCATCAACAGTGTGTATCCTCTACCTTCTCCCCTCGTCTACCCGGTAACTTACGCATATCTCATCGCAGAGAACGCCGTGTCCGGGGACGCCTCTGCGCAGGTGCCCGGCGGCATCCGCCTCGGCACGTCCGCCCTCACCTCACGCAACATGCTTGAGGACGACGTGCGCGTCGTCGCGGACTTCCTGCACCGATCCGTGCAGCTCTCGCTGCTCCTGCAGAAGGAGGCCGGCTCGAAGCTGCTCAAGGACTTCGTGCGCGTCGCGACGACCGAGACCGAGGGGAAGGTCGGCGCGCAGAAGGTGCGCGATCTTCGGCGCGAGGTGCGCGAGTTCGCGCGCCGCTGGCCTGTGCCCGGCGTCGTGGGCGAGATCAAGCGCCCCGCTGGCATTGAGGAGGATGATTAGGTCTTGATGCGCGAGGGTCACGATCGGGTTGTAGGATAGGCTTGGGGAAGATTCAACGTCGGTTGCTTGGCGGGCGATCTGTAGCAAAACGGACTTCAACATTGTCCGACCATTTTGTATCTTTATATCATAGCATAGAATTATGCTGACACGCTTGTAAACTGGCAGGAAGACAACGACGGGCCTGCTACTTTGTCACGGCGACGGACGGCACACGGACAAGGACCGTGTCCTTGCAATGGGCTGCTCATGAGTGGCACCCGGCCTCCCCCCTCGCTCACTTGTGTTCAACCCTCGGGCTCGCCATGTCACACACCTGCGTACACTCGCCGCTAGCAGCACTGAAGCAGTACAAGTTGAAACAGCAGCCATTGCAGAAAAGCACCAACGAGAGGCGCCATTGAGTAGAAGCTCCTAGGCACGTTGTATATCTGCAGCCGTCTCCGAGTCAATCAATGTGTACATTGCACCGGCAAACTCCGCTCCGCAGCAGCTGCGCAATGTTCAATCCAGCCTCCCCGCACCTTCCTTCCTCCCCGCCATGATGGTTGAGAACGCAAATCTCATATCCAAGGAGAGCCCGTCGACCTCGGTGACGAGCAGGCCGGCGGGCGAGGCGGACGACAACGGCGAGGTGCGTCGACTGCCGCACGTGCAAAGTGATCTCACCCGCATTCCAGGACCCCCCGCCGTACGAGTACGACTCGCCGCCCACTACCAATACTCAGCCAGCATCGACAACGAGCGGATCGCCGTTTCCGGCTTCATCACAGACGTCTTCCACATTGTCGCACCCGCCTGCATCAGGCCCCCGTTCCAGCGAGATCCCCGCAGACCTGTCCCGGGCCAACTTCGTGCACATAAGCGAGCAGAATGGCAGCGTGAAGGGTCGCTACCTGCTCGACCTCAGACTACCCCGTCCACCCCCAGGCTTCGCGCCCGAGGGTGCTTCGGCGGAGAACATCACGTTGCACTCGCAAAACGGCTCGGTCAGTGCACAGGTGTGGGTCGTTGGATCGGAAGGCGCGCGCGTGCAGGCGAGCGACTCAAAGGCGGGTGGCCCGCGAGCGCGTTTGACGTTCTCCAGCAAGAACGGCTCTGTGCGGGTCAAAGTCGTACGTCCTTCTTCACAGTGCATCTTCGCACCGGTTGCTGAACGCCAACTTCGCAGTATGTGCCCGCCTCCGGGACACCACGCGCCTTCCTCACCATCAACGTCACTTCGCACAACGGAGCAACGTCGCTCACCATTCCGCGCGACTTCTGCGGCCTGCTGACGACGCACACGGACAACGGGCGCTTGTCGCTGTCGACGGCGCTCGCTGCGCGCACCGCCGTGCTCTCGACCGCGGGCGGCACGCGCACGCACTTTGTCGGGCAGCGCCCGGCGAGCAATAGCTGGGTGACTGGCGCTGGAGAGGGCCCCGGGGACAGCGTGGACGCTGCGACGCTGTGGACTAAGAATGGGTCCGTGTCGGTGCGGTATGTCGACGAGGACGAGGGGCCGAGCTTTTGGAGTTCACTTGTGAAGCCTTTGGGGCTGTGAGCTGGTAAGTGGAGCTGGTGGAGATGTACGATGGTGAGGTTCATGGCCATGGCCCAGCTGCCGATGCGCAGAATATGCATGTATTCCGCGGGTCTCATGTGTAACTAACTACTGAGGGATAGTTTTGTTGTCCCAAGCCATGCTTTGCGCACTACTCGCGCATGCTACATCGTGCCATCTCACCAAGTCGACACTGTGCCCCTCGTGAACGCAGCTCCGAGTGGAGACGAGCGTTGGAGCCCGGCGTGCGACCATGACATCGCTGCTAGCGAGTCGTGGCATATAAGCATAGGAGCCCTCTGTGCGCGCATACTCACCACCTCCTTCACCCTTGACAAGACACAGCAACAATGTCCGCTGAATCCATGACCGCCCGTCCGCACGAGGACATCGTTGGCTCCGACACCAGCAACATGCACAACATCCCCGGCGCCGAGAACGCCACCTCTGGGCACCACTACGTTGCAACACGGCCCATCGACGACGGTGCGCATGAACTCCCCATGCAGCTGGGGGCGATGGAAAGTTGACCACGCACGCATAGGTGGCGCAAGGCGTAGCGCCGGCCCCTCGACCCCGCGCGAGGAGCACGCCGGCTCGCGGTACCATCCCCTGGGCTCCGGGCAGCCGCGCCCCCGCGACGGCGACCGCTTCCCCGCCACGCAGGAGCGTACGTTCGAGACGACACCGACCCAGCCGCGCGCGGAAGAGCACATCCCGCACGCGTATGGCGCGCAGCGGCCGCTGGGCCAGAACATCCGTGCGATTATCCCAGGCGGTACGCTGTGCCACCAGTAGTACGTACTGAGCTGATGGTGTGTTGGTGGATGGACAGATCAGCACACGGCCCCGCCGGTGACGCCCCCGGGCGCGCCAGTGCTGGGCACGCCTGTGTACGACGCAGACATCTCTGCACCGCGCACGACTGCGGCGGAGACGATAACGGGACCTGATTCGGCGGAGACGGAAAGGAATGCGCCTGGGCATCCGATGCCGCAGCTCAGGGCTGCGGACGCTAGGCGGGACTGGAAGGCGCATCTCCAGGGTTGAACAGAGGAACCAAGCAGAGACTGACCGCGATCGAATACTGTACAATGTAAAGCAGATTGAAATGAAAATCAGAACATCTTGTGGATACTCAGAGTCAGTGTTCCCCGGTGAGCCTGCGAAGGTCGACTCTGTCTCCTCCGACTCGGAGTCGGAGTCTGCCTCACTGACTAGCAAGGTGCACGTGTGCCTGCCAATGCCGGACTTCCAAAACTCTGAAGCACTGCCGGTACTGCCTCAGGCTCTTGCCCTTCGCACCCGACACACTCCAGGAGCATTAATACGATCTTGCCCTTTTTCATCAATATTGTGACGTATACTTATCCTGTGTTGCGGAGGGGTCGTGGATGCCAGGCGGTGCTTTTCCCGGCGCGGCGCCATGACCTGCTCTAAGCGACAGGCCAGGAAACACACGACGACGACGAGCATCGCTGGATCCAAGGACTACATGGAGGCCTTCTTGTTGTTGTTTTTGAACTTCCCATCCTCGCCAGTTCGCCGCCACCACCCATACGTTCTACAGGTTGAAACAGCCCGTAATACCGATATAAGTAGTACTGCCCGCCGCGTACGGATAGTTATGGATCGGCGGGCGGTTCGGGTATGAGATTCATCCTCGGTCACTGCCATCTGTAGGCTGTCGCCTGAGCGCTGATTCAGGGGTATAAGGACACCTAACAAACCTGTTGGGTTCAGCATCCCCCCGCCCGCGCAGCCGAATCCTTCCACGACGCACAGCCATGTCATACCCACAAGGCAAGCAATACGTGGTGGGGCAACCAGTGAACCAGCAGCCCCCGGTGAGCTCATCCGTCGTCGCCTTCCTTCCAATCATCTGACCATCTCTTCAATGCAGGTTATCGCGCAAATGACCTTGGACCGAGGCAATGCGCTTAATAAACCCCGCGACGGTGAAGGTAAGCGGGAATTCAATCACGGACTTTGCAGCTGTTTTGGGGCCTGTGGTACAAGTACGTCTCATCTCTAATGCGTCGTTCAGACTGCTCACCTCAGTGCGTTGCTCAGCCTGTTTTGCATGCTTCTGTCCTTGCATGGTCCACGGCAAGAATAAAGCGCGCCTTCGACATCTCGTCCAGTACAATAGCCCCGATCCCGAAGGTGGCAGCTCATGCAACGCCGATTGTTTCTTCCACTGCATCCTCAACGGTTTCGGAGGCTGGGCATTCATACTGCAGGTGCGTTCAAACGGCATCACGTTCACTGTTGCCTTGCTGACGGTATGAATTCCCTCTTGCAGATGTTTGTCCGGAGGGACGTGCGTGATCGGTACAGGATTCGGGGTGGCTGCTGCACAGACTGTCTCGCTGCTTTCTGCTGCCAGTGCTGTGAGCTTGTGCAGGAGTCCCGGGAGCTCGCGGACGAGGAGCGCACCTTCGGCCAACATCATTAGACTGCGACTCTCACCGAATCGAGGAGCGGCAGACGGCAGAACGGCAGACGGCAGAACAGACTTCCCGACGCGAGCGTCTTTCGCGCCCGACTGGGACAAAATCACACCAGGTGATTATGTATTCTGTAACTGTATCATGCGAATGTTTCGGCGACGCGCAATTAATATCCTCTTGTTCTTGCGATATGACGCGTTGCCTCCGGTGCCAAAATCGTTGCGGACTTCACAAGCGCGGTTTGTCCCCGCGGTCAGACGCTTGCATCACCTCTCCCGTGTATCTCTCCCTGACTCTCCTCGAGCTGTCCTTTCACAACATAGTTTGTCCAGCAGACAGATAAACGTTTAACGTTAATTTGGTAAGTGCCTGCAGGCCCTGCGGTTGTGCCGTTGTGGCGACATGGTCGGCGCTTGAAGATCCGAAGAGGCGCGCAACTGGCGCGCACGGCATCGCTTCAGCAGCCGACTCAACAGCCGACTCAACGGTCTCAACCTTCTTCTGCGCTAGCTTCACTTGCAATATGTGGCCCATCAAATCTATCGATCATGTGTCAAACATGAGTTCTGAGGCGACATATGAACGACGCCGCCACGCGAGTGATACTGGCTGGCCTTGAAACTGCTTAGCTGAACGAACAAGGCGCTGCACCTCGTTCCTGCTACGAGGCCCTCTTGAAAAGTGCTCGTACTCGTGTTCTGGGACAAAGCACTCTAGGCGGGCACGAGGATTACACTAGGCGGGCACGAGGACGTCTAAATTGTGCGCTCAAGCATATTTGTCGCCATGATGATGAACAGATAGCGGCCTTTGTTACTATAATGATTGGCGCAGTCGACTGGCTCAACGTCAACGTGAAGAGGAGGCTGGACACCATTCAATCCCCGTTCCGCGGTCACATCTGCTAGGACCAAAATAGGGTACGCCGCCTGTGACTTGAACGCGCCATAGGTATATAAACGATCCACCTTTGAGGGCCGCGGACAAGCGCTCCCCCTTCCGCGCTTTTATTTCTGCTCCGTCTCACGTACAGCACGACCATGTCCGAGCTCAAAGAAGTGGCAGGACCGCCCACGGTCAACTACCAACCAGGGGTAAGTCGTACGCTCTCCTCCTTTGTGCTATCCAGCTGACTGAGATTCTGGACGGCAGGCTGTAGCAGAGATGAAGGTGCAGCAAGGCGGAGGCAACAAGAACGCGCACAACAAGGACGTTGGGACCGACGGCAAGCGCGACTGGAGCTTCGGCCTTTTCGGCTGCTTCCAGGAAATGGGCACTTGTACGAGCCTTCTCCGCTTCATTTGGCCGAGTCTACTGTCTAACTAGTGAATGAAGGCTGCCTTGCTTGCTGGTGCCCTTGCGTCATGTACGGCAAGAACAAGCAGCGCCTGCACCATCTCCAACACCAGGGCACACCCCACCCCGAGCGCGGCGAGGCCTTCTCCTCGGACTGCTTCGTATACGGCTGCATCAACGGGTGCGCTGGCCTCGGATGCCTTCTCCAGGTACGCCTACTTCTTGCCATTCCTCTTCGCTGTGTGCGTTTGCTGATCGCTATGTCTGGTTGGCAGTTCGGCACGCGCAAGGAAACGCGCGACAGGTATTCAATCCGGGGCGGGTTTGGCGATCAATGCCTCGGGTCATGCCTGTGCGGCATTTGCGGCCTGGTGCAGGAGTCTCGCGAGCTTGACGGCGAGGAGCAGAGTTTATATGCGCAACGGGCTGGGCAGCCCTGAGCCTTTACGCGCTGTTCAACCAAAACTATGGCCGAACCGATATATCCATGTGCGCTAGGCGATTCAGTCTCAAGAGTGTAGCTGTGTTTGGGCAATTCATACCCTTCAGATCAGTACTCAGTGTTTGATCAGTATTTTAGTAGTTACAATATGCGAAGTCGAAGGGAGTACACTGTATTTCGACTTGGCGATAAGTACTCGGCATCTCGGATCGGTGGTTCAATAATGTGGTCACGCGGTCGTCTGAGGCCCTCAACTGCTCCGGAGTCCGAACCTTCGAAAACATATCCACTTACGTCTTGCATTTTGCGGAGGAAATTGGTTCTGAAGAGCTAGCCCGCCCGCGACCTTGACGCGACTGCGAGGTGTGTTCGGCGAATTTTCACTGCGGTTTGGCGTCGGTTGACGACTTTCAATTGTAGCTTCCAGCGCGCGCACTATCGTCTTGTTCGCTGCTCGCAACCGCCATCGCTTCGAGACGGGACTGAGCCTGCGCCGCATCTCTATATCTCCTATGGCCTCCAAATGCAAGGTGACAACAGCGTGGCTCTACCCGTCATTAAGACACATGTTTCACTCAAAGCCGCCCAATTTCCATGCCTTGATAGAATGCAGCATTCGCGTGTATGCCCTATCTCTTCAAGTCCCGCTCTATGCCGGGGTTTCTTGTCCAGCCGACGAAGTACACTATGTCTTCCCACAAGGCAGTAACAATCGCGGATCTGACAGGCGACACCCTGATACGGAGGTCGCGGTCGCCGGTGAGAATTTTGTTCCTTGCACGCGTGTTCGTCTGATCCGTATGTCGAAATTGCCCGACAGTTGTCAAAGGTGTACACCGTCTGACTGTATAAAATCAGCGACCGCTGTCACTGCAGGACCCACCTCCCTCTGAGATGCTTCCGACCGACAAATTGCGCGCAGAGCCTCTCTTCAACGCACTCAAATATCGATTGAGCGCAGAAGAGCGAGTCAAGGCGTCTTATGAGCGCGCAAAGGCAATTGCTCAGTCATACGGTCCGTGTCCACGTCCCCCTAGATGAGCTACCGCTCAACCCCGCTTTCATCTAGGATTGACCGCGAATGATGCATGCTCTCTGACAACGAAGTTCTGGGACATCCATCGTGACCCTTTGATGGTCTACGACGGGGCCGCAGCGACGCTTATAACAATCCAGTACAATCTGGCTGTTGGTACACTCTCGCCACATCTCCGTGCGCGGCCAGACTTGTCTCCTCTGGTTGATGACCTCTTGAGCTACCGCAAGTACGGCGTGTTCTTGCTCACGGAGCGCGGCCACGGCCTCGACGTCGCGAATCTGGAGACCACAGCCAGCTTGACATCCTCCGGAGAGTTCGTGCTCCATACCCCGGGCCCACACGCAGCAAAGTAAGTCTTCTGGATCGCCAGCCATGTGCTTTCACTTACTTAGTGTCGCAGAATGATGCCAGCGACGATACCTGCCGGTGCGCCCTGTGTGGGTATTGTGATGGCTCGTCTGATTATCGACGGCGCGGATCGAGGCGTGCGCCCTTTTGTCGTCGACATCAACGACGGCGTACGTATGTGCCCTGGCGTCACAGCACGGTATGTAAATATTACATCTATCGCCATATTGGATTTACTGAGGAGTTATCAGGCTACTTCCCTACCGGGAGGGCACGAATCCCGTCAACCACGCCCTCACGTCCTTTGACAATGTCCCCCTTCCTTCGACGTCTCTCTTAGGAACTATTGACAAGCCCGAGTCGATCCGCGAGGGGTTCATGTGGCGCGTGGCTGTTGGTGGACTGGCGCTGAGCCTCATTGGTCTCACAGCGCTCGAGCTCTACTGCGCTATCGGTGCACGATACAGCGTCCGGCGCACTGTCACGCACTCTGGTGGCGTGATTCGCCCCATCATCTACTTCCGCACGCAGCAGGTGCCCATCCTGACGGCGGTCGCACAAGCGTATGTGCTGCGGGCATTTCATGACTGGGCGATCGCATCGTTCATGGACACGGAAGTAGACCTGCGCGTGAGGCACGGTGTTGCGGTATGCAGCAAGGCAATCTCGATTCAGCACTCGCAGACTGCTGCTTTGGCGATATCCGAGAGGTGCGGTGCCATGGGACTCTTCGAGATGAACCAGATGTCCCAATTATTCGTGCGTATCACAGCTCTCCGGCAGACTGAGGAATTGACAGGCACTTTTCTATCGTCCACAGGACGAGATCAGGGGCCTAGCGGTTGCAGAAGGCGATGTGTTAGGAGTCTCAATACGTACGTTCGATGGAGCATATTTTTAACGTCCACTTTTGACACCCAATGATTAGGTCTCGCGACTGAGCTCCTAATGCAACGCTATCAGCTGCCCGAGAGCAAGAACCCGAAATCTCTCCTTGCTCGCCACGAAGCAGGGCTCTTTGCCGAACACCGCGCCCGCCTCGTACAGATATCTGGACACCGCAGCGTAGCATTTAACAACCAAATGCTCCCGCACTGCTTGCCCCTCGTCGAGGCGATCGGCCACCGAATGGCCTATGATGCGGCGATAGCGAGCGAGGTGGCACCCAGCCTGGTGGACCTGTACGTCGCGAGCATCGTCAAGCTAGACCCGTCGTGGTATGTGGAACACGGCGGCCTCGGGCGCGAAGCGCAAGCGGCCATGACGAACACGGCGCTTGACGCAGTCCTACCGAACCTCGAGGAGCTGGTGCGGCTGATGCCCAGCCCGCCCCATGTCACGGCGCCGATTATATCGGACTCTTCGTGGGATGCACTGGTGGATGGTCTGGACGAGTTTCAAAGCTCAGAAGGCGCGTAAGGGATTCGTTATCAACGAGGCTTGAACATAATGTATTACTTGCAGTTTTGATCTTGGATATCGCTGTTTCGACGCTGCAATCTATGTAGGCTTAGTCGCCGATGTCTTGGTCCGCAACGTCGATTCTTGAAGACATGTCTCGCTGCCACTCGGCCACCATCTGATCCGCTCAATCTTGCTGATTTGACGGTGTTGTTCTATCAGGCTCTGTACAGCACATACATCCTCTAACAAGGTTGGCCACCACGGCGGGAGTACCTCCCCGGTACTGCCCTTTTAGGGCGGGGCGGGATAGCGTAAGGGCTCAGCGGAGGCAGAATGGTTGGCCTGGGCGGGACGATTCTCAGGAGGAGCAACCCCCCTATCTGAACCGCGGTTAAATGCATCCGCTGGCCGGTATATAAGGGGCCTTGGGCTTCGCTTCACAACATCCCTTACCCTTGCCACAAACCAGCCATCATCTCCTCCTTCACGTAACTCCGAAGATGTCTTATGCTAACGCCGGTCAACAACCTGCTTCGTAAGTAGCACAATAATTTTATGCGAACAATCCGCTCATATGATCTAAAGCTTGTCGATGCCGGGGGAACCTGCGACCTCATTCAATGCCTCCGACAACCCATTCAGTTCTCAGGCCGGCTTCCGCCCTCAGTCGAACTACACGAATGGCCCAAGCCTTAACACATACAGGAACCAGCCCGAGGTACAGAATGAGAAAGCGATGCCGCAGCAGGCGCCGCCCTTCCCGGGCAACCCTCCACCTCAAGGTACCCCTGGTATGGCATTTCCCATGCCGCAGCCAGTGAACATGCAGCCTCCAGTAGGTCGTACGCAGTCCTTGCATGATCGTAGCTCATGCCCCCCTAGCCCATGCAAGGCATGCAGTTGCTCCCTGGTGGCAACCGGAATGCTCTGAACAAGCAGATCGATTACAAGGGCGAGCGCGACTGGAGTCACGGCCTCTGCTCCTGCTTCCAAGATTGCGGTACATGTATGTCCCTTCCCGTTTATATACACAAAGCGTCACATCATTATGCATTTAGGCTGCTTGGCGTGCTGCTGCCCGTGCGTTGTCTACGGCAAGAACAAGCAACGTGTCGACTACCTGCAGCGTCGCGGTACCCCACGTCCTGACGGCGGCGCGATATTCTCCGCGGATTGCACCTTGCATGCAGTGCTTGGATGCTTAGGTGGCTGGGGCTGGGTGCTGCAGATCGCATCGCGCAATGAGGTGCGGATGCGGTATAATATCCGCGGGTCTACTTTCCAGGACTGCTGCGTTCCGTTTTGGTGCATGGGGTGTGATCTTGTGCAAGAGCATCGCGAGATCCAGGCTGAAGAGCAGAGTTTCGGTCGCCCGATGCCGTAGGTGTGCCAGCTGTTTCCTTGATCATTTCTGCGTCTTCCATTAGTTCTGATGCTAGTCAAATGCAATTGAGGATGATGAAATCGCTGTCCATGTAATGTCCTCCCGGGTCCCAAATACCCAAGTCCTTCATCTCCAATTGCGCCAAGTGCATTTAAGCATCAGGCATCCAAAACTAGGTGCAGTGATCAAGATAAGTGCTCGGTGAAACACAGCCTCGTCGACGACGTAGGGGTCAGGGAAGCTTAGGTCGTAAGCGTTCGAGTTGAGGAACAAGGTTTCAGTCGGATGCCCTTGCAAGAATGCTTGAATTGGGGAGCAATGCAACGCGACAACGTGTTGTGGTGAAGTGGTAGATGTGAGCTGATTGCTAGAATTTATAGCAAGTCGGTTTCCTTGCCTTGTTCAGTGAAAGGCCTGTTTTTTTAGATATCCGGCGGGCATCGCCGCGCACAGACACCCTTCACGCCAAGGGCGGGAGAGATAGCGGCATGCGCCTGCACGGAGGTGGCAACGGCCAGAAAAAGGGCGACGTTGAGAACTGTTTGGTTGGAATGGGGTTCGTAAAGAGCGTGAAGAATTGGAGAGGTGAGAGATGAAAGAACGGCAGGAACCTGTCCTGGAGAAATGCGGAGGCAGAAAGGGTGAGCGCGGCTGAGGAAAACATGGATGGTGCATGTGAGGCTTTTATCATGGAAGTGAATCACCGGATAGCCCAATCTCCGCTGTAGTCGGTTCAAGTAATGCATGGAGAGACCATGATCGTGAATAGGTGTGGCGAGGCGCGAGGAAGTCCGCGAAGCGACGATAAAACGGCACGCATCGGAATCAGTAACGCACTGTATACAAGCACAATCACAGAGCAATCTCCACATCCAGCCTCGCGAGATAGGAATACACATCCGGAGATAACCTGTAGCGCAACATCCCCGCGAACATCATCAGCGAGCGCGACTTCTTCCTCAGCGCCGCGAGCGTCTGCCGCACACGGACAGTTAGCCGACGAACTGTTAGATCCTCATGAACGACGCACCATTTGCCTGCCCGCGTCGGACGCGCTGGACGCTTTCGTCCTTTGGTACACGCCTGCGATCGCATCCATAGCGAGCGGGAGGTACGTCTGCAGACTGCGCTGCAGCGCTTCGTGCAGGTCCTTGAACTCCTCCGTCCGTCGGTTGATCTTCGCAACATCGCCGTCCAACGGAATGAGGTCCGTCGACTCCATGACCTGCGGGATCCATCCATCAGCCGCCAGTTCCATCCCTTCGCGCACTAAAATTCAGAACGCACCTCCAGCGCGAGCTCCGCGCGCCCCGCCGCCTTCGCATCCAGGGCTTCCCGGATACGCAGCAACCGCACGACCGCTTCGCGCTCCTTGCCGACCGCGCGATTTGTGCGCTCGTAGTGCCGCACGATCTCTGCCGCCGTGCTTTCGATCGCTTTTCCCTTCTCACCGCCCCCGTTCGGCTGCGCAAGCGTATTGCCAAGCGCCTGTGCGAGGCAGGCGATGACCGTCTGGTAGTCGCCGGCGAGGTTGTACAGCTTGATGGCCTCGAGAATGCGATCGTTCTGTTCTGAATGCTTTGCGGCGCGCACAAGGATGACGTCGTTGAACTGGCGCGCGTCATGCAGCTTGAGGAGCGATGCGCCTTGCTCTATGACCCCGCTCTGTGGCAGGATGTATTAGTCAACCGTTGGGTATGCAGAAGAAGAGGTCATACAAATCGCGTGCCGTCAGGTCGGAAGCCACCGACAAGCTCATCCCAGGCAGGTCCTGTATTCGCAAGGATGATGATCCGCCGAACGAGATCCCACGCATTCTCCAGCTGTTCCTGACCGACGCCGCCCGCGACCTGGTCGCCGCTCAGCGTTACGCTGTACACATACTGCAATGCCTCCTTCGCGTCCATCTTGACAAACTGGCGCACGTAGCGCCATATGAGGGTCGGGAGGCTCAGCGCCGGTGGCGCATTCGGCACAAGCGATACTGAGTCAAACTTTCACAAGCGGTTCTCAATAGAAACAGAAGGGCTTACATGGCGTCATGTCGGACGTCTCCGCTCGCGAAGGTGCGCGCAGGAGCCCGTGATATGCGAGTGCGATGGCCAGATGGACGGCTTCAATCTCTGTCTCTGGATGGTCCCAGAGAGCAGCCACCGCCTGTGAACAGGTTAGAAAAGCGGCTGGAGAAGAAGGGACAAGGCAACCACTAACCCTTTCAAATTCACCGCAAACAAGTAAGACCGCGGCCCATAGACCCGATCGCGCTCCTTTCTGACCTGGTGCGCCCTCAAAGTGTCGTTTGCCATAGCTCAGCAGCACCTCAGCCAGGCCCCGGAGCCCGCCGTTCTCCTCTTCGTCTACCTGCACGAAAGGGTGAGACCTGTGCTAGTACCAGCGTACGCACTCACCATCGCCAACTGGAACCATAGCCAGTCCTCAGTGGTGGCCGTCACGAGCGGGACAGTCCGCCGTGAAGAGTCGAGCTTGCCCGTTAGTTTGTAGAGGGCAAGTTTGAAAGGGTCAACAGTGGTGGAATGGAGCATGTGAGCATTGTAGATGGATTGTATATGGTCTCGGTGGGGCTTTGGTAGTCTGAGAATGATCGTTAATTTGGACGAAAGGCAGGCAAGGAGAAGTAAAACAGACCGTCTATCAGCCGACTCAACCCATACCCGGAAATGCGAGACAAAGCTGTCTTCGCGGTGCTCGATCGCTTGTTGGTACTGCAGTGCCTCCGCGAGAGCTTCCTGGTAATGGCCCGTCCGAACGAGGTAGAACAACTTAGCCCACAAAGGTTGACTCGCCACCAGCTAAACTTCGTCTGTCAACTTCGGACACAGAGTGAGTGCATAAGATAGTCCGACCTCGATACGCTCTTGCCACTCCCCACCCCGGTAGTACCGCACAAGCAAAAAGGCACGGACTTTGTTCGCGACGCTTGGATCGCCCCCAAGTCGCGCTTCAAATGGCCGGGCTTGCACAGTGCGCTCCAGGACGTCGAAGTACTGCTCCTCGAATGCCTCGCGCGCGCCACGGGCAATTTGCCGCCGAAGGTCCGCCGCGTCGCGCGACGCAGGGTCCCCCAGATATGCCCGCGCGTACTTACGCTCAAATAGCGGCGTGTTGAGTATATGCGCACCAGCGTGTTCGAGAGGGGGAAGTGCGGGAGGCTCTTCAGTGATTTTCGCGAGGATGTGGAAATTCTGGGTGATCTGTTGGGTGGCCTGCTCGAGCGCTTAAGTCAAACTCTGTAAGCGGCGTAACGGGGGCACATACGTCGGAATGAATGGAGAGGGAAGCCTGGATGAGGGAGTTGACAATAGGATAGGACAGACCGCGTAGTCGCGCGGCGTTAAGGTCGGACACGACGCGGTCGTACGCCATCATCTTGCTCTGCATCTGCAGATTTGGGCTTGGCCCAGTACTGAGCTGCTCGAAAATTTGGTGAGAAACACTGCAAGAAACGCGGCGACAGACGCACCGAGAGCGCGCTCTTCGTGTGGTGGCTTCTGTTCCACTCGACGCCAGCCTGGCCGTGACCCCCCGCGCGTCCTCCGAGCTCTTCGAAGACGCGTTTCTTCCGCGCCTCCCAATCCTTCTGACTGCGCTCATTCAAGAGACGGTAAAATTCCTCTTGCGTTTCTCTCCGCGCTTCCTCGATCGTAGAGATGACATTTTGTTCATGCGCGTGGCGTAGGTATCCAGAAATATCTGTGTCTTGAAGGGGCTGTAGGGGCGCGAAGGTGGTCGATGTGTTGAGGTGTGCGATCGAGTTAGAAAGAGCAGGGGCGTCGACGTGGGCTTGGGCGAGGAGGTAGTTCCTGTAGGGGCACGGTGACTATGCCGAGTCCAACATACCACACACAAAAGAACTCACGCTCGACCAGTGTCTGCGGATGCTCCTGGTTGTCGAGAAACCAAGCGTCGCGACTGCGCCTCAATCTGTTCGAGAGATAGGTTGACATTCGGAAGCTCTGGCCGCGAAAGGTGCGAAGTCAACGCCTTGGAGGACGTCAACAATGAGGACAGGTCGGCGGCCATCCTGCCAGGCTTTAAATACGCGTAGAGGTCGTGTTCGATGAACCTGTAGAATTGAAGATGAAGACGTAGACAGAGCGTGCGGTGAACTGGGGAGTCGACGAGGGAAGGAGAACAAGGCGTGTAGGCGCGCGGCGCGCTCGACCCTGAGGCCTGAGGTCAGACCACGACCACGACCAATAATCCTAAGTATCCTGCACACTACAGGCGATTGACTATCATCGACTCGGGATCATGTTTCTAGGAGACGAACTCTGCGTCCTTTGATCATCCTTATATGCCTCGCCGCGGTGATTGCTCCTGCTTGCCCTCGGGACTTGGAGGGCTTATTGTACGCTGTGCCATCGCTCTGCTCGGACTCTCGGATTCTAATGCCGCCGGCCACGTAGCTTTCTGAGTTGATAACCTGGCAAACGCGGCTGTTATACATGAATCGCAGGCCCTGAGGAGATATTCCGAACTTCCCAGGAGCGTGAGTGTTCCTCCTGCGCGGTACTGTCCCGTTTCGGTCCAACTCGTGGCTCAACAAGTGTGGGTCATGGGACAATACTTCTCCAACCATTTGATGGCATATAAAAGAGAACACGTCTTCGCTTTGGAGTCGCGAGCGCGTTATCAGTACTCACCCATCTAGCGGTGTTTCTCCCGACGACCATGAAGGTCCTTGCTGTCCTGTACAATGGCTTTCAGGCTGCGAAGGCAGAGCCTCGCCTCCTCGGTACGGTTGAAAACGAGGTGTGTGTCTACTGCATTGCGATTGTCAGTGTCTGACTGTGAGCCTTAGCTTGGTTTACGGTCGTTCCTCGAGTCTCAAGGCCACGAATATGTGGTGAGCCACATCGAAGATTGCTATACCATACCACACCGATCGATGTCAACCCGTCCCGCAGGTCACTAGCTCCAAAGAGGGATCAGACAGCGACTTCGCAAAGCACATTGTTGACGTGCGTCGTCGACCGTACAGTATAGCATGTAGCCTCATGTAGCTGAGGAACTCCCAGAGTGATATCCTCATCACAACGCCATTCCATCCCGGGTATCTTACCCGAGATCTCATTGACAAGGTGCGCGTTTTGTTCTCCGACAGGAACTGTGTCTGACACCAAGCTTACCGTAGGCCAACAACCTGAAGCTTTGCGTCACGGCTGGCGTTGGCTCAGACCACATTGACCTCAATGCCGCTGTCGAGCGCAAGATCCAAGTCCTTGAAGTGTGTTGCCTTCCCTTAGACAAGGCCCGTATTCACACCTTGAGACAGGTGACCGGCTCGAACGTCACCTCCGTCGCCGAGCACGTCGTGATGTCCATTCTGCTGCTCGTGCGCAACTTTGTACCCGCGCACGAGATGATTGAGCGCGGCGATTGGCAAGTCTCCGACATCGCGCGCAACGCGTTCGACCTCGAGGGTAAGATCGTCGGCACGCTCGGTGCGGGTCGCATAGGAAGCCGCGTGCTACAGCGCCTCAAGCCATTCGACACGAAGGAGTTGCTGTACTACGACTACGCGTCGCTGCCGAAGGATGTTGAGAGCGCGATCGGCGCGCGGCGCATAGAGGACTTACAGGTGCGCCCTTGCATCGCCCGCAGTAGTCGTGGGTTTACCCTTTCCACGCCGTAGGAGTTTGTATCGAGCTGTGATGTCGTGACAGTCAACACACCCCTACACGAAGGGACCAAGAATCTCATCAACAGGGATCTTCTCTCCCACTTCAAGCGCGTAAGCACACGCGCCCCAACATCTCTCATCGCTTGACTTATAGTAAGTTATACATCTGCCTCTCACCAGGGTGCTTGGCTTGTCAATACCGCGCGCGGCGCAATTTGCAATGCGGAAGACGTCACCGCGGCGCTCAAGTCTGGGCAGCTCAATGGCTATGCAGGCGACGTGTGGAACGTGCAGCCCGCACCGCGCGAGCACCCGTGGCGTACGGCGAAGAACGAGCTCGGCGGCGGCAACGGCATGACACCGCATTACTCTGGTACGACGCTCGACGCCCAGGCGCGCTATGCCGCGGGCACAAAGAACATATTGCAGAACTTCCTCGATGGGCGCCCGCAGAATCCGGCGGACGTGATTGTGGGCGCCGGGAAGTATGAGAGCAAGGCTTGTGAGTCGCTCTATTTTGGAGGCGCGGCTGGGGCTCATGCGGGTTGTACAGATGGTCAGCGGTGAACGAGGTGTTTGGCGCAACAAGCGCGACAAAGGAGAGCCACGCTGTTTGCTTTTTTGTTGTAAAACGCGCAACAAGTTGCGGAGCCGTGTCTTGACCGCTTAGACGCCCACCCGCCTCCCAGACAAAATACAAACTTACGTCACCTCACGATCCCACACTACACGCCTTATATAGCACGGTGTTTGTGCGTGCCGACGCGCTAGCTTAAGCATGTAATTAGAGGGTGCCCCTTTGCAAAATACCGTGCGGAATAGCTGCCAGCGCTGCTGCACTCACAAGTTGCTGACAGCTTCATTGATGCCATCAAGTTTTCACACCGCAGTGTCAGCTTCCGTTTAAGGTAGTTGTTCCTGCCGCCGTCCTCCACTGCTGTGGCGGGTGCGCGCTCGCCGGTGTCGACGACGAGCTCACCTCCCGCGACCATCCTGCACCCCGTGGCCCCAGAATTTGGCATGTCACACTATATATGGGGGAGCGCACGGTCGGTTCACAACGCGTCCAGCTTACATAATTTTCCCATCTGCAACCCGTTGACCCAGTGCTATTCCGCAATGTATCTACATTATAGAGCGCCATGTAAATCACAAGAATTATGAAAGATATATGAGTTGAGTCCATTGTAAATGCAGGCAGAAGGATGGAGCCTCAATCTTCTTCCTCGTCGTCTGAGTCGAAGTCTTCATCTTGCTCACCTGCTGTAGGGTCCTCCAAGATCTTATCAGGAGACTCGTCAACTCCCTCCCCATCGCCGGAGGTGACGCGCTCAATATGGCGCCCGATATAACGGTACACGGCTGCATCGAGAGCCATGCGCACATCGGCCTTCTTCTTGAGGTGAGATTTGACTGGGATATCTGTGTCCCATTGGCGAAGACAATCGAGCTGATCCTTCAGCTCCGGAAGCTTCATCTTGTCCAGAACGGCTGGGTCAATGACAAGGTTGACCTTCGATAGGCGCTCCAAATTGTCCGCCTTCTTCTTGTCACGAGCGGCATCTTTCTTCCGCTTCAGATCGACGACTCGCTCATCAAATTCGACTTGCGCGCGACGGCGTGTAGCCTCGAGCTTGCTCCCGTCTATCTTCCGAGCTGCCAGGCGGATAAACTTGTGGTCTTCTTCAGTAAGCAAGCCAGATTCCATGAATTCCTCCGTGTTGTTCTGATGAAACATAGCCTGCGCATTGAAGTGATGTAGCGTTGCTGTAGGCCGGTGGCGTGCAAAGACGCGGTATGCCCCAAGAATGCCCTCGTTGTGGTCGTTCGTCGCAGGCATCCACGCGCGCTCCCTCTCTGATGCCGTCGCAACGTCAATTAGCCCATTGGGGGCAAACTCGGAAGAGAACCGCTCCCATGTGGTAAGCGTTCCGCGGAAGAAAGCAATCAGAATCGGCTCCAGGTGAGGTAAACGCGGTGCCAACTTCTGAACGGCAGAGAACAGCTCCGGCGTTGACCATTCCTCTCCACTCAGTGCACCGGTCTCTGCAGCAGCACCAGGAGCTAACAGAAGGCCAGGATCATCCATCACGGCCTGGATATGCAACCTCACTTCCAGGTGCAAGGGTCCCGTGTTCAGGACATTCAGCTGCTCGGAGCCCGGCCCACGTACAGCACGGATGTAAGGTGTCGTAATGGCCTGGCCATACAGCGCCAGAACGGCTAGTTCGGTGAGCGTTGCGGGATCATGCAGTGCCTTGTAGAGGTTGGCCTCCATGTGATTGAACACCCGCTTTTCCTTCTTGTCCCGCACCAGCTCCAGGAATTCGATATATAGCTTCAAGTGGATTACGAGCTCTGTTGCACCTTCAAGATATGTGCCAAATCGCGTGTTCGAGACGTCCGGGAATGTGCGCGCACGCCCACCTTGATGTTCCTGCATGTAAAACCGGTGCGTGTTTTGCTGTCCTTTCTTGTCGTCTTTGTGGTTGAACAATGCCCCAGCAAGGCTAACAGCCTTGACCCCTCCCCTCGCCGATAACTGCTCTGCACGCTGTTCCGCGGCCGTCAAAGCAGAGCCTGGATTTTTGAGCTCGAGCGTCGCGGCGTTGTCCTTGTTCGCAAGAAGCACGGGCGGTTCGAATCCAAGTGCCATCCATGCCTGCTGCATCTCCCGGTCACCGCCGCGTACGGAATTGAGGTCTTTGTGCATGCAACAGCCCGCCCATATGACCCTTGTGAGTGCGCGTTGCTCGTCCTCGGATAGCTGCTCAAATGCATCCTTGCCTATGCGCAGGGTCACTTCTCGCATCGAAGCAGTGTCACGCGTGGAGCGCTCTTCAGGTGAGAGGGATTCCCATGCCTGTATCCCGCCAGCCGAATTGATCTTGTCCCAGAATGCTTCAGCCAGAATGGGCTTCAGTCCCTCCCACGCCGACTCCATGAGACGCTGGCCCATCTCGACATGTACCGCCTCCTCTTTCCAATCGGCCATCCCTCGATATGTCTTCTTCTGGTCGGCAGCATGATCCCCGTTCATCCCCGCTAGTTTTCGAGCGAAATCTTCTGGCCGAAGAGTCGTACCGGACCTTTTGGCTAGCGGGCTTGCAGAGAACATGTCGACCACGTTGGTGATTTTTTCCTTCCATCCGGTGAGCTGTGTCTCACTGCTGTGATCCACAGACGAGTCTACACCAAGGAGTCGAATTTTATTCGTGGGTGGAGCTGAGGCGTCGCTGTACGAGCCGACTTTCATAGCGACATGTCGAGCTTCGAAATTTGTGTGCCGGTGCGTCGTTCCATCCCCGCTCACAGTCAAGCCTGTACTGATGTGAATATCCCAATATCCTGCTTTGCTGCGCGTGAAAACAACACATACTGTCTGCCTGCGAGATCTCATATCCCATTTGGATGTTTGCAGCCACACCACCCTCGAGAACAGACCGCGACACGGAGCGGCCGCTCATGAACCGATCAACGGACACACCAAGCGCCTTTGCCACCTTACTGATGACACTTGACACGGAGCGCTGGGTGCAGCCGCTCTTCACCAACATCCGGGCAATCGCTCGAGCTTGAGGAGTGTACGCGCCGCCTCGCGTGAACTTCACGGTGCGCGCCTCCTTCTTCGTCCTCATAATTGCGTTCTTTACCGCATTCTTGAGAATCCCTGGAGCCCGCGTGACCTTCTTTCTCAAGGCACTAACCTGCCGGCGAAGGGCTACCGCCTGTGCGCGCTGCGCACCGGATACCTTCCGAGCCTCCCGGACTTGGACCTCCAGCGTCCCCCGCTCTTGAATTCCTCGGCTCACCTCTGCCTGCAATTCAGACACCTGCATCAAGGACTGCTCCAGACGGGCTTGTGTGCGCTGTGTTTTCCTTCGTTCAACACGGAGGAGCCGGTATCCAGTGCACATTGTGAGTAGTGTTGGCCCGGCGGCGGGATCGGATGCTCCCGCAGCGGAAACGGCGCGAGTAAGCTTTCGGTTTTCCTCCTTCAAGCTACTGACATGTCTGCGAAGGTCTATGACCTTCTTTTTGCTTGTCCGAAGCTGCATTCTCGTTGCCCGGAGTTCAAATTCATTGTTCTCGAGTAACACCTTAGTGGAGCTGTCCTGGGGACAGCGGGCAATATGTAAGACATCCTTTCGCCCGGATATTGGATCTACACTCACCTTGCTGCTCGACGATCGTGTCTTGCGCGTCATTAGTACGCTTCCCTGCCTCCCCGAGCCTCCCTCAACCACATTCTCCTTTTCACCACTGTGCCGGAGCTTTTGAGCGATTTTCAGGGCCGCTTTCTGCGCAGGACTCCGCTTCTTGTGATGACGCCCCCCATACGATGTTCCCATACCGAAACGAGTGTGTTCACGGTCCTTCGGCGCTTTCAGCGTGCCCAACGACGCTTCAAGGACAGAAGGACGAGCAAAGGACGAGGTTCTGATTAGATCTTGAATTAAATGTCTATTCAAGAGGTAAGCAGTGTTTCAACGGACTCCTAATGCATCATTAGAGCATACTACTCACTTATACGAGACATTTAGATGAAGAGAGTGACTGGAGAAGGAGGTAGAGGACCCGGAGCGGCGATGTCGGCGCGTGCACGACGGGCGCCTACGCGCTTTTCGCGTCGGTGGCTGAAATCTTATCGTGTACACGAGCCTGCCTCCCGCTCAACGGGTCATCCTTCGGCACCTCTTTCTGTTGCTCTCAAAACATTACAGGACTGCTCATAGGGCGTCTCTCCACATCTTGTTCATAGAAAATTTGTACATTTTATCTTTTTGGGACATACATTGGGTTCTAACTGCACAATATCTCAATCAATTTAGCACAGGAGCGGATTCTGTTACAACAACTTGTAGAATAGCACATTTTCTCTCGGTTACACGCGAGTTTGCGAGGATGTGAGCTCTGAGGAAGCCGGAATTTTGCAGCCCGTGAGTGGGTCAACGAGTGCCGCGACCCATGTCATGTGATCTGATGTCGGGTGTTCGCTGGCGCTGCGCTCCCCCACTATATATGAAAACCCTGGTCAGTGTATGGCGCGCTTTCTGTGCGCCGCTTCTCCTTCACCTCCTGCAGATGCCGACAATGTCAGTAATGGTGAGCTCGACCGTTGCTTCATTATGTACCGCACAGACCTTAGATCGAGTACAGTGTAGCTTTAACATATGCTTTAGCCAATAGACTATGCGCTTTGAGTGCGCCGACACCCGGACTGGCCCGCCGACGCTGCCGACGCCAACGCCGACAAGCCCGCTCTGCCCTCAGCACACAACCTATGGCCTTGGGAGTTTTTATGCCACCTCATAGGCCTCATACATGGTGGTTTGTGGACGCGCTTTCTGCGCGCCTTTCGTTGACCTCATCCGGTGACGCCGTCAACATCGCATGCGACGAGCTCACACATCTCCACCAGTACAGTCGTTGTGATCACCAAACTACACATACATGTACCTCACCGTCCTATAAACACAACCTCATGACTTTGTCGTCGATAATTCTGTACAATTAGGCTTAATGATGCGCCGCTGCCATCGCCGACAACGCCGCCAAGCGAGCTCCCGACCTTGAATCACCTCCAAACCATGCGGGTCTGTTCGGTATAGTTATAAGGGCAGTGATACTAGATTGTAAATATATATCACCGAATTCTGGGCTGGTTCATGAGGTACAAAGTACAGCATATTACCGGTCAGAAGGCCTTCATACTGTCTCGGCTATCAAGGTTAATATGGGTCGTACCCCGCCCAAATAATTTAGACAAAATCCACACCTATTGGCGCTCTTAGAAACAAGCACGATCACAGACGTTTGGGAAGATCGGGCAAAGCGATCGAGTTCGTCGGTGTCATCAGTGACGGCACCGGACACGACAGTGAGCTAGATCATGGGACACTAAACACAATCGGGACATGAAACACTGTACATAGAGATGCGGAGTACATGTGAGCCAAATATTGTGGCCACAGCGACCGTACTGGTGGAGATGTGTGAGCTCGTCGCATGCGATGTTGACGGCGTCACCGGATGAGGTCAACGAAAGGCGCGCAGAAAGCGCGTCCACAAACCACCATGTATGAGGCCTATGAGGTGGCATAAAAACTCCCAAGGCCATAGGTTGTGTGCTGAGGGCAGAGCGGGCTTGTCGGCGTTGGCGTCGGCAGCGTCGGCGGGCCAGTCCGGGTGTCGGCGCACTCAAAGCGCATAGTCTATTGGCTAAAGCATATGTTAAAGCTACACTGTACTCGATCTAAGGTCTGTGCGGTACATAATGAAGCAACGGTCGAGCTCACCATTACTGACATTGTCGGCATCTGCAGGAGGTGAAGGAGAAGCGGCGCACAGAAAGCGCGCCATACACTGACCAGGGTTTTCATATATAGTGTGACATGCCAAATTCTGGGGCCACGGGGTGCAGGATGGTCGCGGGAGGTGAGCTCGTCGTCGACACCGGCGAGCGCGCGCCCGCCACAGCAGTGGAGGACGGCGGCAGGAACAACTACCTTAAACGGAAGCTGACACTGCCATCAGCAAAAGTGCAGAGTCCATACGGCCGCTTGCAGCCGGCATATGCCGCGTTGGTCCTTACATGGCCATACAGCCGCATACAGGAAGGCCGCAAGAAGGGCAGCCTTCTAATATGAACGCTGCCAGCTTGCAGCCAGTAGATATGAGGGCCGTCACGCTGACGCGGACGGCCCTCGCAGGTAGTATGTATGTACAAAACGTAGACGAGTGACTGATATTGAGCGCGTTCAGTCCCGCCTCGTCCTCGTCCTCCGGCTTTTCACATTGGGCGCACATGGCATCGCGGTCGACCTTGTTGCCTTCCGAGCCGATCAATTTAATTATGTCGCACTCCTCGACTATGTCAACCATCCCCGCCGTGCCCGGATACCGTGTGCCAGTTGCGGAATTGAAGACGCGTCCGTGGGCACGCGAATTTTACATGACGGGACACCGTCGCGGAGCCCACGCAGTACACCTCGCCAACGAAAGCCTTCGCCGACTTGGATCGTGCACGCGACCGACAGCTCTATATTCGTGGCCCCGTCAAACCGCTGCTCCTGCGTCGGGTCTCGACGTCGTGTGACAACCGTGCGTCGCAGATGCTTGCGCGTCGCATATGTCAGAGGTCGCACCCTTCGCAGCTCCGCAGACGTGCGCGCGGTGGCAAGTTAGCGACACGGCCAGTCGGTTCGCCTGCGGTTTGGCGACCTTGCTGCGCTCCGCGTCCATGGCCGCAGCGAGCCGTGCGCTCGCACTGGAGTAGCTCGCACTGGAGTAGATTGGGCGGGGACAGGTGGAGTAGCATGGGCGCGGATGAGCCTGTGCATGCGGCAGTGAGCAGGGAGGACATCGTCTGCGCGTGGCACGCACCTTGCTTCCTGCTCTATTGCGGTGCGCGGGTCACCCTTTTAGTTCTTCCTCAGCCTTCTGTCCGTCACTCGCTAATTCATCTGCAGCCGTTTGAGCGGGGCCCTCAGCGCCGTGTTGCTCTGCGTGCAGCTCGTCGTCGAGCGGGCATTCCTCTCAGCAGCGGTTCGCGTCGTCTACGGACGGGCGCTCAGGGCGTTGAGAGCGTTAATCGAGGGCCTTGACATGCCTGCAATGAAAATGAGACGTGTCGACGATGTAGGAGATGTGGGAAGGCGCACTGGGCCTTGCGGTTTTGCTCTCCGCGCGGGTGCTCTGGCTGAGGGCGTGGCTCGCGGCCGCGGCTCTGCACGTCCTGGGTGCTAGCTTTCGATGGGACGGTGGCGTGGGTGCTGGGGATACGGCGAGGGCGCAGGGAGGCTGAGATGGGCACTGGGGAAGCGACGCCGAGTGATGACCACTCGCAGACGGCAGAGCGAACGCTTGAAGAACAACAAGCGAGGACGAGGGGGAGGCGATGGATATCACAAGCTCACTGGACTTGTCCTCACTGTCTTCCTCATGAACCTCTCCATGCGCGACTGAGTGCAGTGACGTGGCTCCGTTGAGCGGCCAAGTATGATGGCGTGGCGCGCGCATTGATGGGGAGCCATTGGAGGATGAATGGTCTGGTGGTTTCAAGCAACGACGAGGAGGAGGAGGTAGATGAGGCGGACGGGTGGGGGACACTGACTGAGAGAAGGGAGAAGACTGCGCAGCAAGGTGAGCAAGGGTGCGAGCAGCGGGCGCGGGGATGCAGAGAGGGCTTTCGACTTGGCATTTCCGGGCACATAGCTGGATGCAAGGGCGTTTTTTCTGTCCGGTTGGTGCTTTAATCAGCCTCAGCGGGGGTGCCGGTGAGTACTTGAAGCTTGAAGACTCCGAAGAGCGAAATGATGGACTTGGCAATCGCCAAAAAGTGCGCACATACGACCACGTGATCAAACTGAGACCGTGAGACGCGTCATCGCGTCATCAGGGAAGTCGCCACCTTTCCTCTCCACCACCACCATCACCACCTGCCGCGCTGCCCCCTCACACTAGGCCTCCCTCTCGACGACTTAACCTTGCCAATCTCCCTTCTTCCCCCACTTCCAGCCCAAGCGCCATGACAATTAGCACGACATTTGGAAGGCGACGCGGAACCCGAGCCAAGGAATGGAGTGAGTGCTTGTCTCAAGTTCTCAATAATCGCTTATGTCCAGCAGCCTGGCAGCGAGGCACGACAGGCCCTGTACGCGGCAAAACTATGGTCAATTTCTATATGACATGACTTTTCGGTGCGCATATGACACTAGGCAACATGTATGCGCTCGTCTAAAATTCCCGGGACCTGAAAGACGTATATCGGTGCGTCTTTGCATGTGCATATATTTGCACAGATGATTTATTGCTTGTAGCTCACTATCATCGGCCTCGTCGAACATGCATCTTGCAGCAAGTATTCATGTCATGGGTGAGTTTCTTTACCAATACATGCTCATTCACCGACGCTTATATGCGTGCCGTGACTTGAGCGAGGGCGACGACAGCGCAAAGAGAGGCAGGCGGTCGGCGCTAGAGCTGCGGGTGCCCACCCGCCAGCAGTCAACTATTGCTTGCAACGGTCAGTTACGCCCCTGCGAATACATCCTCAGCTGAAAACCTCTTAGGGCGAATTCTATCATCGATCAGGCGAATGTGAAGTGTAGCTACGAAGATTCACGCTCCCTCCGCACATCTTCCGCCGAGCAACAGTAGGACGACGTACGCCAGCAATCCACTTCGCCGCCCGAGTAGGCCTTTCCCGACTCACCGCCCGACAAGTGCAGGCCCCGGTAGCCTCCACGGCGCCTCCTCCACGCTCGCATCAACGGTAGCCAGGCCGGAGAACCCTCGTCATCACGCCGTCAACGCCACACATCCTTCCTTCAGTTTCCCACAAGAAGACTTTGAGCCGATGTCGACGTCGAGCGCCCGATGATCCACGCGCGGCAGGGGCGGAGATGAGTAGTTTCTTGACGTTCTTTGTATGCTTTTTCATGGCTCTGTGCTCCTCTGCCTCGTCGTTCGCATCCCTGTGCTGTATGTAGAAGTTTTTCATTTACTCCCACTCTCAATACCATTTTTTTGCATTGAATTTCGTCGAGCTTTCTTATGCTCAAGCTGCAATGTATTGTCATTGTGACATGGGCTTGTATGCTATGGAATGGTAGGTACCCGAATACATGCCATATACCCGCATACATGCCATACGAGCTTCGTCGTAAACGCGGGCTCTCGTCAGAAACGTGGGATCTCGTCAGCTTCGCGCGTTCTGACAAGCAAGGGTGAATTGGTATATGGTGAATACATGCCCAGCCGCTTCTGACAACCGCGTGGTCCGCAGACGCTGCATATGACCCATATATGCTGAATATATGGGGCCATATCAGCATATATACGCCCTGCACTTTTGCTGATGGCGGTGTGAAAACTTGATGGCATCAATGAAGCTGTCAGCAACTTGTGAGTGCAGCAGCGCTGGCAGCTATTCCGCACGGTATTTTGCAAAGGGGCACCCTCTAATTACATGCTTAAGCTAGCGCGTCGGCACGCACAAACACCGTGCTATATAAGGCGTGTAGTGTGGGATCGTGAGGTGACTTACGTTGGTACCTCAGCTTGTTACGATTCCCTGAGGTACGAAGTAGAATCGTTTATAAGTGGGTTTCTTAAGTCTGTGCCTATCTATTCGGTCATGGTCGCCGGGGCCCGGTTTGATTCCCGGTTTGATTGCCATCGCCTTCCCGTCCGGCCGGCCCGATCTCGCGCCCACGTCGTCTCTCAAGCTCCACCACCACCACTTCGTCTCACCCGTTTCCCTCGCTCCTCGCTCACTGTCTACCCACTCCCCTCCACCATCTTTTTCTCCGCCTCCGCCCTGCATCGCAACATACGGTCGAAGACGCCGCGCCAATGCGCCTGCAACGACAACCGCGCTCGAGCGCCTGCGCACAACATGCGCTCGACGACTCGGTCGTGCCGTGCACCGGCGCCACGTCACCGCACCCAGCCACGCGTGCACGAGGAGAAGACATTGAGGAGAGGGCGGCAGTGCAAGGAGAATGAGAACGAGACGAGCCCAAGTCGCTCGAGTTCGGTGAGTTCTCGCATCCTGCACACCCCCCACACTGTCTGCACAACCCCGCACACCGCCTGCACAACCCCGCACGCCCCGCGCGCCCTTCCCCACACACCCACGTCCCCATCTGCGGACTTTCAGACGCTCCCGAGCTGCCACGTCGACACGCCGCCTCCCGACATGTTGCAGATGTCGCCATGACGACGCCTCCTCGACACAACTTCAAGCTTTT